>OZ038396.1:25559994-25959994 GCA_964036045.1 Eutreptiella sp. 'Long Island Sound 2002' | reverse complement strand
CCGTCTTCTGCCTCGACCCGCACTTCGTTGAGTCCGGCGCCGTGGGCCCCGTGCGGTGGCGGTTCCTACTGCAGTCCCTCGCCGACCTGCACGCGCAGCTGCAGCGGCACAACTCGGGCTTATTCGTGCTGCGGGCCCCCCCGTCTGAGGCGGTGCCGCGGGCATGTCGACGGTTTGGGGCGGACGAGGTGCACTTTGAGACGGATACCGAGAGCTTCGCGAAGGCCCGGGACGCCGCGGTCGCCGGCAGAGCGGCGGAGTTGGGCGTGCGGGTCCTCGGCTACAGCGGCCACACACTCTACGACCTGGAGCGCCTGCTCGAGGCGTGTGCTCACCAGCCGCCCAAGACATACAAGGGCTTCCTCGCGCTGCACAACGCCCTGGGCCCGCCCGACAGGCCTCGGGACGCCCCGCTGGACGCGCTCGCGACGCTCCCGCCGGCCCCGTGGGCCCCGCGGTACGCCGTGCCCGCGTTGCGGGACGTGCTGCCCGGCGGCGCGGCCCCGCAGCTGGACCCCCCGGTGTTCCCGGGCGGCGAGACCGCGGGGCTGCGGCGGCTGGTCGAGTACTGCCGCGACGAGCGGAGGGTGGCGACGTTCGCGAAGCCGGACGGCGACCCGACGACCATCGCGCCGTGCACCACCGGCCTCAGCCCCTACCTCAAGTTCGGCTGCGTCTCGGCGCGGCGGTTCTATTGGGACGTGCAGGCGGTGTACGACAGGCACAAGGGCCACACGCAGCCCCCGCAGTCGCTGCACGGGCAGCTTCTGTTCCGGGAGTGGTTCTACCTCCACGCGCACGCCACGCCCAACTGGGACCGCATGGAGGGCAACCCGCTGTGCCGACAGATCCCGTGGGACCGCGACGCGGACAAGATCGCGGCCTGGCGGGAGGGTCGCACCGGGTTCCCGTGGATCGACGCCGCGATGCGGCAGCTCGCTAGGACCGGCTGGATGCACCACTTGGCCCGGCACGCCGTGGCCTGCTTCTTGACGCGCGGCGACCTCTGGCAGCACTGGGAGGAGGGCGCCCGGGTGTTCGACTACTACCTGGTCGATGCCGACTGGGCCGTCAACCACGCCAACTGGTATTGGCTGTCGGCGTCGGCCTTCTTCAGCCAGTACTTCCGCGTGTACAGCCCCGTGTCGTTCGCGCGGAAGTACGACAAGGACGGCGCCTTTGTCCGCCACTACGTCCCGGAGCTGAAGGACATGCCTGCGAAGTTCATATATGAGCCCTGGAAGGCCCCCCTTGAGGTGCTCCCCTGCTGGACGGCCCCTCAGGGGGACAAGTGTGTTTTGGTTCAAAACCGTCGACCTCCAACCGCTGTCGGTTACCCTCCAACTGCCATTTGGTCCCCTCCAACCGCTGGTGGTTGCCGTTTCAGTGCCGTCCATTGTGTGCCTGAATAATGAGCTGGCTACTGGACGGCCTGAGTTGTTTTGATTTTTCATGAAAGATCGTCCTGCGGCCCCTGGGAAGTCGGACTTTCATCGGCGTCGTGTTGCGGACTGGACCAATAGAGCCCGCAAAAACTTGGGGGGGGGGGGGGGTAAGGGCCAGGGGCTCCGTGCCGGGGGCTCATTTGACCAGGACCAGTCCCTATGAACTGCGGCACCTCGTTCTATGGGGGCCCCAACTCAAGAATGCTTTCATCAAGGCCCTGATGACTGATGACTTTGCCGGGCCCTCTCGTCACACTCACTCCAACAATCCCACTGTCGCGTTTTCTGCCCTTTGGGGTCCGCCCATCTTGGCCATCACGGAGCGCTTTCAGGGGGCCTGGTGAGGCCAGGGGGCTCAATCCCCCACAGCCCCCCCACCCGCCATTGAAAATCCGTGGGGGACCGAGGCACTTGCTCAGTTTCTGGTTCTTGATTGCAATCCTTTGTGGACCCGCTGCTTTCCTTTGCTGTCCACTTCTTGGCATCTGTGGCGGAATACCTGCTTGTTGTGCCCAGATCTCCCGCCCAGGGCTTTGCTTTAATTTTCATTCTGGCAGGGAGGGGGTCGCCCCCTTGACCCCCTTCCCGCTCCGCTCTAATTCAGCTGAAAACCTGTGTTTTGGGAATTCAAAGAGTGTTGGTTTATTGTTCCATTGGTTCTCTATGTTCATTGTTTTGCAGAATACCATGACTCAGCGCTCATTATCTGTGTATTTCCGCTTCCCGGTCCAAACGCTGCCCCACGTAAAATGCATTGATGTAATCAATGCACTACTTTATTTCAGGTTGAAAGGTAGTCTCACTGGACGGAAGAGCAGGGATTCTGGTATTTCCGTGGCAGGAAAATCACGGAAAATCACGGAAATCGGCCAACGTTGAAAATCACGGAAATCACGGAAAATCACGGAAAATCACGGAAACGGAAATTGAAGTTCCTATTGTTTGCTATTGTTGTTCCTGGTCGCCACGGAAAATCACGGAAAATCACGGAAACGGAAATGAAAGTTCCTATTGTTTGCTATTGTTGTTCCTGGTTGCTAAGTGTTAGAGTGTGTATTTCTTTGTGTGTTTTCAGTTGTGACATGTCTTCTTCTGATGAAAATGGCACTCGTGCTGCAAAGAAACTAAAGGTTTGGCAGCGGGGGTCGAAAATGTCGGCATGTGTTAGGGCGCAGCAATTTCCAGGTATTATGGAGACCCGGGGTGACGAGATGTGGTGTATCCCGTGTGGGCAACGTATTGATCACAAGGAGAAGTCAACAGCTTCGAAACATGTGAAGTACAGCGCAGAGCACCAGAGACAAGTGGAACGAATGGAAAAAGGTATTACAAAACTGGGGACCTCAGCGGACGTACTGAGTTCTGCAACAGGGAAGGATGACACCGCCACTGTCCCTGCCACTGCCCCTGCCACTGCCCCTGCCACTGCCCTTGCATTAAGCACAAAGGAGACATTGCCCGCAGCACAAAAAACACAATACCTCTTGGGATCAATACAAGGAACTGCTTGGGCCTGAGATCTGCGACAATGACGATCCTGATGTCCAACAAGAGAAGGAGGCCTTGGCTACGGAGATTAAGACGGAGTGGGACCGCTAGCGTTTGGGTGACTACCCAAATATTCACAATAGTAAGGATGTTATCAAATTCTGGCAGTCAAGACCTCCGGTTTTGCGGGAGGCCGTGGCTCCATATTTGTGGTACCGTGTCACAGGCGCGGCAATCGAGCGGTCATTTAGTCTGGCTGGACTGGTTGATGTTAAAAACAGGCAGCGCATGGGCAAGGACTTGCGTGAGGCCTGCGTCACCATGTTTTGCAATGGTGATGTTGAAGAACGGTTCGCGAAATGGCAGTAGACCGCCCCCAAATGTGTTGTGCTTTGTTTCGTCTCTTGTGGGTGTCCAGGTGAGGCAAAGCGGATGCATAAGGAACATTTTTGTACCACGGAAACACCACAGAAAATCACGGAAATATCACGGAAATACCACGGAAAATCACGGAAAATCACGGAAAATCACGGAAGGATTTTTTCAGGCCAATCACGGAAATAGTAGAATCCCTGGGAAGAGACAGAAGGCATACAATGACGCCCAAAAAGCATACGCCACACTGCTTTTGAGCATGCCAATCGCAATGCTATGCGAATTTGTCACTGTGGTGTGGGAAATGGCAGTGCGAGACCACGAAGTAAGTCGTCTGCCGCATGAAGTCCATGTAATTCAGTCAACTGTTTGTGCAAACAAAACAAAGGGCGCTAATGGCTGGTAATGTGCAATGTCCCGCTTGATTGTGTCTGTTGTGTGTTGGTTAGGTGAGGGAACCCGGAATTGGCCTACAAAGATGATTTTGCTTTGTTTCCTGTCGACAAGATGACATTTCCATGTACTGAATGGGTCATTGTTCAACAATTTTTCCGTCTGCCGCGGATTGCCTCCCCCCCCCCTCCACTGGACCACATCCCCCCCTTTCCCCCTGCTCAAGCAAAGCCCTGCCCCCCGCCCCTCCTTTGTTACACTCAGTTGCCTAGTGGTGATCAAGAGAGCCCAGAAGGAGAGGGCGCTCAAGGAGTCGAACATTCTTTTTGGCGCTCAATTGCCGCCTCCCCGAAGTTTCACTTCAACATGTGGATGCCAAGATGATCAGCACAACGTGCTGGTCATTCTGGATATATGTTGGGACCCCCCCCCCCCATTTTGCCTGTTAGCTCATGCTTCAAGTCATGGGTGCCTCCCCCCAGTTTTTGACCCACTCAGTAAACTAATGCGCACATCGGCACGTACATGTAGTAATGTCGCTATACTCAGGAACGAACTTTTCAAGTGTGCCTGGGTCTGTCTGGATACACCCTAGCACTCTGCCTGGGTTTGCCTGGACTCAGTCCTAATTCTGCCCACCACGATTAAGTCAGTGACGCTTCCCATCCTCGTCCAATCCATCCCAAATGGCGAAAGCACAAGACGTGTGCATGCCGTCAATGCCATACCCATCCTAGCTGGAGCCAAATGGTACAAACATAGTGAAGATTCACTCATTGACCAGCCTGCCCCTCAACAGCAATCAACCCATGACATCGAGGCGTGATAATCCTGAAAATTGGCGGCAACATTGCAGACAGCCGGGACTTCAACCGCCCCCCGCCTCCCCCACTCCACCCCGCCCCAAAAGTTTGTGGCGCCTTTAGGGTGCACCCCCCCTCCCCCCCCACACCCTGCCTTTGCTGATCTACCCCTCCAGAGCGTATTTTCCCACAGAGGAAGTGTATACCAGATTGGCGCATGTATACCGTATTGCCTTGCGTGTCAGTAGCTGGGGCCCGACTCTCGCCATCTTGCAACAGCCACTCCACCTGGGAGGCCTGTCTCTCCCCAAACCATCTGTCTACCTACTGTGGCAACATGCCACGCATTTTGTCACGTCCAGGGCCGATCCTGCCACACTCTGCCGGACACTTTGAGGGCTAGGCACGCAGATTCGGGTTCAAGGCGGAACTGGCTGACCTTCCCTGGTTTCAACTGGGACCCATCCCTTGGAACACCTACCCTTTCTCGGCCAAAGCATTTTCACTGCTGAGAAAACAGGCCCCAGTGATACCCTCGAATGCGGACCATGTGGCCAAACTAAGCTGTTGGCATTCAGTTTTGTTCCGTGACACAAACAAAAACACCTACTTCTCGCCGAAACTTATTCGGGCGAGGGTTACAAAAAGAACACAGCTAACGCCGCAGATGCAGGCCACGGTGCCCCCCACCTGGCTCCCCACGTATCAAACGCAGATGTGGCAACAATGGTTGCCACCGCAGCCCCCCCCCCCCCTAAGGAAACATCAGCCATATTCTGGGGAGGGTGGAACACGCAAAAGATGCCGCATTACCTGATGCAATAGCAACCACCAGAGCCACGACAAACACCTGAAGTATGGCAGACATGGAGCAAACTCTCTGTGCCTCCCAAGCATCACACATTCATGCAAACAGCATCGTGGAAAAAGATACCGGTGGGACAGGCTAGCTAACCGGCTCCCGCACAATGTACCGTGCCCCATTGATGGTAAGGTGGAGGATGTCGAGCACACGATGTGCGGCTGTCACTTCCTCACCCCGGCCTTTTACATCGCCCAACAATGTATGGACCCGGCAATCGTGGATGATGTCATAGAAAGCGACCCATAGGTCATCTTGTGGGAACAACCGGCCCTCTCCCTCCAAACCCCACTAGGACTCGTCCTCTGGACAGCAATCATGGCTATCTGGAATCTCCGGAACGCCGTTAAGTTTCGAGACACCCCCCACGTGGAACATCTATGTGCTTCAATGGATGAGCATTCTGGTGCAATGGTATGAGCATCCCTTCCCTACACTCCCACGAGCAGAAGTGAAAGAGCTGCATGCAGCCCTTGGGAGCATGAAGGACACTGGTACTTTGCAACACCCGCGGCTGGACAAGGCAGTTCAGAGGTCCCCCCCCCAAGACTGCACCGACCCAAGCCCAAAAAGAGGAAAAAAGATATCCATGGAGCGGAAATGGCAAGTGTAATTGATGAATACATGCAGGGGGTATGGGAAGTGGCATACACCGATGGCTCCTCAAAAACCCACCCCCAAGTAGGAATGGTGGGTGGATATGGGGTATACTTCGGGGACCACGGGGACGTGGCAGCGCCCCTCCCCATCACTGAGAAGCAAACCAATAACCGAGCAGAGTTAAGGGCGGCGCTCCACACCATCCGCCTGCGCAAACCAGAACGGAGAACCCTCATCTGCTCTGACTCACAGGGGCGACAAGCAAGGGCAGCAAGTGGCAACGGCACGAATGGCAAGGATCACGGGGACCGGTAGCGCATGTGGACCTCTGGGAACAACTGCTGGAAGAAATTGAACGAGCGGGACCAGCAGTGCACTGGCTCCATGTGCCATCACATGTTGGAATCCAAGGCAACACCAAAGCGGACACGTTGGCGGACATGGGGCGTCGACGGTCCCCATCGTTGAAAGGACCGGTAACCGCGGTGCGTCGCGAAGCCCACCCAACCACGATGAGCTGGATTACGTATCATGCTTGGAAGAAGCACCCTTATGGTCCCCGGAAGAGACAGGGGAGGGACGGGGGCACCTCCACCCCCCCCCCCCCCAACCAAGCGGCAACGGAGCCCCAGGGTAGCAGAGATGACCCCCCCCCCCTCCGGCAAACCAGCGACCTCCACCCCCTGCACCAGCACAGGATAGCCGCCACCCCTCTAGTCGATGTGGAGGAGTGCACTCCAGCCTTCAAGCGACCACGTGTCTCTGCTAGTGGGGGCACGCCAGCCACGCGGTGGTGCTCGAGAGCCCAATCTCGCTCCCCGCAGGAGCACGGGCCACTGTGTGGCATTAGGCAAATGCTTTTTACAAACGGTTTTTCACCCTTGTCGCGACCAGGTACAGAAGCCAGCGATGATGACGAATGGCTGGCTCCCTGCACACCGGACACAGCGTGCACGATCTCGTGCAGCACCGAGGGTTCACGCTGCTGCACACCAGCTGAATTCATGCACATCAGCACTCCCTGATCCCTGTCATATGTGACCCCATGTGTGTGGCTCATGGTGTGGCTGTGTGTTAGCTAGCACCGAAACACTTGTACCCACTGGGGTCCTAAGGACCAACAACAAAGCCAGGATCGGTGGCAGCGATCCACTTGGTTGACCTCTGACTGAACCCCTTACCCTCCGTGACCCGGTGAAAGCGGCTCGTTAGGTGTGTGGCTGAATGGGGCCAGCAACAGCAAGCGCACCTCGCAGGCAATGGCAGCCAACATAGAACACCACAAGCAAGCCACGACTCAATCCCAGTCCAATAGGCAGCAGGCGCTAAAGCCCTGAACCTGCAGCCAGCTAGCAACCGCTGACCCTGACCAGGGAGGTGAGGGACCAACACAATGGAGCGAACATGGCATCAGCCCGGAACAATCACTGGAATTGGAGAGGCGATGAACGCCGTGGGGCACGCGCGGCTGGAGCTAAGTGGCGTGTCCACACCTGACCATTTGAGGCCCTCCACACCCTCTTGTCCCTCACCAATCTCAGACCAGTCATGTGTACCCACTCACCTGCCCTAAGTTAAGGCCCGAAAACACTGGTCTGTCCCCACTGCATCTTGTCGTACAACAGTCCCTAGCCAGTCCCAACTCTGGTGGAGACTATGGGAAATGGCCTGCAAACAACGCAGCTACCCTGGCCCAGTGACCGAGAGTCACAGCTCTTCCTTCTCGTCCTTCTCCTCCTCCTCCCCGACAGTCGCGCGGACCCAGCAACCGCCCTGCACCTTGGCCCAGGTGCAGCAGCAGGCCAAGTGTGTGATCGGCGTCGATTACCCAGAGCCCATGGTGGACCACAACACGGCGAAGGAGGAGAATTTGAAGAGGATGGCTGAGGCATACGCTGCGGCAAAGAAACCCGCAAAGAAGAAGGCATCGTCACCCAATCGCAAGGCGCGGAAGACCGCGAGCCCGAGCAGCAAAGCGAACGCAGAGGGTCCGAGTCGCTCAAAGAGGGTCAAGACTGCGCAGCTCAGCGCCGTCAAGGGCACAAAGCGGCGCACCATCACGTCTGCCCCCAAAGAGCCCAAACAAGAGACGGACTGAGGGCCCCTGATGCTATTGAGAAGCGAGGGACTGCCGCCGGACAGGCCCCAGGCACAATGCGCTGGCGAATGTCCGGGCCATCGAAGTTGCAGCGTCCAGTCACAAGACATCACTCGCCGGCCGGGCAGGCAGGGGACGGGAATCCCCTCCCGGCCCCGCGCGGTAACAGTCCTTTCCGCCCCGACCGCGCCTGCCCGCCCTTACCGGCCACCAACCGCCAGTGCGTGACCCCCCAACCACTTTCCCGACCACCAGTGACCGCTTAGGGTACTGCTTGTGCAACCCCCTCGAGCCTCCCACCCCCTCAAGCGCATCCCGGCGGCCGGCGTGGGCGGACGGTGCAAACGGAACTGCAGCTTACTCAAGGGTGTTGACGGCGCTACTCCGTACCCATCCTCTTCGCCATCTGAGTCCCCTTGGGGCAGACCATATCAATTCTCTGCAGGATTCTCAGCACGGCAGCAGTGCTCAACCACCACACACTGCTGGGGCCTTCACGGCACTACAGGAGCTCAGCTGAACAGCATGCGTCAGTGCTTAGGTCCATGGCAGCCGTGGAACATTCTGCAGCAGTTGTGGTGGGATCAGACGTGCCGCGTCTGCCCGGTCACACGTGATCAGAAGCAACCGGGTCCTACTGAGTAGGACGCGTGATGCAGCTTGTTCCTTCTGAGTGCCGGTTGCGACAGGAGCGGATATTACCGAGTGGCACATTGTCTGAGACTGATTCCGAAATGAAACTTTGTTCCCCCTTGCAACACGCTAGTGGTGTGTCTGGGCACCCACCTCCTCTCCGTGTCCGTGGCATCCGCAGGCGCTCATGCTCAGCCAGCCTCCGTTCGTTGCGACACTTGCCGAGGGTTTGTCTCTCCGTCACTGGTCACACCCGGGCCCACATCCCGAGAGACCGAACAGGAAGGAGCAGATGTGCGCCCCATGTCCTCACCATCCGCCCTCCTGGTCGTGAGCAAGTGCTTCGTGACTGCGCCCCAGGATGGTGAAGGCCTCTACTCACACCGGAGGGAACACCCCCGCGTCGCCACGACGAGCGCCGAGAAGCGCACGAAGTGGCACTGCTGACTGCGTGCCATGAGCGGTGTTTGTCTGTGATGGCCCCTGTTCTCGAGAACGTGTCCGATGCCCTATTGGAGGATGCGCTGTGCAATTATGCGAGGATTGGGATACCAATGGGCTCGACGCCGCGGTGGCGGAGATGTCGTTGCCATTGATGGGGCCCAGCAATGGCTCTGGCACCACCTGGTCTCCAGTGTTGGATTTGCCCCCTCAATGCTGTGGCTCATACGAGATGCCATGGAGAACCCACTGCAGCACCTTTGGCTACAGAGCACATCACTCTCGGACGGAGGATTTGCGCTCATGAGGGTTGGTGTCCCCATCTGAAGGTGACCCCGCCCCCCCTGCCCCCCCCTACCACACATGAGGACTCCATATCACTAATGATGAAGAGGATGCCCCGTGGGAGACCGAAAGGAAGTGTGTGTAGGGGGGGGGGGCGGGGGGCGGGGAAGGGGATGCATGCGCACACAGAGGGGTGCAGAAGGCAAGCGCAGCGCATGCACTCGACATGCACAGGTCTTCAGAGCTCTCCTTTTCATTTTTGATTGGATTTGGTTTTTTTTTCCCCCCTTGAAGGCCCAACCTGTCACAGGGATGGTTCTCGTCCAGAGGTGACAGAGTTGAGGTGGCACCGTGCCCACGCCGGAACCTGCAAACCGGAACAGCCCAGAACCATGAAGTTCGGAGAGCGCTCTCCGGCACTGCAGTGTGGGGGTTGCCGCGCAGGGTCAGGGGTTCGGATTGCACTGCGGTGCTTTTTTTGGGCTGGGGCCGCGTCCAGGGACTGCCAAGGCCGGGCGTGCCTAAGTGTGTTTCCATGTTGTACATGGGGTCCTGAATGGGCACTGGACGCCACAGGGGGCGATATGCCGTGATGGTGCGCAGTGGGACAACCATTCCATTTATAACTGTTCCTCCTCTGCCCTCGAGGTGGGTCCCACAAAAGACATGTCACTGGACACCGTGTTACCGGCAGTAACCACCGGGCCTTCATGGACCCCCCGCCCCCTGGCTCCAACGAAAGTAGCATTCCATGCAAAATGCAGTGCGTTGCACCCCCACTGCCGGATGCCCCTGGCCTGCAGCATTGGGGCATCCTTGGCCTAGCACCTCGGGACTAGCGGCACCCATTCCACTCCACTCCACTCCGCTTCCTGGCCCCCAACCGACCCCCCAACCCCCATGCCCCCCTGATTTCGGGCCAGACAGTGCGTCGCAAGACAGGTATTGACCACAGGAGCCGAGCTGCCCCTGGTGCTTCTTCTTTGGAGAGAAGCGTCGGCCGTTCCGTGCGCCAACAGTGTGTGTCAGGAGAAGGGAACCATGAGGCACAGAATTCTTGTGTTATCCAGGGTCAACATTTGAAGCCAACACTGCTGCAACACGCTGCGATGTCTTCTTCTAGCCTCTAACGTTTTATTGGGATGCAGTGTGCAAGCAAGCACAGCCTTGCCTAAGCACAGCCAGCCCCTCTGACTGTTGCTGGCGTCTCGGGGGTCCAACACTCCCAGTGCAGAGACAAAAATCACAAATGGTTACCTCACCCTTGCATTCTTGGGGGCCCACATGTGGGGAAAGTGGCTACAGCACCCCACGGTGATGTAGCCACTTTCCCCAGTTGTGGGCCCCCGCGACGGCAGGGGTGAGCTAACCATTTTTGATTTTTGTCCCCACGCTGAGAGTTGGGGACCTCTGAGACGGTAGGGGTGATGTAGCCATTTTGCCCATATGTGGCCCCCCTCACACGGCACAGGTGAGGTAGCTGTTTCTGGTTTTTGTCCCTGTGCTGAGCGTTGGGGACCCCCATGTAGCCACTTTGCCCACATGAGGGCACAGGGTTGTAGGGCAGCAAAGAGGGTTATGCCTCTGCTACCAGAAAGAAAGTACTCTTGGACTGCACAAAGTTGTGATGTGATTGAGTACTGTGTTGATCTTGCTTGGACTTTGTCTCCTTTGTGCTCTTGTGATGGATTTCCCAATAGTAAAATGGTTTCCAAGACAGAAAATGAGGACGCAAGTCGCCCAAAGCTATTTGCGATTTTGTCCCCACACTAAGCGATCCCCCCCCCCCCCCCCCCGAGACAGCAGGGGTGATGGAGCCACTTTGCCCCCTGGTGGGCCCTCGAGACGGCACAGGTGAAGTAGCCATGTCTGATTTGCGCTCCCGCGCTGAGTGTTGGGGATCCCCGAGACGGCATGGGTGAGGTAGCCAATTTGCCCACATGTGGCCCCGAGACAGCAGGGGTGACGTCACCATTTTTGATTTTGTCCACATGCTGAGTGTTGGGGGCTCCTGAGACAACGGGCGTGAAGTAGCCATTTTTGATTTTGTCCCCGTGCCGAGCGTTGGGGACCCCCAAGACAGTAGGGGTAATGTCTCCACTTTGCCCACATGTCGGCCCCCCACACGGCAACGGTGAAGTAGCTTTTTCGGATTTTGTCCCTATGTGAAGCGTTGGGGACCCCCGGGGCGGTAGGAGTGATGTAGCCGCTTTGCCCGCATGTCCCCCCCCCCCCCCCCCCGAGACGGCACACATTAAGTAGCCATTTTCAATTGTGTTCCCACGCCAAGCGCTGGGGACCGCCGAGCCGGCAGCGGTGGTGTAGCCACTATGCCCACAGAGGTAAGACAATGCATCAACCCCAAACAAACACCTTCAATCTCAATGGTTTGTGAAGTTGCTCGTGAAAGTACGGGTTTCCGGAGCTACACAGAGCTGGGGCAACGTATTGGGGCACAAGCAAACACCTTCAATGTCAACGACTGGTGCGTTTGCTAGTGAAAGTATGGGTTTCCGGGGCTACACAAAACTGAGACAATGCATGGGGACACAAACAAACATGATCACAATGGCCGGGGATGGCAAAAAAAGGTTTGTGCGTGGGGGGGGGTGTCTAGGATTTGGGCTCATGCGTTGGGACCGTTCGCAGCATAACTTTTAGGGAATCCCCCCCCCCAATTAGCCGCAAAATGTTCTAGATCTAGTTCCTTCCGGTCCCTATGGGGTATAAAAGGGGTAAGTAGGGCCCAGGGGGTAGTTCCCTAGTGTGGTCAACTCTGATGGGTGATGTCCAACAGGTGTAACACCCTTTTTTTGGCAGATCCATGGGAGATGGAAAAAGAAAAAACCCAGATTATGCAGCGCCAGTGCATGCCAGTGTTCCTTCCATGCTTGCTTCCACTTCTAACTCAAGCACTGACTCTGACTCCGACTCCACAAGTTCTGATTTTGCTTCTGATAACAGTGGTTTTGGATCTAATTTTTTTGATTCGTCAGATTCTTCATCTACCTCTGAGTTGTAGTGCCAATAGGAGGCCAAGGTGGGGCGCCGCATCACTTTTTTTTTTGAGGCATGGGATGTAGCTCGAATGGACCGGATCACACACCCCGCTTTTGGGGCCCATTCGAGGACCATAGCCCAAAGGTTTTAGTTTGCAATTCACACACTTGTAAAAATCTTTTGTCCAACAAAAACATCCCCCCCTTCCCCACTGATCACCTGAATGAAGTCTCGCCCTACCCTTGAAAACCCACTCTGTGGGGAGGGGGGGGGGGGGGCATGGGCACGGGGCAGGGGGGGGGGGGGGCACAGGCACGCTGGCAGACTGTGTTTGTGCCATTGTGTATACAGTTAACGGCCAGCATACCCTTGTTTATGGTGCCCCCTATGTGTGACATCCGCACGCCGCATTCCAATCGAAATCAATGCGTGTCCACCTTGGGGATGAGCCCATCGTTTGCACGTGCTTTCAAGAGAACCTTCGCAGTGCAAATAGTTAGTGTGGTCACAGGCTGATTGATACTTACACTTGTTGGATATTTACCCCAGTGCTAACCATGCAAAAGTGCACTCGGACAAAGGGTTCGCTCATGCGCTCTGGGACACGGGTGTATGGCTGTGGCCCACCCAACCCCCTCTGTGGTGAGCTGTGTGGGCTGTGGGGAAGCTGTGTGCACAACATAGACAGAATAGACAGAGTGCTCATTGCCATCAAGGTAAAGGGATTGGAATCTGTATTGGTGTGTGCTGGTTTTACGGGATTCTATTACATGAGCCCCGCAAAATTGTCCCCCACACGCCAACATGCATGAGTGCCACAAATTCATATTGAAAGTATCCCGAGCAAATGATGCGTTTGGTCATGGTTTCATGAAGTGGAATCCAGTGTAACCCATGGGGCAATAGGCAATCGCTACACCCTGTCACTTGCGGCAGCGAGCTGTCTGGCATTACTGCCGTCGAGAACAGCCCTGCCATGCAGAGCCAAACGAAGACAAAATGCCCAGACCAGACCTCCAGTGAAGCACCCATGCATCTGTGCGCGCCCACACATACCTGTGGGATCGGCTCGGTACGCACACTCACACCTACGCCACCAGGATGATTGCTAAGGGCCTGAATACATTCAACAGATTCCCCCGCCTGCCCCGTGCAAAGTGCTAACCATGACATTTGGTTCTGCACGACAGACGTCCAGCGTCTTCTTGCAAGTATTGCGAATTCCCTCCGGTGGGTAGAAAATTGCAGATATCTAAATGACGTGGTCGTGCAGGGAGGTGGCAGAGTGGGGAAAGGGGGTTTTGGATGTCACCTTTTTTTTTATATATACAGGGACGACCCATTCGCACAATGACAAAGGCCAACCACATCATGAAGCGCTTCGCTGCGTCCGCCACAAACGCCGCCACTTCTTTCCAGCCACGCCCCACGCCGCCTGCAAGTACCCCAAACCAGCAGGTGCTAGACGCGAACAAGTTGCAGCTGTTGTGCACTCCGCAGGACAAGCTGCTGACGGTGCAGGTGGACGAAAAGGTTCTGAGATTCCCGTACTCGTTTCTGCGGGACAACTGCCCATCGAATTTCCACCCCAGCACCGGGCAGCGCCTAAACGCCATGAAGCCGGCGATTCTGCGTTCGCGCCCGGAGAACCTGAGGATTGTGACGGAGAGGAACGGTGACACGAGCGTCGAGGTTGAGTGGGAGGTGTGTGCGAAGACCCGCAAGCAGACGCCTGCCTCGTCCTGTAGCACGCCGGAGTTGGACGTGACGGACGAGGGGAACGAGTTCCCGCTTTCTCGAATCAGCAGGTACTCCAGCAACTCGCTGCTGGGGCATTCGTTAGACGCGACGGACAGGGATGCCAGGCGGTGCGCCGAATGGAGGCTGATTAAGGGCCTGACCGCAGAGACGTTCTTCGCGCAGAAGGAGTGCGCGCCGATCGACTTCCGCACGATCATCAGCGACGAGGACGTCCAGCGCGAAGAATGGGGGAATGACCGAACACGAGGCGGACGACAAGCTGCGGCTGGTGCAGCCGGACTCGGAGTCGGAGCAAGAATTAGTAAGGCTGTTCCAGACAGTGTGGCGGTACGGCCTCTGCTTTGTGAAGAACGTTCCATCGGAGTTGACCGAGTCGGAGGCAAACTCTTTGAGCTGCGTGGCCCTGCTTGCAAAACGCACCAGTTTTTTGCGGCAGACGAATTACGGTAAAGTGTTCAACGTGAAGTCGAAGCTGAACGCAAACAATCAGGCGTATACCAACCAGTCGCTGTCGCTGCACACTGACCTGCCGTACTACACCGTTGCACCTGATGTTCAGATTCTGCACTGTGTACACCCAAGCCCAGCGGACTTGGGCGGAGAGTCGATGTTCTGCGACGGCGTGGCGGCCGCCTTGAAATTGAAGGAGCAGGTGTGCAAGGGTGACTAGTAAGACTGAGTTGCGATGGTGATATTTAAAGGCCCCATGACCAATTCAGAATTCAGGGAATTCTGAACATAGCATTGGATAGCCCTCAAAAAGGGCTTTTGTGTAAAGAAGGCTATGTAGGGGAAAGGTACACCCTTTTACCTTTTGCCGTACAGGGGGGCAGGGTGCTGCTGGCAGCCGCCGTCGGTCCGCTGTCACCGGCACGCTCACACAAGCACCCCTGCTGCCAGGCTGATCGCACACACAGGGCGCTTCTTTGTGGGGCAGGATCGTCTGTTGTTTTCATTGAAGATTGTCGAGTCAAACCGCCGCCGCCTACCCCGTAACCGACTTTAGGGGAATGCCGTGCACGCAGTGCATAGTTTTGTATGTCGGCAAATACTCGAACCCTGATTTTGGGCCCTTTTCCACAAGTTTTTTGTTCCATGCCGGGGTTTTTTTTAGCTTCCTGTGCATTTGGGATGTGGCATATTTGAAGTGTCACCCATTTTTACCCATTTTTAATCATTTTTACCCATACACCATCTCCCCACCAAGGGGAACCCGAGAAGGCAGGGGTTATGTCGCCATATTGATCTCTCCCCAGCATGGCAGGTGCACGCAGTGCACGTAGTGCAACAACATCCCCTAGTAGCCCACCCCCCGCCCCACACAATTCCTCCTGGTGGGCCTCCACCCTTGAGCCTCCAAGCGGTCCATTTCCGGAGGCGCCATGCTGTGTCCTTGTGCCGAAATGCTGAGCTGGGTTTCTCACATTTGTGAATTCGAACGCGGCCGGCCACAGGACTACGCCGCGTACCGCATTCTTTGCGACACGAAGATCTGCTACGACGACTATTCGGAGGGCAAGTGGCTCCTGAAAGCCGAGAAGTCCGTGATTCGTGAGGAAGGCTTTGGCGCCGACCCCTTCATTACGCACGTTTTCTTTAACGAAGGAGTCCGGTCTACAGTGAACAATTCATTGGCCCCGGAGGAGTTTGACTCGTTCTTCGCTGCGTTGATTCAGCTGCACACGATTCTGGAGACGGACGCGGAGTTGAAGATCGAGGTCGCGATGGAAAAAGGGGACATGTGTGTATTCAACAACAATCGCGTGCTGCACGGCCGGAAGGCGTTTGGGCTGTTGCCCGAGGGAGGGGACAGCATGAACCGGTTTCTCCAGGGCGCCTACATCGACTGGGACGACGTGTTGAGCCGCATGCGGGTGTTTGGGATGCTGCAGTGAGCGAGTTGCGACGGCACGAATGCACTGCGAGCCCACGTTGGCGACCGGAGGGGCCCGTGCAGTTGTACTCGGGAACAGAGACGACAGTGGGAGACCATCTGCAAGAGCGGCGTTCTCGTACCTTTGTGCTTTATTCCTCGAGACCCACTTCACCGAATGGGCTCTTTCTTTCGAGCGGGGTCTGGACAGGCCTGCCCTTCCCCCTCCAGAGGAACCACTGTCCCGCCCAAACCGCTGCATTCCGACTCCAACTGCAGCTCCAACGGTTTTGTAACGGCACGGCCAGCTGCTGCCCCCCGACCGCTCTCCGCCTTCCACCAGCTGATTTTACAGGCGCTCACTGTACTGCCCTGTGGCTCCCCTCTCCTTCGGGCGCAGGGGCAGGGTCTGGATCGGGTGTGTGTCCCTCAAGTGGCAGAGCGAGGTCCTTCGAATCCTTGTGATTGGCGGCGTCATGTTGGCGGTCAGCTGCTCCCGGGTTGCTGCAGGCTTCGGGTCAGTCGAGAACGCGGAATCCCCCCCCCCCCGTGTTATCCTGCGGTGAGGGAGGAGGTGCTTGGAGTGCTTCGTGGATGGGTAGTAGACCTGAGGTCTCCTGCTGGTGGCTCGGTGATGCCTGAAGCAGGAGCTGCATCTCTTCAAGGACACCTTCCGACGAATCGAATCTGGTGTGCGTGGCACACACCGCCACAAATGCACCATCAAATTTTTAGGAGTGAGAGCCTGCGCATTCTAATTTCAGGTTTCCAAGATCGGCCCCCCTATGGAGCCACTGTTGAGGACTTAGTCGTTATCAGGCCGGCATGGGTTGGTTGAAAAAATCGCGATTTCTGGGTGACCTCCTATCTGTAGGGTCCCGGGACCCTTGGGCCGTTCGGTGATCATTTAGTGACAATGGGAGGATGAATAAACCGACGGGGAGCCATGCAACACCAAGTAGGCCCTCCTAGTGGTGCTTGTTGGCTCCTGAAAAGCACTGTTTTGGCCCGAAAAAGTTTTTTCCACCAATAATTTCCCCCCCCCACATTTGAGTAGTCAAAATGATCAGCGCGACGTGGGTATCATTTTGAGCCATAGATGTTGGGTTGAGCCCCCCCCCCCCCCCGGCACGGCAGGTCGGGCACCCCCGCCCTGAACCCCCCTTCCCGTCACAGCGGCCAAGGAGGGGGGGGGGAGTTGGGAAAATGGGCCTCCTTGTCACCCCCCCCCCCCCCGCAGAGCAATTTTCTTCCCACCCAGGACCAAAGTTTGACCCCTTGAGCCTCATGTTGTTTGTTGTGTGTAGTTTGAGCCTCACCCGAAGCACTGCAGTCAGCCTGGGCAGCTTGGGAATGCGTGTTCCTTTTGCCCAAAGGGCTTGTATAGATTTGCTCACAGTGGCAGGGCCCGCGGTCCATTGCAACTCCGGGGGAGGGGGGGCCCTTCGAGCTGGTGTGAATTAGGGGAGGGGGGGTCTGGAAAACAGGGTCGAGGGGCCGGACCTTATTTTTCCCCAGTGCCAAAGAAAATGGGTGGTGAACCGGATTTGGCAAATTTATGTGTAAAATCACGTGTTGTCTAGACGCCCTGCGGTCCTTTCAGCAATTTTAGACGTCCTGTGGTGCTTGTGGTGGGCCCGGCCCTTGGAGCCTAATTAGAGGGGGGGGTCTGGAAACAGGCTCAGAGGGCCCCCTCCCCAGAGTTGCAGTGGGCCGCGGGCCCGGAACCCAAAAGCCTGGGCAACCAGGGAAGACCAACACGGTCTCCCAGTTGCACAAAGGGCCAAAGGTGAGCACCCACGGGAAAAGCTGCACATCAGCAGTTGTCTTTGGAAGTGCACTGAAATGGTGAGAAGTGATGGGGAATGCAACCCGAAAATTGCAGTGAAGCAAAAACGGCCCCTGTCTTTGACAGGGGAAGAAGCTATGGTATATTCTGAGAGTGTACTCAGATTCCGAGACTGTCTTGTACTGTTGCAGAGCTGTTGCAGCTTCGTCCAAAAGAATTGCAGTGAAGCAAAAAAGTCTAGACCCCTTTCCCCTCTTCAGTCATTTGAAGTCTTCTTGCGGGGGGCGGGCGGGGAGCACGGGTGCCACACCAGCAGTCGGGGGGCTGAGCGAAGGTTAATGCCGTCACGGGGGGGCGGCTGGGCCCGGTCCTTGTATGCGACACCCCTCAGCCCCCCCCCCCCCCCCCCCGGCTTCGAAAGATAGTGGTGCCGGGTCGGCCACCAACAAGTGTCCCTAGAGAAAACTGTCCGGCGCCGAAGGCGCCAATTTTTTTTTCATACTATGTGTTTATACTCAAAATACTCAAAATCACCTCGAAGAGAGGTTGTTAGATCAAGCGCAGGTGCGAGCGGCGTATACCCCCCTTTTTTGGGGTCATTCGCGTAGCATACCCCAAGGCATGATGTTGGATGTCCAACCCCTTGTAAAATCATTATTTTGCCCACTAAGACCATCCCCCAATGGATTTTTTGATTCTGAGGCCTCTACCCCCTAAAACTGGGTATCACTTTTTTTGGGGGGGGGTGGGGGGGGTGGGGGGGTGGGGGTCAAAAGTTTTCGCTCAACAAGTTTCAAGCAGTGGGGAAGCCGAGCATGGTCAGACCATCGCCGGTCAAATGGTAACGCAGCCGATTGCAGTTTTGGGGTCGGTGGTTCGAATCCTGGTCTGGCGACTTTTAGCGCCGGCGGCGGCAGCGTCACATTCCGCAGACGTGGGTTCGAACCGCCGACCCAAGCGACTCCGGTCGCCTGCATTACCATTCGGCC
The DNA here is from genome assembly GCA_964036045.1 of Eutreptiella sp. 'Long Island Sound 2002'. Taxonomy (NCBI): domain Eukaryota; phylum Euglenozoa; class Euglenophyceae; order Eutreptiales; family Eutreptiaceae; genus Eutreptiella; species Eutreptiella sp. 'Long Island Sound 2002'. The sequence continues at coordinate 25,941,159 of OZ038396.1, read as the reverse complement.
ACTGCTTGGTGTGAAATGAAGTGCTGCCCCACTGCTTGGGGACGCATCTGCCACTGACATAAAACCCAAACTGTGTGTTTCTGTTTGACTGACTGCTGGCCTGGCGCAGGGACTGAATGGTTGACTGTCAACCTCTCTTCGAGGTGCACTGCCGAAGGCAATAGAATTTTGTGGAGAATTCATATTTGTGTCAAAACAACAAGGAAAAATTTTGACCTAAAGGAGGGCTACAGGAGGGCTGCAAACCCTAACAGCAACCCTAGCCCTAACCCTAGCCCTAATCAAGACTGAATATTGGGACCGAGCTGGTGGGGGAGGGAACATCAGCTATGAATGGTGAGAGACATCAATAATGATTCACACATTGATGGCTCTTGACAAAGTGAAATCTGCTTGCAGGTGAACCCCATCACCACAAGGCCCACTTTCAAGGCTTTTTGGACTTCTGAGGGGCCAAAATGCCCCAAAATGGGCTCAAAATGGGCTCATTTCTCCCGTTTGTGCACCCCAAATGGTCTAGGATGAGGTTTGGAAAAATGCATTATTGACCCATTTTTGACCCATTTTTGGTCCCAAAACAGCCCATTTTCAAGGCATTTTGGGATTTTCGGAGGACCAAAGTGGGCCCCCATAAGCTCAAAACGGTCCAAAAACACTTGTTTTAGCGTCGCACATGGTCTAGGATCATTTTTTGAGAAAAGTCATCTTTTTGCCCCTACCGGACCCTGGTGACCCATTTGGGCACCCATGTGTTTGGGCTTGAGCTTGCAGCTTGCTGCAGCCTAGTGGGCCTAGGTATTGGGGTCTAAGTGTCCGTTTAGGCAATTCTGAGGGGTGGAAACCACAAAAAGTGGGGGGTTGCGGGTGGAGTAGGTGCCCTTGGAATCGCATTTTGAGCCATGTAGCCAAAGATATGGCCTATTCTTGGTTTGTGGCTGTCCGCATTTGGAGCTTGTGGTGCCCTTTTTGGGCCGTTTCCGGGACATATCATGGAGTTAAGAGGGCCGCAAAGAGTCGTTGACACGGGGCAGTCAAGGCGCACGTGGAGTGTACCCACCGTTTCCCTTCGTTTGGCCGTTTTGAATGTGTTCTAGGGCTTTTTTGGCCCAAAAATGGCTGTTTTTGGCCCTAAACTGCAATTTTTGAAACTGAGGTCCGCCACTTGTGAATCCCGTTCCCGGCCGCCCTCGTTGAGTTTCTCGCTCAAATTTTGTGTGATTGTACTTCATACCCATAGGTATCATGCACCAAAACTTCACCCGAATCTGAAGCACCACGACGGACTTCTGATTTTTCCCCATTTCGCGCGTGCTGCTTGCTGCTTGCTTGCTGCTTGCTGCTTGCTTGCTGCTAAACCTGGTAGGTCCACCCTAGACACTAAAAAGGGTTATAAAACCAAGACTAGTTCCACCAGCTCGGTGACCCTAACCCTAACCCTAGGGCTAACCCTAATCAAGACTGAATATTGGGACCGAGCTGGTGGGGGAGGGAACATCAGCTATGACTGGTGAGGGACATCAAGAATGATTCACACATTGATGGCCCCATCACCACGAGGCCCACTTTCAAGGCTTTTGGGACTTCTGAGGGGCCAGAATGCCCCAAAATGGGCTCAAAATGGGCTCATTTCACCCGTTGGTGCACCCCAAATGGTCTAGGATGAGGTTTGGAAAAATGCGTTTTTGACCCATTTTTGACCCATTTTTGGTCCCAAAACAGCCCATTTTCAAGGCATTTTGGGATTTTCGGAGGACCAAAATGGGCCACCACAAGCTCAAAACGGTCCAAAAACACTTGTTTTAGCGTCACACATGGTCTAGGATCATTTTTGAGAAAAGTCAGTTTTTTGCCCCTATTGGATCCTGGTGACCCATTTGGGCACTCACCTGTTTCGGTTTGAGCTAGCAGCTTGCCGCAGCCTAGTGGTCCTAGGTATTGGGGTCTAAGTGTCCGTTTAGGCAATTCTGAGGGGTGGAAACCACAAAAAGTGGGGGGTTGCGGGTGGAGTAGGTGCCCTCGGAATCGCATTTTGAGCCATGTAGCCAAAGATATGGCTTGTTCTTGGTTTGTGGCTATCGGCATTTGGAGCTTGTGGTGCCCTTTTTGGGCCGTTTCCGGGACATATCATGGAGTTAGAGGGCCGCAAAGAGTCGTTGACACGGGGAAGTCAAGCTGCACGTGGAGTGTACCCACCGTTTCCCTTCGTTTGGCCGTTTTGAATGTGTTCTAGGGCTTTTTTGGCCCAAAAATGGCTGTTTTTGGCCCTAAACTGCAATTTTTGAAACTAAGGTCCGCCACCTGCGGATCCCGTTCCCGGCCGCCACCGTTGAGTTTCTCGCTCAAATTTTGTGTGATTGTACTTCACACCCATAGGTATCATGCACCAAAATTTCACCCGAATCTGAAGCACCACGACGGACTTCTGATTTTTCCCCATTTCGCGCGTGCTGCTTGCTGCTTGCTTGCTTGCTGCTTGCTGCTTGCTTGCTTGCTTGCTTGCTGCTAAACCTGGTAGGTCCACCCTAGACACTAAAAAGGGTTATAAAACCAAGACTGGTTCCACCAGCTCGGTGACCCTAACCCTAACCCCCCCCCTTCACCCCTGGCTGGACGCCCCCCCTGACCCCCGGCTTGAACCCCCCCCCCCCGACCCCCGGCAGGACCCCCCCACCGACCCCCGGCTGGACCACCCCCCCCGACCCCCGGCTGGACCCCCCCCCCCGAGTTTTGACAGATAGCTGGGGGGTATGTCGCATCAGGACCGGTTGTAGCCGCCCCCCGTGACAAGAAGTAAAAATTGCCCACATCGCCTTTCACAGGGGCTGACAAAAAACAGAAGCAGGCATGGGAGGCGTTGTGTGGGGGAACTTTGTGTGGGGGAAATGTACACCCACCACCCTGTAAACCCATGCAAAAATGCAACCCCAAGATTTTTTTGGGGGGGATACTGCTTTCCACCGTTACACCCTTGTTTCAATTATCCCCTCTCATTTTACGGCGGCAGTGCCGTAAACATGTACAACGGTGGCACCGGAAATGTTTACCAACTACAGAATGATCCCACCCACCCCTGCCCATTGGGGGTCTTCACTGGTGTGTCCATGGTGTGTCCAGCTACCATAGGTCATGAGGGGCATCACACTTAGCACATATGGGAACCAACAATGGACTATGCAGACCCCCCACCCCCTTTGTCCATCTTTGCCCTTTTCCTTCAGATAGAGAAAAATTTTTTTGGTCATAGTACTGGTTTCCAATCACCAGGCAGACGGCTTTTTTTCATGGGGCCAGCGCCGTGAACATTTTGGCAGGGAGGTGTGACATTGAAGGTTAATCTCTACAGCAAACATCACAAAAAATGGGAGCATTGACAGTGTGTTCGGGTCTCATTTGATCAATATTTCCCTCTTTGCAGTTGTCCAATTAGGGAGATGTCTTTTAGATTGTTTGGAAAATGCAACTCATAGCGATCTTTCTTGTTGTGATCTGCTTTACACCTTCACAGGTTGCCAATAACCCGTCACAGCATATTAGAACAAGGTCCAGATCATGCGCTACTAGTTTGAACCGTTGCTGGAACTGTGTTTTTCAGATACAAGTCGGTGCAGAGAAAATGAAAAATTTGACTGAGATTTGTCAATGTTTATGGCGCCGGCGCCGTAAAATTTTCGTTCGTCATACGTTTGCGATCAAGGGGGTTAGAGCCCTGTCGTGCACATGTTTTCAAAAAGAGTGCAGTTTTTGCGGCACCCTGGGTTTGGGGGCTTACGACTGTATGTGTGCACGTAGTGCACCCCAAGCAAGAGACATAATTGTGATATCAATATGGCTTTTGAGTTGTGGATTCAACATGAAGTGTGTGCATTGAAGGTGGAACGGGTTTGAATGTGGAGGATAGCTAGAGCGCAAGTTCAGGATCCGTGTCTCAGTCGCATTGTTAGCTCCTTGAGTGCCCAAGTGTGATCTTAGAACTAGAGCCTAATGATGCACGGAATGGTTGCATGGCTAAATGGAGTATGTTCGGTGAAGGTGTAAATGGTGCAATGGGGGGAAGGGATGTTTGGCGTGCGGTGGGCATGACTTCAATCTTGGTGCCAATATGTGGGAGTTTCTTGATATTCCTCAAATTGCACGTCCACTCTGAGGGGCGCCGTTCGCTGACCTTGTTATCTTGCATCCAATGACTGCCTGAGTGGGGAAGCGGTGCATGCTCACTTTGTGTCCAAAGCTACTATTGGGGGTGGTTGTACCACAGTTGTATGGGTTTGGAGCAGTGCTGCCTGGAGTGGGCGAGGGAAACAATTAGCACCAACGAGTGCTGAAGGAAGGGCACTTTGCAAGGCATGGGCAACTCAGGGGACTACTTTTCGTTGAAGCCATAGCGTCATGTTAATGGCCAACTGAGGTTGTTTTCTCGTCAGAAGAGCGGATTATGGGCCTGCATTCTGAAAAATCAGCTTTGCGTGTACTCGTATCATTCTTCTTCCCTAGCATCATCCGCTCGTCCTTAGCATCTATTGTCGCAAGGGAGCAACCCCATCTTCCATTGCTTTTATCATGAGTGTTTCATCACAACACCAGAACCACTTGCAGCATCCATCATTGAATCAAGGCTCATTTTGATGGCATTGTGCCCCAGTACTAGGACACTCTTTTGGCAGCCGCTCTCTTCCATCTTCCATTGTCAAGAGCATTCGGATGGTACCTCTTTGTGGTTTACTCCAAACGAAGATGTTAGAAGCTCAACTGCATTGTGACATCGGTTTTTTTTTGGTGTTGTTGCTGCGAAGGGTAACAAAACCCCGCCATGGATAGAGATGATGAACTTTTGGTCCCAAGAACATCATCTGGCAAGACTTCAAGTGATAGTTTGAGTGACATTGCTGCATTTGACACATCTAATTAAAAGGTGCAAACGGTGACACAACACTAAGACGGACAATGAAGAAGCAGAAATTAGCACAACTGAAACGCTTTGCATCCTCATTCTGAAAACTAAACTATATATCTCTCGGGATCATCCGTTATATGCCAGCACAGAGCAAATTCGCACTTTTTCAGGGTTTTTTCATTTTTTCGTCCCGTGCACCAAAATTTCGTCCTGTAGGGGGGGGGGGGGGTATATGTATACTTTTCGAAATCTGTGAGAAAAGACCGTTTCAGCAATGTATGGGTTGGGGGGGGGGGTAGGTGGTCACATTTTGGAGCACAAGAGCTGTAAAGTCGGCACACAAACATGCACTGAACATGTCATACACGGTTTTCCGAATCGTTGTTTGCGTTGTCTTTTTCAGGCAGGGCTGGGACCCCAATTGGGCAGACATCACCATGCTTATTGTTGGGAACATATTTTTTCAGCTTTTGCCAATCTTCATTTTGCTTTTACCAATTCATGCTGAGAAGCCTTGCTGGGGTGCACTTTACGATCCCAAGACTGGGTTGCAAAAGCGGTGGCCTCTGCAGTGGACAGAATCTAGTGTTCCTTGTAGGTGCAGGCAGGTTGCTGCGAACCGGCTGTCCGAGGCTTTCTGGCCTTCCTGCCAGGCTCATCCCGACTCACCTGCCCTCCCTTTACACCCCCAGAGTGTGCTCTTTTCCGCACCAAAGGTTTCTGTGGTGCATCGGGCGAAGCAACAGCACGTTGCGTGAATTTGTATGCGGACATGGTAGCTGCCTGTTGACAAAAAGAGGCAGCAAGCAACACAGGCACCGTCCAAAATGGACGAAAATCTCAAACATGGCGTCAGTACAGCATGCAGACCTGGGGTGCCCCAAATAGCCCTTTTTGAGGGCTTTCGAAATATACCCCATGTACCCACCACCTACCGCACACTCAGTGGGCACAAATGAGGCAACAATGGCACCAACCCCCGAAAACGCTCTGTGTTGGCATAATCCCCACCGACCCCGAGAGATAATGTAAAGCATATGATTACTGTAGGAATGTGGTGCTATCCCAGCCTCCATTTGCTGGAGCGCTGACGGACGGAGGTTTAGTCCAAGTGTTGCTGACCCAATTTTTTGCTGCCTTGCTTCCTCCCAATGAGCATGGGTCCCAACCTTTGCTCTGTCAAGGTTCGAACTCCAAGTCTATTGATTTCACCAGATCTGGCCCTTTCTTTTCAAGATAAGTAATAGCTGTGAGATAAGGTAGGCAATGTTGCACTAGCATTTGGCAAATGGTGTATGTTGCACAGCATTAAGTTGTGGCCGGCCCCAAGCTCGGATGCTGGCATGCTACTGTCCACATGGGCGAAATTAATCCCTGACAAAATCCATCCCTGCAGCCTTCCAAGACAGGAATAAGTGGCTCTTCCAATAGCCTGATGACGCCCATAACTGGGTGATGGCAAAACCCTCTGGGAAGGCGGCACCCATTAAACATGGATTGACAAGGCATCAATTACCCGCAGCTGGGATCTGCCCATACCTGACTGAAGGCCCACTCGTGAAACAAGACAGCTCTGAACAGAGCTCAATGTCCAGATTTGTCTTGTGCCTCTCTTTCGCCTTTTCGCTTCCCCCTGCTTGCTCGCTTAGGGGAGCCTTCTACGGTTTCCCTTCCCCCCACCACAGTGAGCCCCGCAGTGAACTCAGTGCCATTCTGCACTGACGTAAATTTTTATGCTGGCCTCATCCTGTGCCCCCTCCCTCCGGCACTTGCTGCTACGTCACCCAAATGTGCCCTCCTTTGAAAGTCATCCGCAAAAAAAAGCGAAGCAAATTTGGGATGATATGGAACAATTGTGCAATAAAAATCACCAATTGCTGTCAATCACAATCAGCGTGCCAGCGGAAGACCCACAGGTCTGGACATGGTCCTCTAGTTGCGACACTTTTTCTCCAATCGTACACTGTCAAGCAATTTGTGAGTAGGCGAATGATATTGTGGAGCATTGAGGTGTGCAACACGATTTGGGGCGGTTCATTGGTGCCTTATTGCAAATGTTGGTATTCGGGACAACTCTGTCTTGTTTTGCAGAAACGAAACCCTGTGTTACACTTGCGGTGTCGCTTATGGCAACAAGTTGCTTGCAAGAACAAATTGTAGAGTGGTCGACGCACAACCTTCCCGGGGACGGTCCATTCTTCAGTGGTTGACGGATGGATGTTTCCGCTAACAACAACCCCAAGAACTTCGATCAATCATACCGTCGCCCCGGATGACATTCTGGGTTCACCGGCAACCCCAAGAAGTCTGGTGCATAATTCAGAGGAGGAGATTCTCGATACACAGGCAAGGGAAATTTCGCGTTCCCAAACTAGCACGGCGACAGATGCTAATCTTTACATTCTCGAGACTGAATTGGACCTTGATACTCGAGAATCTATTGACAATCGGGGCCAGGCAAACGACGAAGTGTTGGTTTGGAATCCGAAGCCGCCTACCACATTTGAAAATTGCCGATATCACTTGCGCATAATATGTGATAGCAAACCCTTTACTGCATTCATAGTGTCATTGATCCTTGCAAACACGATAACTCTGGCTCTCGATTCTCCATCCGCGAGCCAAGAATTGAAGGATGTGCTCGAAATCTTTGAGCTCGTCTTCCTAATTTTGTTCACAATTGAGATGATATTGAAGATGCTCGCGTTCGGCTTCTTCGGCAAGGAGCCAAGAGGATACTTTCGTAACGGGTGGAATTGGTTGGATTTCTTCATCGTTGTGTTGGGTTGGTTCACATTTGCCCTCGACAGAGGGAATGTATCTGCATTACGGGCCATGCGCGTCTTCCGTATTTTAAAGGCCGTGGGAAAAATTGGCAGCTTCCAAATTTTGCTTGAATCGTTGGGACGCTCGTTCCCGGCCATGGTCCATGTCTTCACCCTCCTCGCATTCTTCATGGTCACATTCTCCATCGTAGGCGTTCAGCTATTTGTAGGAGTGCTCAATCGGAGGTGCTACATCCCGACCGAATCCGGCAATTCCACGTATTATCAACTTGATGAAGAGCAAGAATCAAGGTGCACTACCTCAGGCTCGGCGTTGATCTTCACGGGCTGGCCTTGCAATGCAGGAACCATTTGCTTAGAGCCTTCAACCTTTCCTCTGAGCGGTTGTGAAAATGCCACTGAGTGCTGGTATATCGAGCCTGTCCTCAGCTGGGACAACAGCTTCAAAGCATTGCTCATGTCAACGAAAATCGGTTCGTTGGATGATTGGCCCACCGATCAAGAAAATGTGCAGGATGGGCTAGCCAACATCACATGGATCTTCTTTTGGTGTATCATCATCCTTGGTTCCCTATTCGCCATCAACCTTCTGCTGGCCGTCCAATGTGACGAATTCGTCAAGGTAGCCAACGATCAACGGGAGCGCGTGGACAGCCCGAGGAGCAATGCCACATGGAGGAATCGGTTGTTCAATCGATTTCGCGCTTGGCGCAACAAGCCAACTTTGAGAGGCCCATTCCAACAAAAGGTATATGAGTTGGTAGTCTGGCAGCCATTCCGGTTGTTTGTTCTGATTGTGATTGTCATCAACGTGGCCTTCCTAGCAGCCGATTACTACGAGGCACCGGATGCGTTGACAACGACCATCTTTTGTGTCAACATTGTCTGCACCGCTGTGTTTATTATTGAGGCGGCCATGAAGATTTTTGGATTTGGAATACGAGAGTACTTTGGTGAAGCTACCAACTGTGCAGATTTCGTATTGGTTGTATTGGCGATTGTCGAGCTTTGCCTCAGTGGCAACTCGTCCATTTCGGCCTTGCGCGCATTTTGGCTGGTGCGCCTGCTTCGATATGCGCGGCATGCCAGAACGCTTCAAAAGATCGCTGCGGCGCTCGGGAGATCGCTCAAGGAGATGTTGACCATGTCGTTGTTGTTGATGATCTTCGTCACCATTTTTACCATCCTGGGAATGCAACTGTACGGTCCGGACGGGATCCGAAGCGACGACCCGCGCTTCTCTTTCCAGTCGCTGTGGGAAAGCTTCTACACCGTATTCATTGTGATCACAGGGGAGTCTTGGGCCACAATCATGTCCTTAACCATCCAGGAGACGAGCTGGGCGTCGGCCTTCTATTTCTTGGCGGTGTTTTGCATCGGCAATTACATTCTCGTCAACTTGTTCATTTGTATTATTGTTGATGCCTTGGCGTCCTACTCGGACAGCGAGCCGCAAGATGAGACACAAAAGAGTCATGACGTGGCTCCCCCGATAACGGCCACTGATTCGGGCTCAGATTCAAATTCGCAAAGGAGCAGTCTCAACGAAGATGAGCAATGCACGGAGCCTCAATTGAGCAGACGCGATACTATCCAAAGCGTTGGCCACTTTTGTGACGGGTATGACAGGTCTCACACACCACATGACCGGAAGGCGACATTGGTGGACATGACGGAGTTGTATTTCTTAGAGGACCGTGCACGAAGGGTAGAGGAATTACAATCCCCACGACCCCTGCACCTGCAGAATGACGGATGCCGCGGGAGCGTGGAGTCCCTCTTGAAGCACCACCTCTTCAAGTGGTTCGTTGTGGCGATGATCGTCCTAAACGCGGGCTTTCTGTGCTTCGAAACCCCCTGGACCACGGACAACTGCATCAAGGAGGTATGCGACACGTGGAGCCTCACGCTCTACATCGCCAACATTGTGTTCGTGGTCGTTTTTGTGGTGGAGCTGGTCTTGAACCTCATCGGGCTGGGCTTCAAAGAGTACGTAGGGTATTGGCAGGACGGCCGGTGGCATGGCCACTGGGGCAATTTGTTCGACGTCCTCGTGGTCCTGGCGTCTGTCATCGGCCTCTTCGTGCCGTCCCTGAAGGTCTTCCGATCTTTCCGCGTCCTCCGCCTGGTGACCCGCATCGAGAGGATCCGCGTCGTCATCACTGCGCTCTGGCGGAGCTTGCCGGTGCTGAGCAACGTCGTGGTTGTGCTGTGTTTCATCTGGTTCCTGTTTGGACTTCTCGGAGTGCAGCTGATGATGGGCCGATTCTGGGCCTGCACCGATACGGACACGGGCGAGGCCACAGCACTTGACAGAGTGGATTGTGTGGGCGGGACGCTGAGTTGGGAGCGGCCCCGGTGGGACTTCGACAATATCCTGGTGGCCCTCGGCACCCTGACGATTGTGGCCCTGGGCGAAGGGTGGGCGAGTGTCATGTGGCAGGCCATTGACAGTACAGGCGAGAACACAGCGCCGCAGCAGAATGCCTCGCCCTGGCTCGGCCTGTATTTCGTCACATTTGTCGTGTTCGGTGGCTTCTTGGCGCTGAATCTCTTCGTCGGCACTTTAATCGACGCGTTCATGGAAAACTCGGGGTCCGTGACCCTTCTGACTGACCGACAACGAGCGTTCGTCAGGGCCATGCGGGTGATGCTGAAGGCGAAGCTGCCGCAGGTGGTGCAGCCGCCGCGGGGCAGACTCCGCCGCGCCCTGTTCACGTTGGTGCAGAGTGTCGCGTTCGAGGCGGCGATGATGGTGCTGATCATCCTGAACATCATCTTCTTTTCCTTGGAGTATTACAATCAACCTGACGACTGGGCGTCGATGCTGAGCGTTGCTAACTACAGTTTCGTGGGTATTTTTACGCTGGAAGCCCTGTTCAAGATCTTGCTCGGGCTTGGGCCCGAGGCAATACATTGCTGATCATTGGAACAAGTTCGATTTGCTGGTGGTGGTCGTCTCGCTGGTGGCCCTCCCATTCGACGGGCCGGGCGCATCCCTCTTCCGCCTGCTGCGGCTCCTGCGAGTTCTGCGCTTGGTCAAGTTTCTCGCGGGCCTACAGCTGTGCCTCACCACGCTGATGCTGGCCCTGCCTTCGTTGCTCAATCTCATGGTTGTCCTGCTGATGGTGATGTTCATCTTCGGCGTCATGGGGGTCAAGCTCTTCGGCAGAGTCCCCGTGGACACCGGCGGGGGCCTGACCCACAACGTCAACTTCTCAAACCTGTACTACGCCCTGGTCCTCCTGTTCACGATCGCCACGACCGAGACGTGGCCCGACGTCATGGACGACTGCGTGTCCGGCGAGCACGGCTCGTGGGTCGCCGTCCCCTACTTCTTCGCGTACATGCTGCTGGTCAGCTGCGTCCTCCTCAACGTCGTGGCGACGATCGTCGTGGTGCAGTTCGACACCTCCGTCGACCCCGGGCGCCAATTCTTTGAGGATCTGAGAATAAAGTGGGCCTTTCTCGACCGCCGGGGGACGCGGAAGGTGTCCACGTCGGTGTTCTGCATCCTCATCCGGACCCTGCCCAAACCCATTGGCACAGCAGCAGCGTATCAGCAGCAGACCACCCTTCGTCTCAGCACTCTCGGTCTGCGGCGCTTCTTGCCCACGAGTCTTGCGAAGCTTCTTCCCGGTCTTTTCCTGCCGCAGGAGCCCCAGCCCACCGATCCGAGCATTTTCTCAGGAGACATAGCGTGTCTTCAGGCGCTGGCGGACCTGCATGTCCCCCTGAGCCGCGAGTTCACGGTACAATACGAGCAGGTGGTGCTGTGTGCCTGCCTGAAGCTGTACGAATGCGACCGTCACATGCTGACAACCATGGCCCGCCATTTGGACGCTCTGCCTCGATTCGACAAGAAGTGCTTCGCCGTCCATCACCTCTGGGCGGTGCGCTGCGTGGAACGGTTCAAGCTCAGGTACAGCCGTCGGAGTCGTTGGTCATATGATTGGTGCACCCTCGCGCGCCCGCGACGGACCTCCAGCGGAAGCTCCGATGCCGAGGAGTGCGGGGCCGAAGAGAAGCCCCTCTACGTTGGCACCCAACGGACCGACTGCTGCAGCTCCGACGCCGGGCCGTCCGGGGCTGAGGAGGACTCTAACGAGAGCTTCTCCTTCGACGGCGATGTCATCATCACTGGGCTTCTTGTCGATGGCCCCGGGTCCCACGCCGTGCCGTATCGGGGCCCCAACAGCACCCCCATTCGCCACCGATCACCAGACATCACGCTCTTGCCTCGGAGATCTACAATGGTCAGCAGTGACATGTCCCACTGTTAGTCTGTTACGCGGTACCCACGATTCTTTTTTGGAGAGCTCATGACCAACAGGGCCGAGTTTACTACCAACTGCTGTCGGTTACCGGCAACCACCTGCCCCATATTAGTTGGGCGAATGGCCTTGAGTGAAGTGATTTTCTTTCTCCTTGGGGAAAGTTTTGTGACGTTCATCCCCCCCCCCCCGCCTCTGGGGCCACTCCTTTCAACACAGCCCGAGGCGACAGTGGCATTCGAAAATGTCTGCCTACAAAGCCTCCGCCAGAACAGGACCGGAGACTCGTATTGGATGCATGGCGAGCAGCCATGTCGGGGCGGGTTAAAAGCAATCCGCCTTTTCCCGCTTTCCGGCCTGCTTTTTCTGCTTCGCCATGTGCCGTGCCTCCCAGCATCGACTGCCAACAGTGTGGAGGGCTCCCTCAATGCTGGACGGAACCACCTGTCTATTTTTCATGACGTTCATTGTCTCCTCAGTGTGCAGGGGAATCCATCGTTGTTGTTGTTCGGACAGCAGGGAGGGGGCGATCCAACTCGCCATCGCAGAACACGCCACAAAGTCATGATGCGTATCATAGCGCCATATCCCTGAGTTTGTGAGGCTACATGGACCTTGAACTGCACCTACATTTTCTTGCAATTCAATGGCATCTGGGATTCTCAGACGCCCAGCTCCTGACCCTGTGAGGCACGGGTGCCACAGTGCCATGACAGAATGGCCGTCTTCCTGCACATGAGTGGCCTATGATGCTTGTGCTTCCCCTACTCCTTCCACCTGGGTCATTGCGGGTTGTAGTGTTTGTTGATTCTGGAATGCGACGTGTTTTGTATTTGGTTGGTCGCAAGATCGGTCGTGCAGGGGGTCCCGTGACCTCGCTCAAGAAGCGGTACACGTGGTGAGTCGGGGGATTGGTATGAAATGGGGACTTGGATGGGCACAGCTCGGCATTACATGTGCCCTACATACCTGCTGCGTGCCTGCTGCGTGCCTGCTGTGTGCTGAGCAGACCCTACCTCTACCAATCCCCATCCGCATGAGGGAATGTACCATCGACACATGATGCTACACAACGTGATTGAGACGCGCGTCATTGTTGCCCCCCAGAACCGCACAGCCAGGCAGCTCCACAATTTAACCTTCCCGTTATGCCTGGGGATGTGGCGACAAATCAGCTATGCCACTCCTTCAACAACCTACGTGACCAAGACCTTTGCCTTTGAGGTCGAATCAAGGTGCCTGGGGTGGGTGGGTGGGTGGGTGGGTCATGCAGCCCCGTCGTTTCAGCTCGGGTGCATCATTTTCGTGCTCTGCTTCCCACACTCTGTGTCCATGATCCCGGTGGTCCGCCTGCTTTCCCAGACGTCACCCTATGAGTTGGCCCATGAGTTGCACCGATGGACTTGCATTTTCGCATCCTTCTTATTGAAATCAAGTGGTGTGACACTCCCAAACGTGTGTCTACACAGCAGCATCCGATGCGTCGCAAATTTTGTGCAGGTTTTGCACGGCACGAACAATTTCTTTGCTTTCATGCATTTCAGGATGCAGTGCACCATGGTTCTGGTGTATTCTCACACTGCGTGGCTGAACCGTGACACTTTCAAATTGTGAAGAATGGTATGGGATCGGACGCCCCCCCCCCCCTTTCAGCCCCAGACTGCCTCCCCCTCCATAGTGACCCACGGTGATCTTGCTGTGTTTTCAGAACTGTTTAGTTTTTCAACATTGTCTCTATGACGCGTGGAGCGACTTTCCTGCTTTGGTGCTCCCAATGCTCCCACGCTGCCAATTGACACTTGTAGCTAAATAACCCCTGGTTTGACCTATACGGCGCACTCTTGGTGCACCCGCTGTGCGCCCATTATCCGCTGGCTATGAGCCCATTATGTGCTCTCCATGCATCCACTATGCACACACTACACGCGCACTCAGTGCCCACCATGCACCCTCGATGCGCCCACTGCACCCTCTATGCGCACACTATGCGCGCACTACACAGGGTAGTCCCCCTACCAGACCAAAGAGCACCAGGGGGAAGCGTTTGCCAGAGCCTAAGGCATGGCTGAAACACAGTGGCAAGCTCACCCCCTCCGGTTGCTATTGCGATATTTTCGCCTGCCTTGCCAGAATTATAGAGGGGTGGACCATTAGCCCCTCCAGGGGGGCACAAGGGCCTCCAATGAGCAGACTCCGTCCCCCATATCATGTTTCATGGGGGCAAGCCGGGGGGTTGTTGGGCACGGTGACCGCTCCCAACCTCTGCACCGAGCCCTCATACAGTGATTGCTTATTCAGCCTATGCCCTCCTTAATATGCGACTACTCTTTGCCTTCCAGCACATGCGTGCCATGGAGGGCCGGTGCCCCACCTGGCTAGAGACTACCATGCGGTGGGCCAATGGACCCATGGCAAGTTGGGGGGGCTGAGGGGTGACTCGTTTTAGTTCTCGGGGCGGGGGGGGTGTCCTCTTCCTCCCTCCCTATAGGCCGTTATCAATGTTTTCATGCATTATCAGCAAAAGGTCATCTGTGTTGTGGTGGCCATGGATTCCTCGTACGCAGACGATGGTTTACAGGGCAATGCATTACAATGTTAGGTGTCGGGTGGGTCATGGCACAGGGCCTATCAGTCACATTGACTTGTGGATGGACGATTTATGTAAAGTTGGCTGGCAGTGAGGGAGGTGATAGGCTCGCAGAACAAGGTAGGATGGCTTCACTGCTCTATCACAGTGTCAGAAGGCCAGTAATCAGTTCCCCTCCGAGCCGAGCAATGCCATGCACATGCATTGAGCTCACTCCTTCAGCACTGTCAAATGACATCACTCCTATGCCCATTGGAACTGTTGAATGAGGAGGACAAGAGAGTGACACGGTGTGTAAGTTTTCCTCATCGGTACGCCTGCCATACCCTGAAGAGGAGGAACCTCCTATTCACTCACGGATTTCATGAGTTGAGTCAACAATGGAAGACAGGGCTTTGAATTCATTTCAGAAAGCACTCAAACAATGTAGTATCACAGCTCTGATGTATTTAACACAGATGCGAGTTCCACGCAGCCAAAACACTGTACATAACCCCCTCACCGTACAGCCCACCTCCTCACCCTCGTGACGTTTGGGCACATAACTAAGAGGCCTAGCCGAAGGAGTGCCAGTAATGCGCAGGGCCTGTCTTGCAAGCCGAAAGGACATGTAGTAGAATGCAAGCCAGCCTGTTTTGACCGACAAAACACGGCCAATTGAGGACAAACACATCCACCGTTTAGAGAGCTGTACATAAGATAAGGAGTAGATACATTATATGCCAGCTAAGTGAGCCGCCGAACATTACTGATGCATACGATGCATACGTGCATGTTGGGTGCACCTATTGCCCCATGTACAGCCCTGCAACACCAGCTTGTTTGGGGGAGTTGCGTGCGCTGTGCACGTGCTGTGCGAAAAGTGGAATATTTTGGGGCATGTGGCTGTACTAGAAACCCATACTTTGTGATACTATGGGCATCATTGTTGTTTTTTTTTTTGACAGCAGGTTTTTGATACTTCTTCCAAATTGGGGATGTGGCATTTTTTGGGTTTTCACCGTTTTCACCTCCAGCCCTCTCCTTCTTTTACACATTCTTTGCACACTTCCTCATGTTCTCCTCTCTTGGAGGAATGTTAGTGGGCCGGGCGTCCCCGGCAACGTTTTCACCTACAGTCCAAGCAAAAATTACCAAAGGTCAAAATTAGCAGAAGGTGCCCATTTTTTGGTTATTTTTTTTTGGTAATATTTTGGTATCGTAGCAAAGGGGACGTCATCGTTCCCTGCCACGATGCAACACAAAGCAATGGGAAACCCATGTGAGTTGCACCATACATGGTTTTTACGAAACGGCGGGAAGAAAAGGTTGTGGTGTGATCCAACCAACAGCCATCACACACATATTCGGAGCAAGAGAGACACTTTCGTGCGGTCAAAGAACCACACTCACAAGGGTGTTGTGTCTCTTCATGATGAAGCTTCTTGAGAACTTCGAACATGGGTTCGATAGAGGGCACATCTCCCCATGGGGCTCGCGGAATCCTAGTGGCATCCCACAGTGGCATCCCACAGTCGGAACAATATGCCCATCCATGAGAAAAGCAGACCACACAAGAAACAGGGGCCTGCAGGGGAACAAATGATAGAGATCTTGGGGATCATAAGTTGGGGGGAAACCACAATTACCAAAACAACCTTAATTTTTTGTCAATTTTTTGGGGGTAATATTTTTTCCCGTAATATTTGCCTTTGGTAATTTTTGCTTTGACTTCCCCTCTTTTCCCATTTTTTTGGCTGAGGTTGGAAACTCAGCTCAAGCACTACGATGTTGTAGACGACCTCCATGGCTGGGAGTAGGATCTACAAGATGGCCTAGAAGCTACAGCCGAAGATTTGGCCGTGTGTGCTATGGAGGAAGATGAGGATGCTCCCCAGGTGCGGGGGGGGGGGGGGGTACAAGAAGAGCACACTACAACACCAACAAAAGACATATGATGATCCTCATGGGAATTATAGAGCAGGTGTAGAACATTTGTTTGCCAGCCTTTGGTCTTGGAGGATCATGTGTGACATTTGGCTGGGTCCCATGTGGAGTTCTGCTGTTTGTGCCATGTGCATGTGTGCTTCCCCAAAGTGGGTGGATTGCAGGGTGGCCACGGGAAAGTTAAATTGCTAAACTTCACATTATTCCTTATGCCCTCCCCAATGTGTACGTTGTAATTCATGTAATTCTTTTGACAATAAATGCGCATAACAAAAAAAGTCATATCGCTGTGTAATTTCTTTCTCATAATTGCGAGTAAACCGTACTCGCGTTTACCGCAAAAAGAAATGACACGATGTGACAATTGTTTGTTGACCGCATTTACTGCAAAAAGAAAATTACACGACTTCAACCCCCCCAAAAATTACACGCTTGGGTTATGTAGCCAATTTGTCCACATGTGGGCCACTGTTGATTTTGTCCCATGCTTGAACCGTAGGGGATAGAGGTTATGTGGCCAATCTACCCATTTGTGCGCCACAGCTGATTTTGTCCCCCACTCTAACAGCGGATTTTGTCCCCCACTGTGAAGCACTAGGGACCCCGGACGGCAGGGGTTATGTAGCCAATTTGTCCACTTGTGGTTTGTTTCCGCTTTTGTCCCCCACTCTAAAGCGTCGGGGACCCCCCGGACAGTAGGGGTTTGTAGCCAATGTGCCCACTTGTGGGCATTTCTGTTTGAGGCATTGGGGGCCCCCAGACGGCAAGGAGTTATCTAGCCAATCTGCCCAATTGTGGGCCACTTCTCACTTCTCCCCTATTGTGAAGCGTTGGGGACCCCTTAGATGGCAAGAGTTATGTCGCAAATTTGCCCACTTGTGGGCCACTTCTGATTTTCTCCCCTGCCGTGAAGCGTCAGAGACCCCCTGAAAGGTAGGGGTTATGTAGCCAATCTGCCCACTTGTTGGCCGCTTCTGCTTTTGTCCCCCGCTTTGAATCATTGGGGACCCCCAGGTATTTAGCCACTTTGCCCATTTGTGGGCCCTTTCCGATTTTGTTCCTTGGGGACCCCCTAGACGGCAGGGGTTGCGTAGCTAATCTGCCCATTTGTGGGCCACTGCTGATTGCGTCCCCTTGCTGTGAAGTGTTGCAAACCCCTAGATAGCAGGTGTTATGTAGCCAATCTGCCCACTTGTGGGCCACTACTAACTTTGCTTGCTCACAATGGTTACAAGATGCACGCAACGCGGGCGATAGTGAGGCAGTGGCATGGTTCGTCGCACGAGCAACTAACACAGGGGCAGACGACCACATAAAGAAACGTCAGCGCCTCAACGTTGACACACAACGGTGGGAACAGTACAAGACGACCACAGACAGGCTGGCAAATGAACACGCGCAGCAAGCACGGGACATATACCACAAAGCACACATGGAGGCGATGGCGAGACAACACCTGCACACCCTACACATGGGCTACACCAACGCACTGACGGCTAAAACAGACTACCACAGGCTTGTCATAAAACTAGTCGAACGCTTTTCTACAACATGTGGCCGTGGATATGCGTTATCTCCGTGGATATGCGTTATCTCTGTGGAAATGCGTTATCTCCAGGGCTCAGGGCTCCAGCAGCATTGGGAGTCAAGGACCTGATGCTGCTAATGTTTCACCAAACTCTGTTTTGCTTTGAACTAGGGGGGAGTAGGGCACACCCACCCTCATGCCTCAGGTGCCACCACCCCAGGCACAACAATGGCACCCAGAACCCGCGGAAGACAGGGACGTAGAGCCAAATCCGGGCCCACAAGACCCTCCGCAGCAATAGTACCCCCAAGGCTCACAATGGAAGCGGGATACTACCCAGGACGCCAAACATTAGCCTGGCACCCAATGAGCCATCAACCAAGGGTACAGTGCATGCGCTTGCGGAATCCTTCCAGCAAAAGGCTTGAAGCCACGAAGGACACACACACCCACCCCCTCCAACCTCCAACGCCCACCACAATGAAACCAGAGAGTCCAACAAATCAATCAGGGGCTGGGAACCTGATGCCACAACGGACGTCCGGATGTCCGGGGAGCATACCAGTTTGACAAAGTCCCCGTGAAAAAGTGGTCTGTGGAACACGAAAGGCTAGAAGACCGCCTACAACCCGGACCAATGATGGTCCTACACCTAGACAACACCATCAAACAGAGACACAAATCGACACACAAGACATACGCCCTGAGCAAGGCCACCCCCATACAAGTCGGCTGAGAGAACACAAAGGACACGCTAGAACCAGAACAGGGTCGTGGCGATCCCAGATCGCACTACGGGTATACTCAAGGTAGGAAAATAAGTGGCTCCTTCTGTGTCATTCTTGACCCCCATCTTTGACAGGGGAACAAGCTATGTTATGTTCTGAGAGTGTCCTTAGACTCCGAGACTATCATACTGTTGCAGCACTGTGGCAGCTTCGTAAACAAAAAATACACTAGAACCAAAACTGGCCAACACAATGGTGGTGGTGCAGTGCCCCCCCAAGACGTGGACCCGCACCCGCAACGCGTTCATGAACCACATCAAACGGCCACCAGTCTGACGTGGCTTCCGCAATCGCCAACAAGGACCAGGAGAACGCCTCAAGTGGAAATGCGCCTATGAAAATACTGCGGGGCAGAGTGGCTCCCACGCGTGGAAACTACGTGTCCCAATGCAACTCGTGTCCCACCTGATAGAGACCCTCCAGCCTATCAGGCAAGAGGAACAAAACTCAAGAAACCCCCGGCCCTAATGGCTGGTGGACACAGACTTCAGGAGCCTACATGTGCTCCGCCAACAGTATATAAAACACAAAGAGGACCGAGTCCTTCCTCTTCCTCTTCCACCCCTTCATCCTCCCTCTGTGCGGCGGTGCCAGCGGCAGCGGCGCCTAAGCCAACCCGTGTCCCTCAATGCGGGGTGGAACGCCAGGTTGCTAGCCCTGGGACTCACCTGGTCCTCCATAGGAGGGAAGCTTGCACGGCTCCATGGGAGTGTGAGCGCGCAAGAGACCTAGTCCCAACCGGCTCATCCCTCTCGCCGCCGTACTTCATAGGCGGGGGGCCTGTGTGTGGGGACGGGGCACCCAAATTCTGATTGGCCCCCTCTTTCTGCCCCTTTGCCTCTGCAAATAGGCCTATGGATGAAAAAAGGAGTCATACCAAAATTGATGTTGTTTAGCAGCTCTTGAAAAAGATGTTCGAAAATTTGATATTTTTGACATGGTGGTTAGTGTTGGGAGGGAGGGGGGGGGGGTACAAATTGTGCATACCACCAAGGATGCCTCTAGCAGACAATTAGGTGGGTCCAAACCGAGCCCCCCCCCCATGCAGCCCTGCAAGCGCCCACCCCACCCCTAGGCCACAGTGGACCCCCGGCACACGGGTCACGGGTCCCGCCCTCGGTGACATGCCAACGAAGGGGCTGCAATAGCCGCCCAAGCTGCAGCAAGTGTAGCCGCAATTCAAGATACGCACTCTGTAACGCATGTAGAAGATATAGGGCGAGGCAATACGTGCCCTTTTCAACTTGTTTGACACCATGCAATGGCGTCACAAACAGTGGGTGTGGGTTCGGCTCTCTCGATCCAGGGGGAGGCCTCTATGCTGTGCGAGGTGGTCACTATGTATGGGAGACCTAGAAGCATGTCCAATCAAGAATTGTATTTTGTGATGGTGCAAATGTGCTGGCAACTAAATCTGAGGGCATGTGAGAACATGCAAGTGTAGTGGTGTTGCACGGATGCTGGGCAACTGCACCATTTGATTGGGAGGCGTCTCTAGTGGTCCCCACTGCGAGTGGGTGTCAGGTGGTGTCTTCCTCGGCAGACAAGTCCCATTGTTTTCATGTTCTCATGTCCGGTTTGCGGGACAGCTTGAGTTGCTAAGTCTCTTTCAACAGACCCTCTTCCGACAACGGGATCTTGTCTCAGGTGATGTAGTCCCGGGGGGGGGGGGGTGACGAGCCACGTCCTTGTATGCGACACCCCCAACCCACCCACCCCCCCTGAGTCCAGACGGCCCATGAAACATTCGATAGCCGCCCTGTGCGGTGACCTCAAGGCAACGTTCGGAGCTGATGTGGCTTGCGCTGCAGTGGAGCGAGACAATACAATGAACTGAGAATGTTGGCGATGACCATATGCCTGTGTCACGGGGGTATATGTGAGCTCTGTATCCGTTGCTCATGGCCCGAGTTTTGAAAGATAGCGGTGCGGGGGCCATGGCGCCAACAGCGCCAAATTTTTTGTCCCATGCTTAGTTGAGAGGGGTACTATGCATTTAATCCTTAAGACCCTTAAGACTTTCTTCTTGGCAAAGACACAATATCGCTATTATCGCATACATACCTCTATACCCCCATGCCCCCCGACACCCCCTTGAGGTATGCATGTGATAGTAGTGGGTTGCGCGCAGCCCCCCCCCCCCGGCCAAGCTGCCCATACCCCCCCACCGCCCTCCCGCCGACCCCCCCTGCCCCAACTGCCCCCCACCCCCCGCAAGTTTTGACAGATAGCTGGGGGGGTGTTGCATCAGGACCAGTTGTAGTCGCCCCCCCGGGGATGTAGTACATTTGTTGTACACTTTGTTGTGTACCACGCCGTGTGAGAGGCGGTATGCGTGAGTACAAGACCGTATAGGTGAAGCTGCAATGAGGGCCTTGCGTACTTCTAACCGGGGCCGCAAGGGGGAGTAAGCCGAGTTTGCTGTGTTAAAGGAAGAAGATATGAACATGAGCGTTGATTGGTCGCCTATGACACGGGGGTCTTCGGTAGCTAAGTATCTTCTGCTTCATGGCCCTTGCGCACATACACACACACACGAGGATGTCGCCCGCCCGCTTTTCCTGACGAGGCACGGGAGAGCAAATACTCTGGATACCTAGCCAGCAAAATACAGAGGTTCTGATTCCGCAGAAGGGAGGGAAACAACGTCACAAAGAGGCCTCGGCAGACCTGAGCCGAATGAGGCGTCCAGCCCAACGCTGCACAAGGATCCACCTCTAAAAGTACAGATCACACACACACACACACACACACACAAAGTTGTGACAAAAAAAATCGTGACGTGGTGGTGTGTTTCGCCAGCTAGTGGGATATTCCATGGGAACGAATGCCGCCCCAGCATGGGGCAATCTAATTGCCCGCGCCTATGAAAAAGCAAACCCTCTGCCACCTACGGTGGCAATTTACCGTTTTTTGGATGATGGATGTACTTGCCACCCGCTCTCTCTATGGAGGTGGGTGCATGCATGGCTCAGACGCACATACCCCCCCACACACTTGCCTTGGGATCTGGTATGTACTACTGATCGATTCAGTTTCTTGGATGTGTATGTGATTTCACTTGCCCCACTGCACCATCACACACATTTCAAAGAAACCCACAGCTAGCAACGTCCCCTACAGCACGAAGACTGGTTGGGTAACTGGAGAATGTATCCGCCATCTCAGGAGGTGTTCACATCGCCTGTACTACCGGGCGGTGCTACGGCGCCTGGCACGCTTGAAGTATCCAAACCATCTGTAGGAAAAGTTCCCCATCACATGGGACCAGCGCCATCGCTATGTTGGGAAATGACAGAGAACCCAGGGTTGTGTGACACATTTGCTGCGAGCCCCCTATAATTCTGTCATAAATGCCTCTTGGACCTCTGTGGTCGGGCGCTCGGAACATGCGTTGAAGGACCTAATCCCTAACCTACAGATGTTTGTAACTCACAAGCCTGCACCCCCGCTACGGGCCAAATGGGCCTCCCGCCTTTGGTCAACACTGAGTGGTAAAAGCGATGAAGTGTCTCAAAATGAGGAACCAGGTTGTACACTAGCAAGCTTGTTGTTGAATGTCCAGCGAGCAGAGCTGTCGCCGCTATTTCAGCGTGCGCGTGCACAGCATTCTTATCTCTATGAATAATTCATTCCGATTGTTTGCGGTGATTTTTCGCATCACACTGTTGCTTTTATGTTAATGCACAGCCACTGTGATTATGCTACTTCAGAGCTGATGATGGCAAAGGTTGTTGCCGAAACCTGGCACAGTACACACATTACACCCACTATGAACGAATGCCTTCCAAGCGCAGCAGAGCGTCCGCACCACTGCACGAAGGAATCACACATATTATGCCATGGACCCCTGGTCAACTTAGTTTCTGAGTGCGCATGTGCTGTACATAAATGGACGCTCAGCTTTCCAGGGTTCTCCCGAGTACACTCAATGACACCTTGAGCGTCAGGAACTCAAAAAAAAGGGGTGGGGGTTGCCGAAACCTGGTACTCTTCACCATAATGACACCTTGAGGGTTTTGTGACTGCCACTCCGTGTGTGCCGCATTTGGGATCTTGGAGAGCAAATTGCTTTTGGATTTCAAAAAAGCGAGGGCCGGTGCCGTCTTGTTTCACAAACAAACAAGAAAGTACAATCAAAAATAAATTCAAAGCTCTCGCACGCACACAAGCTCCAAGACAACCATGCACCGGAGCACGTGCCCCATCACAGTGCACGCCGTTTAGGAGGTGATGACTCAATGACCGGTTAACGCTTAGGGCCGTTGTGCCCGCCACCGCCTTGCCAGAGATGGCCTTGGTAAACCACAACCAAAACCAAAACCCTTTGCAGCCCTCTCCTCTCTCCTCTCTCTTCGAGGTGCCTTGCCGAAGGCAGTAGAATTTTACAAAGGGAACTATGGAGAAGGTCTTTGGCCTTCACAAAAATGGGCAAATGGGACTACTCAAGCACTGTTGCTCTGTTCCTCAAAACTGTTGATGCTATTCCTTGTTCCCAGTGCAGCAAAGTGGCATGGCCAACTGCCGGGCTTCACCAAACAGGGCACTTGGGAGACCCTTCCTCCATTGTCCATTGTTCAACAATGTAGCAATGCACTTGACACAATTTTAGTGCACCACGGCACCTCAACAGTTGCATCAATGTAACCAATTTCTTGCTGCTTTGCCTTTGGAAGCCACCTTGCCCCCCCCCCCCCCCCTCCTCTTGCAATCAGTCAGCAGCCACCTGGAGTGGTACAGAACTGGTCTGCGCTGCAGTGCAGCGAGGAAAAACACTGAACTATGTGGTGATGACCATGCGCCTGTGACACGGGGGCGTATGCGAGCCCAGTCTCTGTTGCCTCATGGCCCTCCTCTTGCAATCTTCTCCTCTCCCTTGCATCTACCAGATTTTATTGATGTGGCTCCTTGGGCTTCTTGTGCTACCCCTGGTGCGCTAGTGGCGCTGCCACCAACTTGTGGGCGCCCTCTGGCAATTCACACGACTGAGGGGCGGGCCGTAAGGCGGTGTGGGGGGAAGGGGGCCGTACCCCCCGCAGTTGCAGGAGGTCCACCCCCTACAACAATTTGGGGGGGGCAATGAAGTTGCCCAAAACATATGGCAACGGCGGTGCGGTGGTCACCACGGCAACAATCACCGTGGGGGGAGACGCCTCCGGCAAGAGAATCGGGCAGCAGGTGCTGCAGGTTTTTTGGAGCCTTCGTCACCACTGAGCACCGCCCGCAAGTGCGAGGAGTTGGAGGAAGAGGAGGATCACAACTTTGCGATCCCCCCTTCCGTAGACCCATGCTTTTCAAGAAACGGGGGGGCTGTGTCTATGGTTTAATTGAAGTTTTTTTCAACATCGAGTTTCTCCCATACATATCTATGTCCCGCTGTTGGAGAGTCCGTTTGTCTGTATTACATGGTTGGAACTGCCCTGCTAGGTATGCCATTTCTGGAGCATGTGGAAACAGTGCATGCTGGACGTGCTGGCAGCAGTCTTGAGAAAGAGGGGGATTAGGCTCCAAGCAGCGTTGTTGAAGATAGACAAAGGGGTGGCAAAGTGGCCAAACGAGTTCAGGAACAGGCTTGGTGTTTCAAGATTGGATGATGACACGTTGGTGAAGATGGAGGGGTACATGGAGTTCCAAGAGGTCGAACTGGACGTCACGATAAGTGTATTTGCGGGCCCCCCAATGCAATGGAGTCCATCTCCTTTGCCATCCCAAGTTCTGATTCGCCACCTCACTGCCCTCCATCTCCGCCGCCCAATACACAGTCAAGTTCCCCCCCAAAGGCCCCTGGTCCCTCACCACTGCACACAAGAACCGGGAAGGTCCCCCTCAAGGTCTCCTCTAGTCCAATTTGGGTCGCCTAATTCTAAGGGCGTTTCCAAGGGGCCCGCCTGGGGGCTCTTCGGGGGAACATAGTCTAAAAGTAGCTCGCAGTGCAAGGATTCCCCCACAAAAACAACAATACCACACCAACTGCTAAGGGTTGTGGACAATTGCAGTGTTACATTTTTTTTTGGCGCCCATTGAATGATTATGAGCGCTTTTGGAATGCTTAGCATTTACACGGGGGGGGGGGGGCGGCCGGGCCCGGTCCTTGTATGCGACAACCCCCAGCCCCCCCCCTCCCCCCAGGTTTTGAGATATAGTGGTGTTGGGGCCATGGTGCCAACGGCGCCGAAGTTTTTGTGTGCATGCTTTCCTTTCATCAAACCATCCATGTTTTGAGGGCTAGAGGGGGATAACACGGCGACAATTATGACGTTCTTCTCGGCAAAGACGAGAAAGCGCTATTATCACATACATACCTCCGTACCCCCAAACCGCCAGACACACATCCCCCCTGGAGGTATGCATGTGGTAATAGTGGGTCGCGTGCAGGCCCCCCCACCTTGGGAACCCACCCACCCCACGGCTGAACCCCCCCCCCCACACTGGGTGACCCAGGCGCAGTGAATCCTGACACACACTCTCTACTTTTGGGCCCGGCGTGCTCTCGTCGTTCTTCCTTTCATGGTTGGGGCTATGGCTCCCGGGGTGTCTCTGAAATCTGGTCCACACCATCCACGAGTACACGCACATGAAGCTGTGAAGTCGTGATCTTTAACCCCACGTCGGCCCCAGAGGCACCGTATGCATGAGAGTCCGAGACATGATCACATGGACATCACCTACTGTGAACCACCTCATATTGATAAGGTCTGGACTGAGAACAAAGGACCGAGGCCCGTGGAAGACCAACACCACTCTCTCTTGTGCACAGGCCAAAGCATTCACTATTTGTACAACCTCCTTGGCATCGGCTCCACAGCAAGCAAAAACATTTGTGACCGGCCCAACACGCGTGGGTAGGACTGACGGTAGCGGAAAGCAGGGCACGCCTCGCACATGTAGGTGCCACACTGCCAGGCCACGTAAGACCACAGACAACACAAAGGACTGGGCAAGACTCAGAGGTGGGCCCGGACGGGCACAAACCGCTGACGTGCTCTGGACTGGAGCTACGAGACAGACGTCCACCCCAAGCCATTGCCACTGCTAAAGCGCATGCTCCATCGAGGGTACCTCACTCACTAGACCTTGCACAACAATAGGCACCAGCTTCCGCACTTGCTGTGGGATGGGGTAACATGCATCAGGCCCGTGTGGGTCACAGTGACCTGAGGCAGGTCCACCTATGTGCGTGTGGGGAGGTCCCAAGTGTCCGGGAGGTAGCGCAGAACGTAAGGGCCGCCCTCCGGCATGTACACCTTTCCATTCACGACATGGCCTTTCAGGGGTAGGCCGCTATCTAAAATACATCTGACAAACAGGACAAGCTGTAGCACATAGTATGCTGGGCACGCATCATACACATGCAGTTGCAGCTTGGGGTGTACCGTGCCACAATAGTAGCACTCAAGGTTCACCTCTATTGGAGGGGGCTGCCAGGCAAGTTGGCGGTGGGAAAGGATCCTCCGTAGCACTCTCGTGGGGAGGGATGCAGTGTCGATTAACCCCGTGATCTCACGACCGCACCAGGCTGCATGCCGCCGCAGGAAGGGGGGACTGACACTGTCTAGAATGACCAAGTCGCACGACTCTGTGACCATGGCCGCCGGCGCATGGACCAGCGCGCCCTGAAAAAATAGGGCGAGCCTACCATACAGGTGAGTGGCCAGGGGAACCTCGTGACGGGCCTGTCGTCAGGCTCCCGACGGGGCCATTGCGTGTGCGCGCGCATTGGGCTGGCTGAGGACATCGGCGCAAAGGGAATCATGCTGAGCCTCTACCCAGAGCTCCACTACCCTCACACGCTGGAAGACGGCAGACAGACTGCGAAATATGACTGCCAGGATTGCTTCCTTTCAAGGCAGTCGCGAAAACATGCGCCAGAGCGCCGACGCACAGTCTATGGCTGCCCACACTGACCCAGACCAGTTACGCAACACGTGCAACAGTAGAAGCCGGGCCATAGTCTCAGGGACCATGGGATCGCTGTCAAGTGCAGCACACGACATGCTGAACCCCACACGGCGTGATGTGACGGGGCAGAACAGGACAGCCGCACAGGAGTGCACTTGGCCAAAAATGGCTGCATCAGGGGCAGCAATCAGTGTGTTCGACTGCAGCAGGGCAGAGACATCACCCTCCACCAGCACCGGTGCATCGGGGTGTGTGTCGGACGGTATGACCCCAACACTCAGCCCCCACGGTAGGACATGGCGCAGGAGGGACGACCCTGGGCGAGTCTCACTCATTAGGTAGTGCATGGCCGCTATGGCATACTCATTGCGCGAGTATGACCCAGCCATGTATGTGAGAAGGAGCTGCAGGGGGAGGCGGACCTCCAGGTTGGGGCACCCGGGGCCACCCCTGTGCATTGGCTGGTAGAGATGGCTCAGTTTGGTCGGGGGGGGGGGGGGGCAGTACCTTGTTTTTGGAATTTTTTGTGATGAGCTTTGAGCTTGTCCTCGCCGGAAAATCCTGAGAAGGGGTCCTCAATCAGAAAATCAGCGGTGGTCACGGGCTACTTCACACACGGCTCACATGCAAGCGTCCACAAACAAAGCCAAAAAACGAGACCGGTTTCGGCCCAACACTAGGCCCTCATCAGTCTGAGCGTGAGATAACAAAAGATATTCAAAAAGACGTTCTTTATCTCACATCAGTGCGTGTATCAAACATGCAGACATCCGTCATTTTACTGGCGTGTTCCGTCTTGTGTATTATACATCTGGTTCACTGACTCCACTGAAAATACATGTGCATAGCGCAGGAATTGCATTCACAAATATTCAAGACACATGATATTTTGGCAGTGTGCGCGACCTGTTCAGGCGAAGCGGCGGCGCTTACTCTGGCTGCAGTTGCCATTTTCAGCTGCTGCCCTGCAATTCAACAACAGGCTGGCATCCATGGACAAACTGTCTGCAGCTGGCTGGACATTCCCCAGATCATTCAGGGTTTTTACCAGCGCTCTGTGCCAGCGCTTCCTGAGATTTGGCTGTGGACGGTTGACTGCTAACAGCTTGGTCCCAGGGATCGATTTTTTGATCTGTTGGTTCAGTCTGTGAATTGGATCTCCATACTTCAGGGGAATACACGCCTCATATGGCACTCTCCACACATGAATGCGAAAAAATTCCAAAAAACTACCCACCCTCCTACCCTTTGTTTTGGAATTTCGTGTCATGTATCTGTCCTTCTCAGACCAACTCACAGGCAAGGAACTGCAGAGCGTTTTGGGGTACCCTAGCCTGCGGCAGGCCCCATTCATCCTTTTTACGGCCGCCAGGAAGTATCGTTCATGGGAGTTAGTACGAAGGAAACGTACCCCCTCCCCCCGTCTCCACCCGAGTTTTGTACCTCGGGGGGTATTGCTGGACCAGGGGATGTATGTGGCACTGTTTGTAGGCTTGAAATGGGTACAATACCTCGGTTCATGCAGGTCCAGGACATGTAGGTCCAGAAAAATGATATCCGCTGACACACCCAGAGCCAAGACCTCAAAAGGCAGGTGTGGGGGGTACCAAGAGGAAAGCATTGCAGTGATCTGCGGCGTATGGGCGCGGTGGTGAATACACGCGCCATCATCGATAAATCTCAGCAAAATGCATGGCAGTGCCTTCCGCCCCAGACGTTCAAAACAGCGCAGCGCTAGGTTAGCCCAGGCTGGGGCGCAATTCGTCCCCATGGTCAGAAAGGTTTGCTTTTCATTTCACCGGCAGGTGCATGCACGGGGGGGGGGGAGGGGGTAATGGGGCACAGCCCCGGCACACCAACCACTGGGCCCCGCGAACGCGGAAACGACACCAGCAGGAGCACCGGGCGCAGCGGCCGACAGAACGCAGCGACCCGACGCAACATGAGTGTGGTTATTGTGGGTGGCCGGCGAAGCTCACGAATATGCAACCTATTTTCCCACCCTTTCCAATCCCACTTTCCAAGCAACGATCCACACGGCTAGGGATTGAAACGACAGAGCTCATATTTACTGTCTCGTATCGAGGGGCATGGTGCAATGAACATGGGCGGAATTTTAACATTTCGCGTTATTACAAGATGAAGAAACAACGCTTCTTTGAGTGACCTATAATACACTGTTCGCAAACACCCCTGTCAAGCAAGCAAGCTTAGAGACTCCCCCTGTTCTCTTAAAGAACGTAAGAGGGAGCCTCAGGGTAGCCTAAACAAGGTTTACCGTGCGCAATACGCGTGGCCTACCCCATTGATGTCCCCATTGATGTCCCCATTGATGTCCCCATTGATGTCCCCATGGATGTCCCCATGGTTGTCCCCATGGATGTCCCCATTGATGTCCCCATGGATGTCCCCATGGATGTCCCCATGGATGTCCCCATGGATGTCCCCATGGATGTCCCCATTGATGTCCCCTTGGATGTCCCCATGGATGTCCCCATGGATGGCCCCATGGATGTCCCCATGGATGTCCCCATGGATGTCCCCATTGATGTCCCCATTGATGTCCCCATGGATGTCCCCATGGATGTCCCCTTGGATGTCCCCATTGATGTCCCCATTGATGTCCCCATGGATGTCCCCATGGATGTCCCCATGCATGTCCCCATTGATGTCCCCATGGATGTCCCCATTGATGTCCCCATGGATGTCCCCATGGATGTCCCCATTGATGTCCCCATTGATGTCCCCATGGATGTCCCCATGGATGTCCCCACGGATGTCCCCATGGATGTCCCCATTGATGTCCCCATGGATGTCCCCATGGATGTCCCCATGGATGTCCCCATTGATGTCCCCATGGATGTCCCCATTGATGTCCCCATGGATGTCCCCATGGATGTCCCCATGGAAGTCCCCATGGATGTCCCCATGGATGTCCCCATGGATGTCCCCATTGATGTCCCCATGGATGTCCCCATGGATGTCCCCATGGATGTCCCCATTGATGTCCCCATGGATGTCCCCATTGATGTCCCCATTGATGTCCCCATTGATGTCCCCATGGAAGTCCCCATGGATGTCCCCATGGATGTCCCCATGGATGTCCCCATGGATGTCCCCATGGATGTCCCCATGGATGTCCCCATGGATGTCCCCATTGATGTCCCCATGGATGTCCCGATGGATCTCCCCATGGATGCCCCCATGGATGTCCCCATGGATGTCCCCATTGATGTCCCCATGGACGTCCCCATGGATGTCCCCATGGATGTCCCGATTGATGTCCCCATGGATGTCCCCATGGCTATCCCCATGGATGTCCCCATGGATGTCCCCATGGATGTCCCCATTGATGTCCCCATGGATGTCCCCATGGATGTCCCCATGGATGTCCCCATGGATGTCCCCATGGATGTCCCCATGGATGTCCCCATGGATGTCCCCATGGATGTCCCCATTGATGTCCCCATTGATGTCCCCATGGATGTCCCCATGGATGTCCCCATGGATGTCCCCATGGATGTCCCCATGGATGTCCCCATGGATGTCCCCATGGATGTCCCCATGGAAGTCCCCATGGATGTCCCCATGGATGTCCCCATGGATGTCCCGATTGATGTCCCCATGGATGTCCCCATGGAAGTCCCCATGGATGTCCCCATGGATGTCCCCATGGATGTCCCCATGGATGTCCCCATGGATGTCCCCATGGATGTCCCCATGGATGTCCCCATGGATGTCCCCATTGATGTCCCCATGGATGTCCCCATGGATGTCCCCATGGATGTCCCCATGGATGTCCCCATGGATGTCCCCATGGATGTCCCCATGGATGTCCCCATGGATGTCCCCATTGATGTCCCCATTGATGTCCCCATGGATGTCCCCATGGATGTCCCCATGGAAGTCCCCATGGATGTCCCCATGGATGTCCCCATGGATGTCCCCATTGATGTCCCCATGGATGTCCCCATGGAAGTCCCCATTGATGTCCCCATGGATGTCCCCATGGATGTCCCCATGGATGTCCCCATGAATGTCCCCATGGATGTCCCCATGGATGTCCCCATTGATGTCCCCATGGATGTCCCCATGGATGTCCCCATGGATGTCCCCACGGATGTCCCCATGGATGTCCCCATTGATGTCCCCATGGATGTCCCCATGGATGTCCCCATGGATGTCCCCATGGATGTCCCCATGGATGTCCCCATTGATGTCCCCATGGATGTCCCCATGGATGTCCCCATGGATGTCCCCATGGATGTCCCCATGGATGTCCCCATGGATGTCCCCATGGATGTCCCCATGGATGTTCCCATTGATGTCCCCATGGATGTCCCCATGGATGTCCCCATGGATGTCCCATGGATGTCCCCATGGATGTCCCCATTGATGTCCCCATGGATGTCCCCATTGATGTCCCCATTGATGTCCCCATGGATGTCCCCATTGATGTCCCCATGGATGTCCCCATGGATGTCCCCATGGATGTCCCCATGGATGTCCCCATGGATGTCCCCATGGATGTCCCCATGGATGTTCCCATTGATGTCCCCATGGATGTCCCCATGGATGTCCCCATGGATGTCCCCATTGATGTCCCCATGGATGTCCCCATTGATGTCCCCATGGACGTCCCCATGGATGTCCCCATGGATGTCCCGATTGATGTCCCCATGGATGTCCCCATGGATATCCCCATGGATGTCCCCATGGAAGTCCCCATTGATGTCCCCATGGATGCCCCCATTGATGTCCCCATTGATGTCCCCATTGATGTCCCCATGGATGTCCCCATTGATGCCCCCATGGATGTCCCCATTGGTGTCCCCATGGATGTCCCCATGGATGCCCCCATTTATGTCCCCATGGATGTCCCCATGGATGTCCCCATGGATGTCCCCATGGATGTCCCCATTGATGTCCCCATGGATGTCCCCATGGATGTCCCCATGGATGGCCCCATGGATGTTCCCATTGATGTCCCCATGGATGTTCCCATTGATGTCCCCATGGATGTCCCCATTGATGTCCCCATGGATGTCCCCATGGATGTCCCCATGGATGTCCCCATTGATGTCCCCATGGATGTCCCCACGGATGTCCCCATTGATGTCCCCATGGATGTCCCCATGGATGTCCCCATGGATGTCCCCATGGATGTCCCCATGGATGTCCCCATGGATGTCCCCATGGATGTCCCCATGGATGTCCCCATGGATGTCCCCATTGATGTCCCCATTGATGTCCCCATGGATGTCCCCATGGATGTCCCCATGGATGTCCCCATGGATGTCCCCATTGATGTCCCCATGGATGTCCCCATGGAAGTCCCCATGGATGTCCCCATGGATGTCCCCATGGATGTCCCGATTGATGTCCCCATGGATGTCCCCATGGATGTCCCCATGGATGTCCCCATGGATGTCCCCATGGATGTCCCCATTGATGTCCCCATGGATGTCCCCATGGATGTCCCCATGGATGTCCCCATGGATGTCCCCATGGATGTCCCCATGGATGTCCCCATGGATGTCCCCATGGATGTCCCCATTGATGTCCCCATTGATGTCCCCATGGATGTCCCCATGGATGTCCCCATGGATGTCCCCATGGATGTCCCCATGGATGTCCCCATTGATGTCCCCATGGATGTCCCCATGGATGTCCCCATGGATGTCCCCATTGATGTCCCCATGGATGTCCCCATTGATGTCCCCATTGATGTCCCCATTGATGTCCCCATGGATGTCCCCATGGATGTCCCCATGGATGTCCCCATGGATGTCCCCATGGATGTCCCCATGGATGTTCCCATTGATGTCCCCATGGATGTCCCCATGGATGTCCCCATGGATGTCCCATGGATGTCCCCATGGATGTCCCCATTGATGTCCCCATGGATGTCCCCATTGATGTCCCCATTGATGTCCCCATGGATGTCCCCATTGATGTCCCCATGGACGTCCCCATGGATGTCCCCATGGATGTCCCGATTGATGTCCCCATGGATGTCCCCATGGATATCCCCATGGATGTCCCCATGGAAGTCCCCATTGATGTCCCCATGGATGCCCCCATTGATGTCCCCATTGATGTCCCCATTGATGTCCCCATGGATGTCCCCATTGATGCCCCCATGGATGTCCCCATTGGTGTCCCCATGGATGTCCCCATGGATGCCCCCATTTATGTCCCCATGGATGTCCCCATGGATGTCCCCATGGATGTCCCCATGGATGTCCCCATTGATGTCCCCATGGATGTCCCCATGGATGTCCCCATGGATGGCCCCATGGATGTTCCCATTGATGTCCCCATGGATGTTCCCATTGATGTCCCCATGGATGTCCCCATTGATGTCCCCATGGATGTCCCCATGGATGTCCCCATGGATGTCCCCATTGATGTCCCCATGGATGTCCCCACGGATGTCCCCATTGATGTCCCCATGGATGTCCCCATGGATGTCCCCATGGATGTCCCCATGGATGTCCCCATGGATGTCCCCATGGATGTCCCCATGGATGTCCCCATGGATGTCCCCATGGATGTCCCCATTGATGTCCCCATTGATGTCCCCATGGATGTCCCCATGGATGTCCCCATGGATGTCCCCATGGATGTCCCCATTGATGTCCCCATTGATGTCCCCATGGATGTCCCCACGGATGTCCCCATGGATGTCCCCATGGATGTCCCCATGGATGTCCCCATGGACGTCCCCATTGATGTCCCCATGGATGTCCCCATTGATGTCCCCATTGATGTCCCCATGGATGTCCCCATGGATGTCCCCATGGATGTCCCCATGGATGTCCCCATGGATGTTCCCATTGATGTCCCCATGGATGTCCCCATGGATGTCCCCATGGATGTCCCCATGGATGTCCCCATGGATGTCCCCATGGATGTCCCCATGGATGTTCCCATTGATGTCCCCATGGATGTCCCCATGGATGTCCCCATGGATGTCCCATGGATGTCGCCATGGATGTCCCCATTGATGTCCCCATGGATGTCCCCATTGATGTCCCCATTGATGTCCCCATGGATGTCCCCATGGATGTCCCCATGGATGTCCCCATGGATGTCCCCATGGATGTCCCCATGGATGTCCCCATGGATGTCCCCATGGATGTCCCCATGGATGTTCCCATTGATGTCCCCATGGATGTCCCCATGGATGTCCCCATGGATGTCCCATGGATGTCCCCATGGATGTCCCCATTGATGTCCCCATGGATGTCCCCATTGATGTCCCCATTGATGTCCCCATGGATGTCCCCATGGATGTCCCCATGGATGTCCCCATGGATGTCCCCATGGATGTCCCCATTGATGTCCCCATTGATGTCCCCATGGATGTCCCCATGGATGTCCCCATGGATGTCCCCATGGATGTCCCCATGGATGTCCCCATGGATGTCCCCATTGATGTCCCCATTGATGTCCCCATGGATGTCCCCATTGATGTCCCCATTGATGTCCCCATGGATGTCCCCATGGATGTCCCCATGGATGCCCCCATGGATGTCCCCATTGATGTCCCCATGGATGTCCCCATGGATGTCCCCATTGATGTCCCCATTGATGTCCCCATTGATGTCCCCATTGATGTCCCCATTGATGTTCCCATTGATGTCCCCATTGATGTCCCCATGGATGTCCCCATGGATGTCCCCATGGATGTCCCCATGGATGTCCCCATGGATGTCCCCATTGATGTCCCCATGGATGTCCCCATGGATGTCCCCATGGATGTCCCCATGGATGTCCCCATGGATGTCCCCACGGATGTCCCCATTGATGTCCCCATGGATGTCCCCATGGATGTCCCAATGGATGTCCCCATGGATGTCCCCATGGATGTCCCCATGGATGTCCCCATGGATGTCCCCATGGATGTCCCCATGGATGTCCCCATGGATGTCCCCATGGATGTCCCCATGGATGTCCCCATTGATGTCCCCATGGATGTCCCCATGGATGTCCACTACTGTCGAAATAGGGATTTTACGACGCGTCGGGCCCCGACACCTCCCGACGCGTCGTACATCCCCGACGCGTCGGGCCCCGACACCTTGTACGACACTGTACGACGCGTCGTACATCCCCGACGCGTCGGGCCCCGACGCCTTGTACGACACTGTACGACGCGTCGTACAGTGTCTTAAGCAACACTCTGCCCCCCCCCCCCTCTCTTAAGCAACACTCTGCCCCCCCCCCCCCCTCTCTTAAGCAACACTCTGCCCCCCCCCTTATATTAAGCAACACTCTGCACAGGGGGAGGGCGGTCTGGGGTCTGTAGACACTGTGCACCACAGGTAGACGCGGCCTGCTAATTGTAGACACTGTCGGCATGTTGTAGACGCGAAGTGCCAATATTTGGGAAGGGGGCCGAAGGCCCCCTTCCCCCAAGACGGTCCGCTGCCATCGTTTACCCGCCTAGAGGGGGAGGGCGGTCGTACTATGTCGTACTGTGTCGTACGGTGTTGGTGCTGTACGACACCTTGTACGACACGGTACGACGCGTCGTACATCCCCGACGCGTCGGGCCCCGACGCCTTGTACGACACTGTACGACGCGTCGTACGCTCCCGACGTGTCGGGCCCCAACGCCTTGTACGACGCCCCGACGCGTCGTACAATGCATTTCCGACACTGCTCTGGATGTCCCCATGGATGTCCCCATTGATGTCCCCATGGATGTCCCCATTGATGTCCCAATGGATGTCCCCATGGATGTCCCCATGGATGTCCCCATGGATGTCCCCATGGATGTCCCCATGGATGTCCCCATGGATGTCCCCATGGATGTCCCCATGGATGTCCCCATGGATGTCCCCATGGATGTCCCCATGGATGTCCCCATGGATGTCCCCATGGATGTCCCCATTGATGTCCCCATTGATGTCCCCATGGATGTCCCCATGGATGTCCCCATTGATGTCCCCATGGATGTCCCCATGGATGTCCCCATTGATGTCCCCATTGATGTCCCCATGGATGTCCCCATGGATGTCCCCATTGATGTCCCCATTGATGTCCCCATTGATGTCCCCATGGATGTCCCCATGGATGTCCCCACGGATGTCCCCATTGATGTCCCCATTGATGTCCCCATGGATGTCCTCATGGATGTCCCCATTGATGTCCCCATGGATGTCCCCATGGATGTCCCCATGGATGTCCCCATGGATGTCCCCATTGATGTCCCCATGGATGTCCCCATGGATGTCCCCACGGATGTCCCCATTGATGTCCCCATTGATGTCCCCATGGATGTCCCCATGGATGTCCCCATTGATGTCCCCATGGATGTCCCCATTGATGTCCCCATGGATGTCCCCATGGATGTCCCCATTGATGTCCCCATTGATGTCCCCATTGATGTCCCCATGGATGTCCCCATTGATGTCCCCATTGATGTCCCCATGGATGTCCCCATGGATGTCCCCACGGATGTCCCCATGGAAGTCCCCATTGATGTCCCCATTGATGTCCCCATGGATATCCCCATTGATGTCCCCATGGATGTCCCCATGGATGTCCCCATGGATGTCCCCATGGATGTCCCCATTTATGTCCCCATGGATGTCCCCATGGATGTCCCCATTGATGTCCCCATGGATGTCCCCATGGATGTCCCCATTGATGTCCCAATGGATGTCCCCATGGATGTCCCCATGGATGTCCCCATGGATGTCCCCATTGATGTCCCCATGGATGTCCCCATGGATGTCCCCATGGATGTCCCCATGGAAGTCCCCATTGATGTCCCCATGGATGTCCCCATTGATGTCCCCATGGATGTCCCCATGGATGTCCCCATTGATGTCCCCATGGATGTCCCCATTGATGTCCCCATGGATGTCCCCATGGATGTCCCCATTGATGTCCCCATGGATGTCCCCATGGATGTCCCCATGGATGTCCCCATGGATGTCCCCATGGATGTCCCCATGGATGTCCCCATGGATGTCCCCATGGATGTCCCCATGGATGTCCCCATGGATGTCCCCATGGATGTCCCCATTGATGTCCCCATTGATGTCCCCATGGATGTCCCCATGGATGTCCCCATTGATGTCCCCATGGATGTCCCCATGGATGTCCCCATTGATGTCCCCATGGATGTCCCCATGGATGTCCCCATGGATGTCCCCATGGATGTCCCCATGGAAGTCCCCATTGATGTCCCCATGGATGTCCCCATTGATGTCCCCATGGATGTCCCCATGGAAGTCCCCATTGATGTCCCCATTGATGTCCCCATTGATGTCCCCATGGATGTCCCCATGGATGTCCCCATGGATGTCCCCATGGATGTCCCCATGGATGTCCCCATGGATGTCCCCATTGATGTCCCCATGGATGTCCCCATTGATGTCCCCATGGATGTCCCCATGGAAGTCCCCATTGATGTCCCCATTGATGTCCCCATTGATGTCCCCATTGATGTCCCCATGGATGTCCCCATGGATGTCCCCATGGATGTCCCCATGGATGTCCCCATGGATGTCCCCATGGATGTCCCCATGGATGTCCCCATGGATGTCCCCATTGATGTCCCCATTGATGTCCCCATGGATGTCCCCATGGATGTCCCCATTGATGTCCCCATGGATGTCCCCATGGATGTCCCCATTGATGTCCCCATTGATGTCCCCATGGATGTCCCCATGGATGTCCCCATGGATGTCCCCATTGATGTCCCCATGGATGGCCCCATGGATGTCCCCATGGATGTCCCCATGGATGTCCCCATTGATGTCCCCATTGATGTCCCCATGGATGTCCCCATGGATGTCCCCATGGATGTCCCCATGGATGTCCCCATGGATGTCCCCATTGATGTCCCCATGGATGTCCCCATGGATGTCCCCATTGATGTCCCCATTGATGTCCCCATGGATGTCCCCATGGATGTCCCCATGGATGTCCCCATTGATGTCCCCATTGATGTCCCCATGGATGTCCCCATGGATGTCCCCATGGATGTCCCCATTGATGTCCCCATGGATGTCCCCATGGATGTCCCCATGGATGTCCCCATGGATGTCCCCATCGATGTCCCCATGGATGTCCCCATGGATGTCCCCATGGATGTCCCCATTGATGTCCCCATTGATGTCCCCATGGATGTCCCCATGGATGTCCCCATGGATGTCCCCATTGATGTCCCCATTGATGTCCCCATGGATGTCCCCATTGATGTCCCCATGGATGTCCCCATGGATGTCCCCATGGATGTCCCCATGGATGTCCCCATGGATGTCCCCATTGATGTCCCCATGGATGTCCCCATTGATGTCCCCATGGATGTCCCCATGGATGTCCCCATGGATGTCCCCATGGATGTCCCCATGGATGTCCCCATGGATGTCCCCATTGATGTCCCCATGGAAGTCCCCATGGATGTCCCCATGGATGTCCCCATGGATGCCCCCATTGATGTCCCCATTGATGTCCCCATGGATGTCCCCATGGATGTCCCCATTGATGTCCCCATGGAAGTCCCCATGGATGTCCCCATGGATGTCCCCATGGATGTCCCCATGGATGTCCCCATCGATGTCCCCATGGATGTCCCCATGGATGTCCCCATGGATGTCCCCATTGATGTCCCCATTGATGTCCCCATGGATGTCCCCATGGATGTCCCCATGGATGTCCCCATGGATGTCCCCATGGATGTCCCCATGGATGTCCCCATGGATGTCCCCATGGATGTCCCCATGGAAGTCCCCATTGATGTCCCCATGGATGTCCCCATGGATGTCCCCATGGATGTCCCCATGGATGTCCCCATTGATGTCCCCATTGATGTCCCCATGGATGTCCCCATGGATGTCCCCATTGATGTCCCCATTGATGTCCCCATTGATGTCCCCATGGATGTCCCCATGGATGTCCCCATGGATGTCCCCATGGAAGTCCCCATTGATGTCCCCATTGATGTCCCCATGGATGTCCCCATGGATGTCCCCATGGATGTTCCCATGGATGTCCCCATGGATGTCCCCATTGATGTCCCCATGGATGTCCCCATGGATGTCCCCATTGATGTCCCCATGGATGTCCCCATGGATGTCCCCATGGATGTCCCCATGGATGTCCCCATTGATGTCCCCATTGATGTCCCCATGGATGTCCCCATGGATGTCCCCATTGATGTCCCCATGGATGTCCCCATGGATGTCCCCATGGATGTCCCCATGGATGTCCCCATGGATGTCCCCATGGATGTCCCCATGGATGTCCCCATGGATGTCCCCATTGATGTCCCCATTGATGTCCCCATGGATGTCCCCATGGATGTCCCCATGGATGTCCCCATGGATGTCCCCATTGATGTCCCCATGGATGTCCCCATGGATGTCCCCATTGATGTCCCCATGGATGTTCCCATGGATGTCCCCATTGATGTCCCCATGGATGTCCCCATGGATGTCCCCATGGATGTCCCCATTGATGTCCCCATGGATGTCCCCATGGATGTCCCCATTGATGTCCCCATGGATGTCCCCATGGATGTCCCCATTGATGTCCCCATTGATGTCCCCATGGATGTCCCCACGGATGTCCCCATTGATGTCCCCATGGATGTCCCCATGGATGTCCCCATGGATGTCCCCATTGATGTCCCCATGGATGTCCCCATTGATGTCCCCATGGATGTCCCCATGGATGTCCCCATTGATGTCCCCATTGATGTCCCCATGGATGTCCCCATGGATGTCCCCATGGATGTCCCCATGGAAGTCCCCATGGATGTCCCCATGGATGTCCCCATTGATGTCCCCATGGATGTCCCCATGGAAGTCCCCATGGATGTCCCCACGGATGTCCCCATTGATGTCCCCATGGATGTCCCCATGGATGTCCCCACGGATGTCCCCATGGATGTCCCCATTGATGTCCCCATTGATGTCCCCATTGATGTCCCCATGGATGTCCCCATGGATGTCCCCATTGATGTCCCCATTGATGTCCCCATTGATGTCCCCATGGATGTCCCCATGGATGTCCCCATGGATGTCCCCATTGATGTCCCCATGGATGTCCCCATTGATGTCCCCATTGATGTCCCCATGGATGTCCCCATTAATGTCCCCATGGATGTCCCCATGGATGTCCCCATGGATGTCCCCATTGATGTCCCCATTGATGTCTCCATTGATGTCCCCATGGATGTCCCCATTGATGTCCCCATTGATGTCTCCATTGATGTCCCCATGGATGTCCCCATGGATGTCCCCATTGATGTCCCCATGGATGTCCCCATGGATGTCCCCATTGATGTCCCCATGGATGTCCCCATGGATGTCCCCATGGATGTCTTCATGGATGTCCCCATGCATGTCCCCATGGATGTCCCCATGGATGTCCCCATTGATGCCCCCATTGATGTCTCCATTGATGTCCCCATGGATGTCCCCATGGATGTCCCCATGGATGTCCCCATGGATGTCCCCATGGATGTCCCCATGGATGTCCCCATTGATGTCCCCATGGATGTCCCCATTGATGTCCCCATGGATGTCCCCATGGATGTCCCCATGGATGTCCCCATTGATGTCCCCATTGATGTCCCCATGGATGTCCCCATGGATGTCCCCATGGATGTCCCCATTGATGTCCCCATGGATGTCCCCATGGATGTCCCCATGGATGTCCCCATGGATGTCCCCATGGATGTCCCCATGGATGTCCCCATTGATGTCCCCATGGATGTCCCCATGGATGTCCCCATGGATGTCCCCATGGATGTCCCCATGGATGTCCCCATTGATGTCCCCATTGATGTCTCCATTGATGTCCCCATGGATGTCCCCGTTGATGTCCCCATTGATGTCTCCATTGATGTCCCCATGGATGTCCCCATGGATGTCCCCATTGATGTCCCCATGGATGTCCCCATGGATGTCCCCATTGATGTCCCCATGGATGTCCCCATGGATGTCCCCATGGATGTCCCCATCGATGTCCCCATGCATGTCCCCATGGATGTCCCCATGGATGTCCCCATTGATGTCCCCATTGATGTCTCCATTGATGTCCCCATGGATGTCCCCATGGATGTCCCCATTGATGTCCCCATGGATGTCCCCATGGATGTCCCCATGGATGTCCCCATGGATGTCCCCATGGATGTCCCCATTGATGTCCCCATGGATGTCCCCATGGATGTCCCCATGGATGTCCCCATTGATGTCCCCATTGATGTCCCCATGGATGTCCCCATGGATGTCCCCATGGATGTCCCCATGGATGTCCCCATTGATGTCCCCATGGATGTCCCCATGGATGTCCCCATGGATGTCCCCATGGATGTCCCCATGGATGTCCCCATTGATGTTCCCATGGATGTCCCCATGGATGTCCCCATGGATGTCCCCATGGATGTCCCCATGGATGTCCCCATTGATGTCCCCATGGATGTCCCCATGGATGTCCCCATTGATGTCCCCATGGATGTCCCCATGGATGTCCCCATGGATGTCCCCATGGATGTCCCCATGGATGTCCCCATGGATGTCCCCATTGATGTCCCCATGGATATCCCCATGGATGTCCCCATGGATGTCCCCATTGATGTCCCCATTGGAGTGCTGTCGGAAATGCATTGTACGACGCGTCGGGGCGTCGTACAAGGCGTCGGGGCCCGACACGTCGGGAGCGTACGACGCGTCGTACAGTGTCGTACAAGGCGTCGGGGCCCGACGCGTCGGGGATGTACGACGCGTCGTACCGTGTCGTACAAGGTGTCGTACAGCACCAACACCGTACGACACAGTACGACATAGTACGACCGCCCTCCCCCTCTAGGCGGGTAAACGATGGCAGCGGACCGTCTTAGGGGAAGGGGGCCTTCGGCCCTCTTCCCAAATATTGGCACTTCGCGTCTACAACATGCCAACAGTGTCTACAATTAGCAGGCCGCGTCTACCTGTGGTGCACAGTGTCTACAGACCCCAGACCGCCCTCCCCCTGTGCAGAGTGTTGCTTAATAGAAGGGGGGGGGCAGAGTGTTGCTTAAGAGAGGGGGGGGGGGGGCAGAGTGTTGCTTAAGAGAGGGGGGGGGGCAGAGTGTTGCTTAAGACACTGTACGACGCGTCGTACAGTGTCGTACAAGGCGTCGGGGCCCGACGCGTCGGGGATGTACGACGCGTCGTACAGTGTCGTACAAGGTGTCGGGGCCCGACGCGTCGCGGATGTACGACGCGTCGGGAGGTGTCGGGGCCCGACGCGTCGTAAAATCCCTATTTCGACAGTAGTGCCCCATTGATGTCCCCATGGATGTCCCCATGGATGTCCCCATGGATGTCCCCATGGATGTCCCCATGGATGTCCCCATGGATGTCCCCATTGATGTCCCCATTGATGTCCCCATGGATGTCCCCATGGATGTCCCCATGGATGTCCCCATGGATGTCCCCATGGATGGCCCCATGGATGTCCCCATGGATGTCCCCATTGATGTCCCCATTGATGTCCCCATGGATGTCCCCATGGATGTCCCCATTGATGTCCCCATGGATGTCCCCATTGATGTCCCCATTGATGTCCCCATGGATGTCCCCATGGATGTCCCCATGGAAGTCCCCATGGATGTCCCCATGGATGTCCCCATGGGTGTCCCCATGGATGTCCCCATGGATGTCCCCATTGATGTCCCCATTGATGTACCCATTGATGTCCCCATGGATGTCCCCATGGATGTCCCCATGGATGTCCCCATGGATGTCCCCATGGATGTCCCCATGGATGTCCCCATGGATGTCCCCATGGATGTCCCCA
Source organism: Eutreptiella sp. 'Long Island Sound 2002' (assembly GCA_964036045.1). Lineage (NCBI taxonomy): Eukaryota > Euglenozoa > Euglenophyceae > Eutreptiales > Eutreptiaceae > Eutreptiella > Eutreptiella sp. 'Long Island Sound 2002'. The sequence continues at coordinate 25,898,670 of OZ038396.1, read as the reverse complement.
TGGATGTCCCCATTGATGTCCCCATTGATGTCCCCATGGATGTCCCCATGGATGTCCCCATGGATGTCCCCATTGATGTCCCCATTGATGTCCCCATTGATGTCCCCATGGATGTCCCCATGGATGTCCCCATTGATGTCCCCATGGATGTTCCCATGGATGTCCCCATGGATGTCCCCATGGATGTCCCCATGGATGTCCCCATGGATGTCCCCATTGATGTCCCCATTGATGTCCCCATTGATGTCCCCATGGATGTCCCCATGGATGTCCCCATTGATGTCCCCATGGATGTCCCCATGGATGTCCCCATTGATGTCCCCATGGATGTCCCCATGGATGTCCCCATTGATGTCCCCATGGATGTTCCCATGGATGTTCCCATGGATGTCCCCATGGATGTCCCCATTGATGTCCCCATTGATGTCCCCATGGATGTCCCCATGGATGTCCCCATGGATGTCCCCATGGATGTCCCCATGGATGTCCCCATTGATGTCCCCATTGATGTCCCCATGGATGTCCCCATGGATGTCCCCATGGATGTCCCCATGGATGTCCCCATGGATGTCCCCATGGATGTCCCCATGGATGTCCCCATGGATGTCCCCATGGATGTCCCCATGGATGTCCCCATTGATGTCCCCATTGATGTCCCCATGGATGTCCCCATGGATGTCCCCATGGATGTCCCCATTGATGTCCCCATTGATGTCCCCATTGATGTCCCCATGGATGTCCCCATGGATGTCCCCATTGATGTCCCCATGGATGTCCCCATGGATGTCCCCATGGATGTCCCCATTGATGTCCCCATGGATGTCCCCATTGATGTCCCCATGGATGTCCCCATTGATGTCCCCATTGATGTACCCATTGATGTCCCCATGGATGTCCCCATGGATGTCCCCATGGATGTCCCCATGGATGTCCCCATGGATGTCCCCATGGATGTCCCCATGGATGTCCCCATGGATGTCCCCATGGATGTCCCCATGGATGTCCCCATTGATGTCCCCATGGATGTGCCCATTGATGTCCCCATGGATGTCCCCATGGATGTCCCCATTGATGTCCCCATTGATGTCCCCATGGATGTCCCCATGGATGTCCCCATTGATGTCCCCATGGATGTTCCCATGGATGTTCCCATGGATGTCCCCATGGATGTCCCCATTGATGTCCCCATTGATGTCCCCATTAATGTCCCCATTGATGTCCCCATTGATGTCCCCATTGATGTCCCCATGGATGTCCCCATTGATGTCCCCATTGATGTCCCCATGGATGTCCCCATTGACGTCCCCATGGATGTCCCCATGGATATCCCCATTGATGTCCCCATTGATGTCCCCATGGATGTCCCCATTGATTTCCCCATGGATGTCCCCATGGATGTCCCCATGGATGTCCCCATGGATGTCCCCATTGATGTCCCCATTGATGTCCCCATGGATGTCCCCATGGATGTCCCCATTGATGTCCCCATGGATGTCCCCATGGATGTCCCCATTGATGTCCCCATGGATGTCCCCATGGATGTCCCCATGGATGTCCCCATGGATGTCCCCATTGATGTCCCCATGGATGTCCCCATGGATGTCCCCATGGATGTCCCCATTGATGTCCCCATTGATGTCCCCATGGATGTCCCCATGGATGTCCCCATGGATGTCCCCATGGATGTCCCCATGGATGTCCCCATGGATGCCCCCATGGATGTCCCCATTGATGTCCCCATTGATGTCCCCAAGGATGTCCCCATTGATGTCCCCATGGATGTCCCCATGGATGTCCCCATGGATGTCCCCATGGATGTCCCCAAGGATGTCCCCATGGATGTCCCCATGGATGTCCCCATTGTTGTCCCCATGGATGTCCCCATGGATGTCCCCATTGTTGTCCCCATGGATGTCCCCATGGATATCCCCATTGATGTCCCCATTGATGTCCCCATGGATGTCCCCATGGATGTCCCCATGGATGTCCCCATGGATGTCCCCATTGATGTCCCCATTGATGTCCCCATGGATGTCCCCATTGATGTCCCCATGGATGTCCCCATGGATGTCCCCATGGATGTCCCCATGGATGTCCCCATGGATGTCCCCATGGATGTCCCCATGGATGTCCCCATGGATGTCCCCATGGATGTCCCCATGGATGTCCCCATGGATGTCCCCATGGATGTCCCCATGCATGTCCCCATGCATGTCCCCATGGATGTCCCCATTGTTGTCCCCATGGATGTCCCCATGGATATCCCCATTGATGTCCCCATGGATATCCCCATTGATGTCCCCATTGATGTCCCCATGGATGTCCCCATGGATGTCTGCATGGATGTCCCCATGGATGTCCCCATTGATGTCCCCATTGATGTCCCCATGGATGTCCCCATGGATGTCCCCATGGATGTCCCCATGGATGTCCCCATGGATGTCCCCATGGATGTCCCCATGGATGTCCCCATGGATGTCCCCATGGATGTCCCCATGGATGTCCCCATGGATGTCCCCATTGATGTCCCCATTGATGTCCCCATTGATGTCCCCATGGATGTCCCCATGGATGTCCCCATGGATGTCCCCATTGATGTCCCCATGGATGTCCCCATGGATGTCCCCATTGATGTCCCCATTGCTGTCCCCATGGATGTCCCCATGGATGTCCCCATGGATGTCCCCATGGATGTCCCCATAGATGTCCCCATGGATGTCCCCATGGATGTCCCCATGGATGTCCCCATGGATGCCCCCATTGATGTCCCCATGGATGTCCCCATTGATGTCCCCATGGATGTCCCCATGGATGTCCCCATTGATGTCCCCATGGATGTCCCCATGGATGTCCCCATGGAAGTCCCCATGGATGTCCCCATGGATGTCCCCATTGATGTCCCCATGGATGTCCCCATGGAAGTCCCCATTGATGTCCCCATGGATATCCCCATTGATGTCCCCATTGATGTCCCCATGGATGTCCCCATGGATGTCCCCATGGATGTCCCCATTGATGTCCCCATGGATGTCCCCATGGATGTCCCCATTGATGTCCCCATGGATGTCCCCATGGATGTCCCCATGGAAGTCCCCATGGATGTCCCCATGGAAGTCCCCATTGATGTCCCCATTGATGTCCCCATGGAAGTCCCCATTGATGTCCCCATGGATATCCCCATTGATGTCCCCATTGATGTCCCCATGGATGTCCCCATGGATGTCCCCATGGATGTCCCCATTGATGTCCCCATGGATGTCCCCATGGATGTCCCCATTGATGTCCCCATGGATGTCCCCATGGATGTCCCCATGGATGTCCCCATGGATGTCCCCATGGAAGTCCCCATTGATGTCCCCATGGAAGTCCCCATTGATGTCCCCATTGATGTCCCCATGGAAGTCCCCATTGATGTCCCCATGGATGTCCCCATGGATGTCCCCATGGATGTCCCCATGGATGTCCCGATGGATGTCCCCATGGATGTCCCCATGGATGTCCCCATGGATGTCCCCACGGATGTCCCCATGGAAGTCCCCATTGATGTCCCCATGGATGTCCCCATGGATGTCCCCATGGATGTCCCGATGGATGTCCCCATTGATGTCCCCATGGATGTCCCCATGGATGTCCCCACGGATATCCCCATGGAAGTCCCCATTGATGTCCCCATGGATGTCCCCATGGATGTCCCCATGGGTGTCCCCTTTGATGTGTCCATGGATGTCCCCATGGATGTCCCCATGGATGTCCCCATGGATGTACCCATGGATGTCCCCATTGATGTCCCCATTGATGTCCCCATGGATGTCCCCATTGATGTCCCCATTGATGTCCCCATGGATGGCCCCATGGATGTCCCCATTGATGTCCCCATGGATGTGCCCATGGATGTCCCCATGGATGTCCCCATGGATGTCCCCATGGAAGTCCCCATTGATGACCCCATGGGTGTCCCCATGGATGTCCCCATGGATGTCCCCATGGATGTCCCCATGGATGTCCCCATTGATGTCCCCATGGATGTCCCCATGGATGTCCCCATGGATGTCCCCATTGATGTCCCCATGGATGTCCCCATGGAAGTCCCCATGGATGTCCCCATTGATGTCCCCATGGATGTCCCCATGGATGTCCCCATTGATGTCCCCATGGATGTCCCCATGGATGTCCCCATGGATGTCCCCATGGATGTCCCCATGGATGTCCCCATGGATGTCCCCATGGATGTCCCCATTGATGTCCCCATTGATGTCCCCATGGAAGTCCCCATGGATGTCCCCATTGATGTCCCCATGGATGTCCCCATGGATGTCCCCATGGATGTCCCCATGGATGTCCCCATTGATGTCCCCATGGATGTCCCCATGGAAGTCCCCATGGATGTCCCCATTGATGTCCCCATGGATGTCCCCATGGAAGTCCCCATTGATGTCCCCATGGATGTTTCCATGGATGTCCCCATGGATGTCCCCATTGATGTCCCCATGGATGTCCCCATTGATGTCCCCATGGATGTCCCCATGGATGTCCCCATGGAAGTCCCCATGGATGCCCCCATGGATGTCCCCATTGATGTCCCCATGGATGTCCCCATGGATGTCCCCATGGATGTCCCCATGGATGTCCCCATGGATGTCCCCATTGATGTCCCCATGGATGCCCCCATGGATGTCCCCATGGATGTCCCCATGGATGTCCCCATGGAAGTCCCCATTGATGTCCCCATGGATGTCCCCACGGATGTCCCCATGGATGTCCCCATTGATGTCCCCATGGATGTCCCCATGGAAGTCCCCATGGATGTCCCCATTGATGTCCCCATGGATGTCCCCATGGAAGTCCCCATGGATGCCCCCGTGGATGTCCCCATTGATGTCCTCATGGATGTCCCCATTGATGTCCCCATGGAAGTCCCCATGGATGTCCCCACGGACGTCCCCATGGATGTCCCCATGGATGTCCCCATGGATGCCCCCATGGATGTCCCCATTGATGTCCCCATGGATGTCCCCATGGATGTCCCCATGGATGTCCCCATTGATGTCCCCATGGATGTCCCCACGGATGTCCCCATTGATGTCCCCATTGATGTCCCCATGGATGGCCCCATTGATGTCCCCATGGATGTCCCCATGGATGTCCCCATGGATGTCCCCATGGATGTCCCCATGGATGTCCCCATGGATGTCCCCATGGATGTCCCCATGGATGTCCCCATTGATGTCCCCATGGATGTCCCCACGGATGTCCCCATTGATGTCCCCATTGATGTCCCCATGGAAGTCCCCATGGATGTCCCCATTGATGTCCCCATGGATGTCCCCATGGATGTCCCCATGGATGTCCCCATGGATGTCCCCATGGATGTCCCCATGGATGTCCCCATGGATGTCCCCATGGATGTCCCCATTGATGTCCGCATGGATGTCCCCATGGAAGTCCCCATTGATGTCCCCATTGATGTCCCCATTGATGTCCCCATTGATGTCCCCATGGATGTCCCCATGGATGTCCCCATGGATGTCCCCATTGATGTCCCCATGGATGTCTCCATTGATGACCCCATTGATGTCCCCATTGATGTCCCCATTGATGTCCCCATGGATGTCCCCATTGATGTCCCCATTGATGTCCCCATTGATGTCCCCATGGATGTCCCCATGGATGTCCCCATTGATGTCCCCATGGATGTCCCCATGGATGTCCCCATGGAAGTCCCCATGGAAGTCCCCATGGATGTCCCCATGGATGTCCCCATTGATGTCCCCATGGATGTCCCCATGGATGTCCCCATGGGTGCCCCCATTGATGTCCCCATGGATGTCCCCATTGATGTCCCCATGGATGTCCCCATGGATATCCCCATTGATGTCCCCATGGATATCCCCATTGATGTCCCCATTGATGTCCCCATGGATGTCCCCATGGATGTCCCCATTGATGTCCCCATGGATGTCCCCATGGATGTCCCCATGGATGTCCCCATGGATGTCCCCATTGATGTCCCCATGGATGTCCCCATGGAAGTCCCCATTGATGTCCCCATGGAAGTCCCCATTGATGTCCCCATTGATGTCCCCATGGAAGTCCCCATTGATGTCCCCATGGATATCCCCATTGATGTCCCCATTGATGTCCCCATGGATGTCCCCATGGATGTCCCCATTGATGTCCCCATGGATGTCCCCATGGATGTCCCCATTGATGTCCCCATGGATGTCCCCATGGATGTCCCCATGGATGTCCCCATGGATGTTCCCATGGAAGTCCCCATTGATGTCCCCATGGAAGTCCCCATTGATGTCCCCATTGATGTCCCCATGGAAGTCCCCATTGATGTCCCCATGGATGTCCCCATGGATGTCCCCATGGATGTCCCCATGGATGTCCCGATGGATGTCCCCATGGATGTCCCCATGGATGTCCCCATGGATGTCCCCACGGATGTCCCCATGGAAGTCCCCATTGATGTCCCCATGGATGTCCCCATGGATGTCCCGATGGATGTCCCCATGGATGTCCCCATGGATGTCCCCATGGATGTCCCCACGGATGTCCCCATGGAAGTCCCCATTGATGTCCCCATTGATGTCCCCATGGATGTCCCCATGGATGTCCCCATGGATGTCCCGATGGATGTCCCCATGGATGTCCCCATGGATGTCCCCATGGATGTCCCCATTGATGTCCCCATGGATGTCCCTATTGATGTCCCCATTGATGTCCCCACGGATGTCCCCATTGATGTCCCCATGGATGGCCCCATGGATGTCCCCATTGATGTCCCCATGGATGTGCCCATGGATGTCCCCATGGATGTCCCCATGGATGTCCCCATGGAAGTCCCCATTGATGACCCCATTGATGTCCACATGGATGTCCGCATGGATGTCCCCATGGATGTCCCCATGGATGTCCCCATTGATGTCCCCATGGATGTCCCCATGGATGTCCCCATGGATGTCCCCATTGATGTCCCCATGGATGTCCCCATGGAAGTCCCCATGGATGTCCCCATTGATGTCCCAATGGATGTCCCCATGGATGTCCCCATTGATGTCCCCATGGATGTCCCCATGGATGTCCCCATGGATGTCCCCACGGATGTCCCCATTGATGTCCCCATGGATGTCCCCATGGAAGTCCCCATTGATGTCCCCATTGATGTCCCCATGGAAGTCCCCATGGATGTCCCCATTGATGTCCCCATCGATGTCCCCATGGATGTCCCCATGGATGTCCCCATGGATGTCCCCATTGATGTCCCCATGGATGTCCCCATGGAAGTCCCCATGGATGTCCCCATTGATGTCCCCATGGATGTCCCCATGGAAGTCCCCATTGATGTCCCCATGGATGTCCCCATGGATGTCCCCATGGATGTCCCCATTGATGTCCCCATGGATGTCCCCATTGATGTCCCCATGGATGTCCCCATGAATGTCCCCATGGAAGTCCCCATGGATGCCCCCATGGATGTCCCCATTGATGTCCCCATGGATGTCCCCATGGATGTCCCCATGGATGTCCCCATTGATGTCCCCATCGATGTCCCCATTGATGTCCCCATGGATGCCCCCATGGATGTCCCCATGGATGTCCCCACGGATGTCCCCATGGAAGTCCCCATTGATGTCCCCATGGATGTCCCCACGGATGTCCCCATGGATGTCCCCATTGATGTCCCCATGGATGTCCCCACGGAAGTCCCCATGGATGTCCCCATTGATGTCCCCATGGATGTCCCCATGGAAGTCCCCATGGATGCCCCCGTGGATGTCCCCATGGATGTCCCCATGGATGTCCCGATGGATGTCCCCATGGATGTCCCCATGGATGTCCCCATGGATGTCCCCATGGATGTCCCCACGGACGTCCCCATGGATGTCCCCATGGATGTCCCCATGGATGCCCCCATGGATGTCCCCATTGATGTCCCCATGGATGTCCCCATGGATGTCCCCATGGATGTCCCCATTGATGTCCCCATGGATGTCCCCACGGATGTCCCCATTGATGTCCCCATGGATGTCCCCATGGATGTCCCCATGGATGTCCCCATGGATGTCCCCATGGATGTCCCCATTGATGTCCCCATTGATGTCCCCATGGATGTCCCCATGGATGTCCCCATTGATGTCCCCATTGATGTCCCCATGGATGTCCCCATTGATGTCCCCATGGATGTCCCCATTGGTGTCCCCATGGATGTCCCCATGGATGTCCCCATGGATGTCCCCATGGATGTCCCCATGGATGTCCCCATTGATGTCCCCATGGATGTCCCCATTGATGTCCCCATTGATGTCCCCATGGATGTCCCCATTGATGTCCCCATGGATGTCCCCATTGATGTCCCCATGGATGTCCCCATGGATGTCCCCATGGATGTCCCCATGGATGTCCCCATGGATGTCCCCATTGATGTCCCCATGGATGTCCCCATGGATGTGCCCATTGATGTCCCCATGGATGTCCCCATTGATGTCCCCATGGATGTACACATGGATGTCCCCATGGATGTCCCCATGGATGTCCCCATGGATGTCCCCATGGATGTCCCCATGGATGTCCCCATTGATGTCCCCATGGATGTCCCCATTGATGTCCCCATGGATGTCCCCATTGATGTCCCCATGGATGTCCCCATTGATGTCCCCATTGATGTCCCCATTGATGTCCCCATGGATGTCCCCATGGATGTCCCCACGGATGTCCCCATTGATGTCCCCATGGATGTCCCCATTGATGTCCCCATTGATGTCCCCACGGATGTCCCCATTGATGTCCCCATTGATGTCCCCATGGATGTCCCCATTGATGTCCCCATGGATGTCCCCATTGATGTCCCCATTGATGTCCCCATTGATGTCCCCATGGATGTCCCCATTGATGTCCCCATGGATGTCCCCATTGATGTCCCCATGGATGTCCCCATTGATGTCCCCATTGATGTCCCCATTGATGTCCCCATGGATGTCCCCATTGATGTCCCCATGGATGTCCCCATTGATGTCCCCATGGATGTCCCCATTGATGTCCCCATTGATGTCCCCATGGATGTCCCCATGGATGTCCCCATTGATGTCCCCATGGATGTCCCCACGGAAGTCCCCATGGATGTCCCCATTGATGTCCCCATTGATGTCCCCATGGATGTCCCCATTGATGTCCCCATGGATGTCCCCATGGATGTCCCCATTGATGTCCCCATTGATGTCCCCATGGATGTCCCCATTGATGTCCCCATGGAAGTCCCCATGGATGTCCCCATGGATGTCCCCATGGATGTCCCCATTGATGTCCCCATGGATGTCCCCAGGGATGTCCCCATGGATGTCCCCATGGATGTCCCCATGGATGTCCCCATTGATGTCCCCATGGATGTCCCCATGGATGTCCCCATGGATGTCCCCATGGATGTCCCCATGGATGTCCCCATGGATGTCCCCATGGATGTCCCCATGGATGTCCCCATGGATGTCCCCATGGATGTCCCCATGGATGTCCCCATGGATGGCCCCATTGATGTCCCCATAGATGGCCCCATTGATGTCCCCATGGATGTCCCCATGGATGTCCCCATGGATGTCCCCATTGATGCCCCCATGGATGTCCCCATTGATGTCCCCATGGATGTCCCCATGGATGTCCCCATGGATGTCCCCATTGATGTCCCCATTGATGTCCCCATGGATGTCCCCATTGATGTCCCCATGGAAGTCCCCATGGATGTCCCCATGGATGTCCCCATGGATGTCCCCATTGATGTCCCCATGGATGTTCCCATGGATGTCCCCATGGATGTCCCCATGGATGTCCCCATGGATGTCCCCATGGATGTCCCCATGGATGTCCCCATGGATGTCCCCATGGATGTCCCCATGGATGTCCCCATTGATGTCCCCATGGATGTCCCCATGGATGTCCCCATGGATGTCCCCATGGATGTCCCCATTGATGCCCCCATGGATGTCCCCATTGATGTCCCCATGGATGTCCCCATTGATGTCCCCATGGATGTCTCCATTGATGCCCCCATGGATGTCCCCATTGATGTCCCCATGGATGTCCCCATTGATGTCCCCATGGATGTCCCCATGGATGTCCCCATGGATGTCCCCATTGATGTCCCCATGGATGTCCCCACGGAAGTCCCCATGGATGTCCCCATTGATGTCCCCATTGATGTCCCCATTGATGTCCCCATTGATGTCCCCATTGATGTCCCCATTGATGTCCCCATGGATGTCCCCATGGATGTCCCCATGGATGTCCCCATGGATGTCCCCATGGATGTCCCCATGGATGTCCCCATGGATGTCCCCATGGATGTCCCCATGGATGTCCCCATGGATGTCCCCATGGATGTCCCCATGGATGTCCCCATGGATGTCCCCATGGATGTCCCCATTGATGTCCCCATGGATGTCCCCATGGATGTCCCCATGGATGTCCCCATGGATGTCCCCATTGATGCCCCCATGGATGTCCCCATTGATGTCCCCATGGATGTCCCCATTGATGTCCCCATGGATGTCCCCATTGATGCCCCCATGGATGTCCCCATTGATGTCCCCATGGATGTCCCCATTGATGTCCCCATGGATGTCCCCATTGATGTCCCCATGGATGTCCCCATTGATGTCCCCATGGATGTCCCCACGGAAGTCCCCATGGATGTCCCCATTGATGTCCCCATTGATGTCCCCATTGATGTCCCCATTGATGTCCCCATTGATGTCCCCATTGATGTCCCCATGGATGTCCCCATGGATGTCCCCATGGATGTCCCCATTGATGCCCCCATGGATGTCCCCATGGATGTCCCCATGGATGTCCCCATTGATGTCCCCATGGATGTCCCCATTGATGTCCCCATTGATGTCCCCATGGATGTCCCCATTGATGTCCCCATGGATGTCCCCATGGATGTCCCCATTGATGTCCCCATGGATGTACACATGGATGTCCCCATGGATGTCCCCATTGATGTCCCCATGGATGTCCCCATTGATGTCCCCATTGATGTCCCCATGGATGTCCCCATTGATGTCCCCATGGATGTCCCCATGGATGTCCCCATTGATGTCTCCATTGATGTCCCCATGGATGTCCCCATTGATGTCCCCATGGATGTCCCCATGGATGTCCCCATGGATGTCCCCATGGATGTCCCCATGGATGTCCCCATGGATGTCCCCATGGATGTCCCCATTGATGTCCCCATGGATGTCCCCATGGATGTCCCCATGGATGTCCCCATGGATGTCCCCATTGATGTCCCCATGGATGTCCCCATGGATGTCCCCATTGATGTCCCCATGGATGTCCCCATGGATGTCCCCATTGATGGCCCCATTGATGTCCCCATGGATGTCCCCATTGATGTCCCCATGGATGTCCCCACGGATGTCCCCATGGATGTCCCCATGGATGTCCCCATTGATGTCCCCATGCATGTCCCCATGGATGTTCCCATGGATGTCCCCATTGATGTCCCCATTGATGTCCCCATGGATGTCCCCATGGATGTCCCCATGGATGTCCCCATGGATGTCCCCATGGATGTCCCCATGGATGTCCCCATTGATGTCCCCGTGGATGTCCCCATTGATGTCCCCATTGATGTCCCCATGGATGTCCCCATTGATGTCCCCATGGATGTCCCCATGGATGTCCCCATTGATGTCCCCATGGATGTCCCCATTGATGTCCCCATGGATGTCCCCATTGATGTCCCTATTGATGTCCCCATTGATGTCCCCATTGATGTCCCCATGGATGTCCCCATTGATGTCCCCATGGATGTCCCCATTGATGTCCCCATTGATGTCCCCATTGATGTCCCCATGGATGTCCCCATGGATGTCCCCATGGATGTCCCCATGGATGTCCCCATGGAAGTCCCCATGGATGTCCCCATGGATGTCCCCATGGATGTCCCCATGGGAGTCCCCATGGATGTCCCCATTGATGTCCCCATGGATGTACACATGGATGTCCCCATGGATGTCCCCATGGATGTCCCCATGGGAGTCCCCATGGATGTCCCCATTGATGTCCCCATGGATGTACACATGGATTTCCCCATGGATGTCCCCATGGATGTCCCCATTGATGTCCCCATTGATGTCCCCATGGATGTCCCCACTGATGTCCCCATTGATGTCCCCATTGATGTCCCCATTGATGTCCCCATGGATGTCCCCATGGATGTCCCCATGGATGTCCCCATGGATGTCCCCATTGATGTCGCCATTGATGTCCCCATGGATGTCCCCATTGATGTCCCCATTGATGTCCCCATTGATGTCCCCATTGATGTCCCCATGGATGCCCCCATTGATGTCCCCATGGATGTCCCCATGGATGTCCCCATTGATGTCCCCATGGATGTCCCCATGGATGTCCCCATTGATGTCCCCATGGATGTCCCCATGGATGTCCCCATGGATGTCCCCATGGATGTCCCCATGGATGTCCCCATGGATGTCCCCATGGATGTCCCCATGGATGTCCCCATGGATGTCCCCATGGAAGTCCCCATGGATGTCCCCATTGATGTCCCCATGGATGTCCCCATTGATGTCCCCATGGATGTCCCCATTGATGTCCCCATTGATGTCCCCATGGATGTCCCCATGGATGTCCCCATGGATGTCCCCATTGATGTCCCCATGGATGTCCCCATTGATGTCCCCATTGATGTCCCCATGGATGTCCCCATGGATGTCCCCATGGATGTCCCCATGGATGTCCCCATGGAAGTCCCCATGGATGTCCCCATGGATGTCCCCATGGATGTCCCCATGGATGTCCCCATGGATGTCCCCATGGATGTCCCCATGGATGTCCCCATGGATGTCCCCATTGATGTCCCCATGGATGTACACATGGATGTCCCCATGGATGTCCCCATGGATGTCCCCATGGATGTCCCCATGGATGTCCCCATGGATGTCCCCATGGATGTCCCCATTGATGTCCCCATTGATGTCCCCATGGATGTCCCCATTGATGTCCCCATGGATGTCCCCATTGATGTCCCCATTGATGTCCCCATGGATGTCCCCATGGATGTCCCCATGGATGTCCCCATGGATGTCCCCATGGATGTCCCCATGGATGTCCCCATGGAAGTCCCCATGGATGTCCCCATTGATGTCCCCATGGATGTACACATGGATGTCCCCATGGATGTCCCCATGGATGTCCCCATTGATGTCCCCATTGATGTCCCCATGGATGTCCCCATGGATGTCCCCATGGATGTCCCCATTGATGTCCCCATGGATGTCCCCATGGATGTCCCCATGGATGTCCCCATGGATGTCCCCATTGATGTCCCCATGGATGTCCCCATTGATGTCCCCATGGATGGCCCCATGGATGTCCCCATTGATGTCCCCATGCATGTCCCCATGGATGTTCCCATGGATGTCCCCATTGATGTCCCCATTGATGTCCCCATGGATGTCCCCATTGATGTCCCCATGGATGTCCCCATGGATGTCCCCATGGATGTCCCCATGGATGTCCCCATGGATGTCCCCATGGATGTCCCCATGGATGTCCCCATTGATGTCCCCATGGATGTCCCCATGGATGTCCCCATTGATGTCCCCATGGATGTCCCCATGGAAGTCCCCATGGATGTCCCCATGGATGTCCCCATTGATGTCCCCATGGATGTACACATGGATGTCCCCATGGATGTCCCCATTGATGTCCCCATGGATGTCCCCATTGATGTCCCCATGGATGTCCCCATTGATGTCCCCATTGATGTCCCCATTGATGTCCCCATTGATGTCCCCATGGATGTCCCCATTGATGTCCCCATGGATGTCCCCATTGATGTCCCCATGGATGTCCCCATGGATGTCCCCATTGATGTCCCCATTGATGTCCCCATGGATGTCCCCATGGATGTCCCCATGGATGTCCCCATGGATGTCCCCATTGATGTCCCCATGGATGTCCCCATTGATGTCCCCATGGATGTCCCCATTGATGTCCCCATTGATGTCCCCATGGATGTCCCCATGGAAGTCCCCATTGATGTCCCCATGGATGTCCCCATTGATGTCCCCATGCATGTCCCCATGGATGTCCCCATGGATGTCCCCATTGATGTCCCCATTGATGTCCCCATTGATGTCCCCATTGATGTCCCCATGGATGTCCCCATTGATGTCCCCATTGATGTCCCCATTGATGTCCCCATGGATGTCCCCATGGATGTCCCCATGGATGTCCCCATGGATGTCCCCATGGATGTCCCCATGGATGTCCCTATCGATGTCCCCATTGATGTCCCCATGGATGTCCCCATTGATGTCCCCATGGATGGCCCCATGGATGTCCCCATTGATGTCCCCATGCATGTCCCCATGGATGTTCCCATGGATGTCCCCATTGATGTCCCCATTGATGTCCCCATTGATGTCCCCATTGATGTCCCCATGGATGTCCCCATTGATGTCCCCATGGATGTCCCCATTGATGTCCCCATTGATGTCCCCATGGATGTCCCCATGGATGTCCCCATGGATGTCCCCATTGATGTCCCCATGGATGTCCCCATGGAAGTCCCCATTGATGTGTCCATGGATGTCCCCATGGATGTCCCCATGGAAGTCCCCATGGATGTCCCCATGGATGTCCCCATTGATGTCCCCATGGATGTACACATGGATGTCCCCATGGATGTCCCCATTTATGTCCCCATGGATGTCCCCATTGATGTCCCCATGGATGTACACATGGATGTCCCCATGGAAGTCCCCATGGATGTCCCCATGGATGTCCCCATTGATGTCCCCATGGATGTACACATGGATGTCCCCATTGATGTCCCCATTGATGTCGCCATGGATGTCCCCGTGGATGTCCCCATGGAAGTCCCCATGGATGTCCCCATGGATGTCCCCATTGATGTCCCCATGGATGTACACATGGATGTCCCCATTGATGTCCCCATGGATGTCCCCATGGATGTCCCCATTGATGTCCCCATGGATGTCCCCATGGATGTCCCCATGGATGTCCCCATGGATGTCCCCATGGATGTCCCCATGGATGTCCCCATGGATGTCCCCATTGATGTCCCCATGGATGTCCCCATTGATGTCCCCATGGATGGCCCCATGGATGTCCCCATTGATGTCCCCATGGATGTCCCCATGGATGTCCCCATGGATGTCCCCATGGATGTCCCCATGGATGTCCCCATGGATGTCCCCATGGATGTCCCCATTGATGTCCCCATTGATGTCCCCATTGATGTCCCCATGGATGTCCCCATGGATGTCCCCATGGATGTCCCCATGGATGTCCCCATGGATGTCCCCATGGATGTCCCCATGGATGTCCCCATTGATGTCCCCATGGATGTCCCCATTGATGTCCCCATGGATGGCCCCATGGATGTCCCCATTGATGTCCCCATGCATGTCCCCATGGATGTTCCCATGGATGTCCCCATTGATGTCCCCATTGATGTCCCCATTGATGTCCCCATTGATGTCCCCATGGATGTCCCCATTGATGTCCCCATGGATGTCCCCATTGATGTCCCCATTGATGTCCCCATGGATGTCCCCATGGATGTCCCCATGGATGTCCCCATTGATGTCCCCATGGATGTCCCCATGGAAGTCCCCATTGATGTGTCCATGGATGTCCCCATGGATGTCCCCATGGAAGTCCCCATGGATGTCCCCATGGATGTCCCCATTGATGTCCCCATGGATGTACACATGGATGTCCCCATGGATGTCCCCATTTATGTCCCCATGGATGTCCCCATTGATGTCCCCATGGATGTACACATGGATGTCCCCATGGAAGTCCCCATGGATGTCCCCATGGATGTCCCCATTGATGTCCCCATGGATGTACACATGGATGTCCCCATTGATGTCCCCATTGATGTCGCCATGGATGTCCCCGTGGATGTCCCCATGGAAGTCCCCATGGATGTCCCCATGGATGTCCCCATTGATGTCCCCATGGATGTACACATGGATGTCCCCATTGATGTCCCCATTGATGTCTCCATGGATGTCCCCATTGATGTCCCCATGGATGTCCCCATTGATGTCCCCATGGATGTCCCCATTGATGTCCCCATTGATGTCCCCATGGATGTCCCCATGGATGTCCCCATTGATGTCCCCATTGCTGTCCCCATGGATGTCCCCATGGATGTCCCCATGGATGTCCCCATGGATGTCCCCATGGATGTCCCCATGGATGTCCCCATGGATGTTCCCATGGATGTCCCCATGGATGTCCCCATTGATGTCCCCATGGATGTCCCCATGGATGTCCCCATTGATGTCCCCATGGATGTCCCCATGGATGTCCCCATTGATGTCCCCATTGATGTCCCCATTGATGTCCCCATTGATGTCCCCATTGATGTCCCCATTGATGTCCCCATGGATGTCCCCATGGATGTCCCCATTGATGTCCCCATGGATGCCCCCATCGATGTCCCCATTGATGTCCCCATGGATGCCCCCATTGATGTCCCCATTGATGCCCCCATTGATGTCCCCATTGATGTCCCCATTGATGCCCCCATGGATGTCCCCATTGATGTCCCCATTGATGTCCCCATGGATGCCCCCATTGATGTCCCCATGGATGTCCCCATTGATGTCCCCATGGATGTCCCCATGGAAGTCCCCATGGATGTCCCCATGGATTTCCCCATGGATGTCCCCATGGATGTCCCCATTGATGTCCCCATGGATGTCCCCATGGATGTCCCCATTGATGTCCCCATGGATGTCCCCATGGATGTCCCCATTGATGTCCCCATGGATGTCCCCATTGATGTCCCCATGGATGTCCCCATTGATGTCCCCATGGATGTCCCCATTGATGTCCCCATGGATGTCCCCATGGATGTCCCCATTGATGTCCCCATTGGTGCCCCATTGATGTCCCCATGGATGTCCCCATGGATGTCCCCATGGATGTCCCCATGGATGTCCCCATGGATGTCCCCATGGATGTCCCCATTGATGTCCCCATGGATGTCCCCATTGATGTCCCCATGGAAGTCCCCATGGATGTCCCCATTGATGTCCCCATGGATGTCCCCATGGATGTCCCCATGGATGTCCCCATGGATGTCCCCATTGATGTCCCCATGGATGTCCCCATGGATGTCCCCATTGATGTCCCCATGGATGTCCCCATTGATGTCCCCATTGATGTCCCCATGGATGTCCCCATTGATGTCCCCATTGATGTCCCCATGGATGTCCCCATGGATGTCCCCATGGATGTCCCCACGGATGTCCCCATGGATGTCCCCATGGAAGTCCCCATTGATGTGTCCATGGATGTCCCCATGGATGTCCCCATGGATGTCCCCATTGATGTCCCCATGGAAGTCCCCATGGATGTCCCCATTGATGTCCCCATTGATGTCCCCATGGAAGTCCCCATGGATGTCCCCATTGATGTCCCCATTGATGTCCCCATGGATGTCCCCATTGATGTCCCCATGGATGTCCCCATTGATGTCCCCATGGATGTCCCCATTGATGTCCCCATGGATGTCCCCATTGATGTCCCCATGGATGTCCCCATTGATGTCCCCATGGATGTCCCCATTGATGTCCCCATGGATGTCCCCATGGATGTCCCCATTGATGTCCCCATTGGTGCCCCATGGATGTCCCCATTGATGTCCCCATGGATGTCCCCATTGATGTCCCCATGGATGTCCCCATGGATGTCCCCATGGATGTCCCCATTGATGTCCCCATGGATGTCCCCATTGATGTCCCCATGGATGTCCCCATGGATGTCCCCATGGATGTCCCCATGGATGTCCCCATTGATGTCCCCATGGATGTCCCCATTGATGTCCCCATTGATGTCCCCATGGATGTCCCCATTGATGTCCCCATTGATGTCCCCATTGATGTCCCCATTGATGTCCCCATTGATGTCCCCATGGATGTCCCCATGGATGTCCCCATGGATGTCCCCATTGATGTCCCCATGGATGTCCCCATGGATGTCCCCATTGATGTCCCCATGGATGTCCCCATGGAAGTCCCCATTGATGTGTCCATGGATGTCCCCATGGATGTCCCCATGGATGTCCCCATTGATGTCCCCATGGAAGTCCCCATGGATGTCCCCATTGATGTCCCCATTGATGTCCCCATGGAAGTCCCCATTGATCTCCCCATGGATGTCCCCATGGATGTCCCCATTGATGTCCCCATGGAAGTCCCCATGGATGTCCCCATTGATGTCCCCATGGATGTCCCCATGGAAGTCCCCATGGATGTCCCCATTGATGTCCCCATTGATGTCCCCATGGATGTCCCCATGGATGTCCCCATGGAAGTCCCCATTGATGTGTCCATGGATGTCCCCATGGATGTCCCCATGGAAGTCCCCATGGATGTCCCCATGGATGTCCCCATTGATGTCCCCATGGATGTACACATGGATGTCCCCATGGATGTCCCCATTGATGTCCCCATGGATGTCCCCATGGATGTCCCCATTGATGTCCCCATGGATGTCCCCATTGATGTCCCCATGGAAGTCCCCATGGATGTCCCCATGGATGTCCCCATTGATGTCCCCATGGATGTCCCCATGGATGTCCCCATGGAAGTCCCCATGGATGTCCCCATGGATGTCCCCATTGATGTCCCCATGGATGTACACATGGATGTCCCCATTGATGTCCCCATGGATGTACACATGGATGTCCCCATGGATGTCCCCATTGATGTCCCCATGGATGTCCCCATGGAAGTCCCCATGGATGTCCCCATTGATGTCCCCATTGATGTCCCCATGGATGTCCCCATTGATGTCCCCATTGATGTCCCCATTGATATCCCCATGGATGTCCCCATTGATGTCCCCATTGATGTCCCCATTGATGTCCCCATGAAAGTCCCCATGGATGTCCCCATTGATGTCCCCATTGATGTCCCCATGGATGTCCCCATGGATGTCCCCATGGAAGTCCTCATTGATGTCCCCATGGATGTCCCCATGGATGTCCCCATTGATGTCCCCATTGATGTCCCCATGAAAGTCCCCATGGATGTCCCCATGGATGTCCCCATTGATGTCCCCATGGATGTCCCCATTGATGTCCCCATGGATATCCCCATGGAAGTCCCCATTGATGTCCCCATTGATGTCCCCATGGATGTCCCCATTGATGTTCCCATTGATGTCCCCATTGATGTCCCCATTGATGTCCCCATTGATGTCCCCATTGATGTCCCCATGGATGTCCCCATGGATGTCCCCATGGATGTCCCCATGGATGTCCCCATGGATGTCCCCATTGATGTCCCCATGGATGTCCCCATGGAAGTCCCCATTGATGTGTCCATGGATGTCCCCATGGATGTCCCCATGGATGTCCCCATTGATGTCCCCATGGAAGTCCCCATTGATGTCCCCATGGATGTCCCCATGGATGTCCCCATGGATGTCCCCATTGATGTCCCCATGGATGTCCCCATGGATGTCCCCATGGAAGTCCCCATTGATGTCCCCATGGATGTCCCCATGGATGTCCCCATTGATGTCCCCATTGATGTCCCCATGGATGTCCCCATGGATGTCCCCATTGATGTCCCCATGGATGTCCCCATTGATGTCCCCATGGATGTCCCCATTGATGTCCCCATGGATGTCCCCATGGATGTCCCCATGGATGTCCCCATGGATGTCCCCATGGATGTCCCCTTGGATGTCCCCATGGATGTCCCGATGGATGTCCCCATTGATGTCCCCATGGATGTCCCCATGGATGTCCCCATGGATGTCCCCATTGATGTCCCCATGGATGTCCCCATTGATGTCCCCATTGATGTCCCCATGGATGTCCCCATTGATGTCCCCATGGATGTCCCCATTGATGTCCCCATGGATGTCCCCATGGATGTCCCCATGGATGTCCCCATGGATGTCCCCATGGATGTCCCCATGGATGTCCCCATGGATGTCCCCATGGATGTCCCCATGGATGTCCCCATGGATGTCCCCATGGAAGTCCCCATTGATGTCCCCATGGATGTCCCCATTGATGTCCCCATTGATGTCCCCATGGATGTCCCCATTGATGTCCCCATGGATGTCCCCATTGATGTCCCCATTGATGTCCCCATGGATGTCCCCATGGATGTACACATGGATGTCCCCATTGATGTCCCCATGGATGTCCCCATGGATGTCCCCATTGATGTCCCCATGGATGTCCCCATGGATGTCCCCATGCATGTCCCCATTGATGTCCCCATGGATGTCCCCATGGATGTCCCCATTGATGTCCCCATTGATGTCCCCATTGATGTCCCCATGGATGTCCCCATGGATGTCCCCATGGATGTCCCCATTGATGTCCGAATTGATGTCCCCATTGATGTCCCCATGGATGTCCCCATTGATGTCCCCATTGATGTCCCCATTGATGTCCCCATTGATGTCCCCATGGATGTCCCCATGGATGTCCCCATGGATGTCCCCATGGATGTCCCCATGGATGTCCCCATGGATGTCCCCATGGATGTCCCCATGGATGTCCCCATGGATGTCCCCATGGATGTCCCCATGCATGTCCCCATTGATGTCCCCATTGATGTCCCCATGGATGTCCCCATGGATGTCCCCATGGATGTCCCCATGGATGTCCCCATTGATGTCCCCATGGATGTCCCCATGGATGTCCCCATTGATGTCCCCATGGATGTCCCCATGGATGTCCCCATGGATGTCCCCATGGATGTCCCCATGGATGTCCCCATTGATGTCCCCATGGATGTCCCCATGGATGTCCCCATGGATGTCCCCATGGATGTCCCCATGGATGTCCCCATGGATGTCCCCATGGATGTCCCCATTGATGCCCCCATGGATGTCCCCATGGATGTCCCCATTGATGTCCCCATTGATGCCCCCATTGATGTCCCCATGGATGTCCCCATGGATGTCCCCATGGATGTCCCCATGGATGTCCCCATGGATGTCCCCATGGATGTCCCCATGGATGTCCCCATGGATGTCCCCATGGAAGTCCCCATTGATGTCCCCATGGATGTCCCCATTGATGTCCCCATTGATGTCCCCATGGATGTCCCCATTGATGTCCCCATGGATGTCCCCATGGATGTCCCCATGGATGTCCCCATGGATGTCCCCATGGATGTACACATGGATGTCCCCATTGATGTCCCCATGGATGTCCCCATGGATGTCCCCATTGATGTCCCCATGGATGTCCCCATGGATGTCCCCATGCATGTCCCCATTGATGTCCCCATTGATGTCCCCATGGATGTCCCCATGGATGTCCCCATTGATGTCCCCATTGATGTCCCCATGGATGTCCCCATGGATGTCCCCATGGATGTCCCCATTGATGTCCGAATTGATGTCCCCATTGATGTCCCCATGGATGTCCCCATTGATGTCCCCATTGATGTCCCCATTGATGTCCCCATTGATGTCCCCATGGATGTCCCCATGGATGTCCCCATGGATGTCCCCATGGATGTCCCCATGGATGTCCCCATGGATGTCCCCATGGATGTCCCCATGGATGTCCCCATGGATGTCCCCATGCATGTCCCCATTGATGTCCCCATTGATGTCCCCATGGATGTCCCCATGGATGTCCCCATGGATGTCCCCATGGATGTCCCCATTGATGTCCCCATGGATGTCCCCATGGATGTCCCCATTGATGTCCCCATGGATGTCCCCATGGATGTCCCCATGGATGTCCCCATGGATGTCCCCATGGATGTCCCCATTGATGTCCCCATGGATGTCCCCATGGATGTCCCCATGGATGTCCCCATGGATGTCCCCATGGATGTCCCCATGGATGTCCCCATGGATGTCCCCATTGATGCCCCCATGGATGTCCCCATGGATGTCCCCATTGATGTCCCCATTGATGCCCCCATTGATGTCCCCATGGATGTCCCCATGGATGTCCCCATGGATGTCCCCATGGATGTCCCCATGGAAGTCCCCATTGATGTGTCCATGGATGTTCCCATGGATGTCCCCATTGATGTCCCCATGGAAGTCCCCATGGATGTCCCCATTGATGTCCCCATGGATGTCCCCATTGATGTCCCCATTGATGTCCCCATGGATGTCCCCATGGATGTCCCCATGGATGTCCCCATGGATGTCCCCATGGATGTCCCCATGGATGTCCCCTTGGATGTCCCCATTGATGTCCCCATGGATGTCCCCATGGATGTCCCCATGGATGTCCCCATGGATGTCCCCATGGATGTCCCCATGGATGTCCCCATGGATGTCCCCATGGATGTCCCCATGGATGTCCCCATTGATGCCCCCATGGATGTCCCCATGGATGTCCCCATTGATGTCCCCATTGATGCCCCCATTGATGTCCCCATGGATGTCCCCATGGATGTCCCCATGGATGTCCCCATGGATGTCCCCATGGAAGTCCCCATTGATGTGTCCATGGATGTTCCCATGGATGTCCCCATTGATGTCCCCATGGAAGTCCCCATGGATGTCCCCATTGATGTCCCCATGGATGTCCCCATGGATGTCCCCATGGATGTCCCCATGGATGTCCCCATGGATGTCCCCATGGATGTCCCCATGGATGTCCCCATGGATGTCCCCATGGATGTCCCCATGGATGTCCCCATGGATGTCCCCATGGATGTCCCCATGGATGTCCCCATGGATGTCCCCATGGATGTCCCCATGGATGTCCCCATGGATGTCCCCATGGATGTCCCCTTGGATGTCCCCATTGATGTCCCCATGGATGTCCCCATTGATGTCCCCATGGATGTCCCCATGGATGTTCCCATGGATGTCCCCATTGATGTCCCCATGGATGTCCCCATGGATGTCCCCATGGATGTCCCCATGGATGTCCCCATGGATGTCCCCATGGATGTCCCCATGGATGTCCCCATGGATGTCCCCATGGATGTCCCCATGGATGTCCCCATGGATGTCCCCTTGGATGTCCCCATGGATGTCCCCATGGATGTCCCCACGGATGTCCCCATGGATGTCCCCATGGATGTCCCCATTGATGTCCCCATGGATGTCCCCATGGATGTCCCCATGGATGTCCCCTTGGATGTCCCCATTGATGTCCCCATGGATGTCCCCATGGATGTCCCCATGGATGTCCCCATGGATGTCCCCATGGATGTCCCCATGGATGTCCCCATGGATGTCCCCATGGATGTCCCCTTGGATGTCCCCATTGATGTCCCCATGGATGTCCCCACGGATGTCCCCATGGATGTCCCCATGGATGTCCCCATTGATGTCCCCATTGATGTCCCCATGGATGTCCCCATGGATGTCCCCATGGATGTCCCCATGGATGTCCCCATTGATGTCCCCATGGATGTCCCCATGGATGTCCCCATGGATGTCCCCATGGATGTCCCCATGGATGTCCCCATGGATGTCCCCATGGATGTCCCCATTGATGTCCCCATGGATGTCCCCATGGATGTTCCCATGGATGTCCCCATTGATGTCCCCATGGATGTCCCCATTGATGTCCCCATGGATGTCCCCATGGATGTTCCCATGGATGTCCCCATTGATGTCCCCATGGATGTCCCCATTGATGTCCCCATTGATGTCCCCATGGATGTCCCCATGGATGTCCCCATGGATGCCCCCATTGATGTCCCCATGGATGTCCCCATGGATGTCCCCATGGATGTCCCCATGGATGTCCCCATGCATGTCCCCATGGATGTCCCCATGTATGTCCCCATGGATGTCCCCATGGATGTCCCCATGGATGTCCCCATTGATGTCCCCATGGATGTCCCCATGGATGTCCCCATGGATGTCCCCATGGATGTCCCCATTGATGTCCCCATGGATGTCCCCATTGATGTCCCCATGGATGTCCCCATGGATGTCCCCATGGATGTCCCCATTGATGTCCCCATGGATGTCCCCATGGATGTCCCCATGGATGTCCCCTTGGATGTCCCCATTGATGTCCCCATGGATGTCCCCATTGATGTCCCCATGGATGTCCCCATGGATGTCCCCATGGATGTCCCCATTGATGTCCCCATTGATGTCCCCATTGATGTCCCCATTGATGTCCCCATGGATGTCCCCATTGATGTCCCCATGGATGTCCCCATGGATGTCCCCATGGATGTCCCCATGGATGTCCCCATTGATGTCCCCATTGATGTCCCCATGGATGTTCCCATGGATGTCCCCATGGATGTCCCCATGGATGTCCCCATGGATGTCCCCATGGATGTCCCCATGGATGTCCCCATGGATGTCCCCATGGATGTCCCCATTGATGTCCCCATGGATGTCCCCATTGATGTCCCCATGGATGTCCCCATGGATGTTCCCATGGATCTCCCCATGGATGTCCCCATGGATGTCCCCATGGATGTCCCCATGGATGTCCCCATGGATGTCCCCATGGATGTCCCCATGGATGTCCCCATGGATGTCCCCATGGATGTTCCCATGGATGTCCCCATTGATGTCCCCATGGATGTCCCCATTGATGTCCCCATTGATGTCCCCATGGATGTCCCCATGGATGTCCCCATGGATGCCCCCATTGATGTCCCCATGGATGTCCCCATTGATGTCCCCATGGATGTCCCCATGGATGTCCCCATTGATGTCCCCATGGATGTCCCCATGGATGTCCCCATGGATGTCCCCATGCATGTCCCCATGGATGTCCCCATGTATGTCCCCATGGATGTCCCCATGGATGTCCCCATGGATGTCCCCATGGATGTCCCCATGGATGTCCCCATGGATGTCCCCATGGATGTCCCCATGGATGTCCCCATGGATGTCCCCATGGATGTCCCCATTGATGTCCCCATGGATGTCCCCATGGATGTCCCCATGGATGTCCCCATGCATGTCCCCATGGATGTCTCCATGTATGTCCCCATGGATGTCCCCATGGATGTCCCCATGGATGTCCCCATGGATGTCCCCATGGATGTCCCCATGGATGTCCCCATGGATGTCCCCATGGATGTCCCCATGGATGTCCCCATTGATGTCCCCATGGATGTCCCCATGGATGTCCCCATTGATGTCCCCATTGATGTCCCCATTGATGTCCCCATTGATGTCCCCGTTGATGTCCCCATGGATGTCCCCATTGATGTCCCCATGGATGTCCCCATGGATGTCCCCATGGATGTCCCCATGGATGTCCCCATGGATGTCCCCATGGATGTCCCCATGGATGTCCCCATGGATGTCCCCATTGATGTCCCCATGGATGTCCCCATGGATGTCCCCATGGATGTCCCCATGGATGTCCCCATTGATGTCCCCATGGATGTCCCCATGGATGTCCCCATGGATGTCCCCATGGATGTCCCCATGCATATCCCCATGGATGTCCCCATGTATGTCCCCATGGATGTCCCCATGGATGTCCCCATGGAAGTCCCCATGGATGTCCCCATGGATGTCCCCATGGATGTCCCCATGGATGTCCCCATGGATGTTCCCATTGATGTCCCCATGGATGTCCCCATGGATGTCCCCTTGGATGTCCCCATTGATGTCCCCATGGATGTCCCCATTGATGTCCCCATGGATGTCCCCATGGATGTCCCCATGGATGTCCCCATGGATGTCCCCATGGATGTCCCCATGGATGTCCCCATGCATGTCCCCATGGATGTCCCCATGGATGTCCCCATGGATGTCCCCATGGATGTCCCCTTGGATGTCCCCATTGATGTCCCCATGGATGTCCCCATGAATGTCCCCATGGATGTCCCCATGGATGTCCCCATGGATGTCCCCATGGATGTCCCCATGGATGTCCCCATGGATGTCCCCATGGATGTCCCCATGGATGTCCCCATTGATGTCCCCATGGATGTCCCCATTGATGTCCCCATTGATGTCCCCATGGATGTCCCCATTGATGTCCCCATGGATGTCCCCATGGATGTCCCCATTGATGTCCCCATTGATGTCCCCATGGATGTCCCCATTGATGTCCCCATGGATGTCCCCATGGATGTCCCCATGGATGTTCCCATTGATGTCCCCATTGATGTCCCCATGGATGTCCCCATTGATGTCCCCATGGATGTCCCCATGGATGTCCCCATGGATGTCCCCATGGATGTTCCCATTGATGTCCCCATGGATGTCCCCATGGATGTCCCCATGGATGTCCCCATGGATGTTCCCATTGATGTCCCCATTGATGTCCCCATGGATGTCCCCATGGATGTCCCCATGGATGTCCCCATGGATGTCCGCATGGATGTCCCCATTGATGTCCCCATGGATGTCCCCATGGATGTCCCCATGGATGTCCCCATGGATGTCCCCATTGATGTCCCCATGGATGTCCCCATGGATGTCCCCATGGATGTCCCCATGGATGTCCCCATGGATGTCCCCATGGATGTCCCGATGGATGTCCCCATGGAAGTCCCCATGGATGTCCCCATGGATGTCCCCATGGATGTCCCCATTGATGTCCCCATGGATGTACCCATGGATGTCCCCATGGATGTCCCCATGGATGTCCCCACGGATGTCCCCTTGGATGTCCCCATTGCTGTCCCCATGGATGTCCCCATGGATGTCCCCATGGATGTCCCCATGCATGTCCCCATGGATGTCCCCATGTATGTCCCCATGGATGTCCCCATGGATGTCCCCATGGATGTCCCCATGGATGTCCCCATGGATGTCCCCATGGATGTCCCCATTGATGTCCCCATGGATGTCCCCATGGATGTCCCCATGGATGTCCCCATGGATGTCCCCATGGATGTCCCCATGGATGTCCCCATTGATGTCCCCATGGATGTCCCCATTGATGTCCCCATTGATGTCCCCATGGATGTCCCCATGGATGTCCCCATGGATGTCCCCATGGATGTCCCCATGGATGTCCCCATGGATGTCCCCATGGATGTCCCCATTGATGTCCCCATGGATGTCCCCATTGATGCCCCCATGGATGTCCCCATGGATGTCCCCATTGCTGTCCCCATGGATGTCCCCATTGATGTCCTCATGGATGTCCCCATGGATGTCCCCATTGATGTCCCCATGGATGTCCCCATGGATGTCCCCATGGATGTCCCCATGGATGTCCCCATTGCTGTCCCCATGGATGTCCCCATGGATGGCCCCATGGATGTCCCCATGGATGTCCCCATTGATGTCCCCATGGATGTCCCCATGGATGTCCCCATGGATGTCCCCATTGTTGTCCCCATGGATGTCCCCATGGATGTCCCCATGGATGTCCCCATGGATGTCCCCATTGATGTCCCCATTGATGTCCCCATGGATGTCCCCATGGATGTCCCCATGGATGTCCCCATGGATGTCCCCATGGATGTCCCCATTGATGTCCCCATGGATGTCCCCATGGATGTCCCCATGGATGTCCCCATGGATGTCCCCATGGATGTCCCCATTGATGTCCCCATGGATGTCCCCATGGATGTCCCCATGGATGTCCCCATGGATGTCCCCATGGATGTCCCCATTGCTGTCCCCATGGATGTCCCCATGGATGGCCCCATGGATGTCCCCATGGATGTCCCCATTGATGTCCCCATGGATGTCCCCATGGATCGCCCCATGGATGTCCCCATGGATGTCCCCATGGATGTCCCCATGGATGTCCCCATTGATGTCCCCATGGATGTCCCCATGGATGGCCCCATGGATGTCCCCATGGATGTCCCCATGGATGTCCCCATGGATGTCCCCATTGATGTCCCCATGGATGTCCCCATTGATGTCCTCATGGATGGCCCCATGGATGTCACCATTGATGTCCCCATTGATGTCCCCATGGATGTCCCCATGGATATCCCCATTGATGTCCCCATGGATGTCCCCATGGATGTCCCCATTGATGTCCCCATTGATGTCCCCATTGTTGTCCCCATGGATGTCCCCATTGATGTCCCCATAGATGTCCCCATTGATGTCCCCATTGATGTCCCCACTGATGTCCCCATGGGTGTCCCCATTGATGTCCCCATGGATGTCCCCACGGATGTCCCCATGGATGTCCCCATGGATGTCCCCATGGATGTCCCCATGGATGTCCCCATTGATGTCCCCATGGATGTCCCCATTGTTGTCCCCATGGATGGCCCCATTGATGTCCCCATGGATGTCCCCATGGATGTCCCCATGGATGTCCCCATTGATGTCCCCATGGATGTCCCCATTGATGTCCCCATGGATGTCCCCATGGATGTCCCCATTGATGTCCCCATGGCTGTCCCCATGGATGTCCCCATGGATATCCCCATTGATGTCCCCATGGATGTCCCCATGGATGTCCCCATGGATGTCCCCATTGATGTCCCCATTGTTGTCCCCATGGATGTCCCCTTTGATGTCCCCATAGATGTCCCCATTGATGTCCCCATTGATGTCCCCATTGATGTCCCCATGGATGTCCCCATTGATGTCCCCATTGATGTCCCCATGGATGTCCCCATGGATGTCCCCATGGATGTCCCCATGGATGTCCCCATTGATGTCCCCATGGATGTCCCCATGGATGACCCCATGGATGTCCCCATGGATGTCCCCATTGATGTCCCCATTGATGTCCCCATTGATGTCCCCATGGAAGTCCCCATGGATGTCCCCATTGATGTCCCCATGGATGTCCCCATTGATGTCCCCATTGATGTCCCCATTGATGTCCCCATTGATGTCCCCATGGATGTCCCCATGGATGTCCCCATTGATGTCCCCATGGATGTCCCCATGGGTGTCCCCATTGATGTCCCCATTGATGGCCCCATGGATGGCCCCATGGATGTCCCCATGGATGTCCCCATGGATGTCCCCATGGATGTCCCCATGGATGTCCCCATGGATGTCCCCATGGATGTCCCCATTGATGTCCCCATTGTTGTCCCCATGGATGTCCCCATGGATGTCCCCATTGATGGCCCCATGGATGTCCCCATGGATGTCCCCATTGATGTCCCCATTGATGTCCCCATGGATGTCCCGATGGATGTCCCCATTGATGTCCCCATGGATGTCCCCATGGATGTCCCCATGGATGTCCCCATGGATGTCCCCATTGATGTCCCCATTGATGTCCCCATTGATGTCCCCATGGATGTCCCCATTGATGTCCCCATTGATGTCCCCATGGATGTCCCCATTGATGTCCCCATTGATGTCCCCATTGATGTCCCCATGGATGTCCCCATGGATGTCCCCATGGATGTCCCCATGGATGTCCCCATGGATGTCCCCATTGATGTCCCCATTGATGTCCCCATGGAAATCCCCATGGATGTGCCCATTGATGTCCCCATGGATGTCCCCATGGATGTCCCCATGGATGTCCCCATGGATGTCCCCATGGATGTCCCCATGGATGACCCCATGGATGTCCCCATGGATGTCCCCATGGATGTCCCCATTGATGTCCCCATGGATGTCCCCATTGATGTCCCCATTGATGTCCCCATGGATGTCCCCATTGATGTCCCCATTGCTGTCCCGGATGTCCCCATGGATGTCCCCATTGATGTCCCCATGCAAGTCCCCATGGATGTCCCCATTGATGTCCCCATGGATGTCCCCATTGATGTCCCCATGGATGTCCCCATGGATGTCCCCATGGATGTCCCCATGGATGTCCCCATGGATGTCCCCATGGATGTCCCCATGGATGTCCCCATTGATGTCCCCATTGATGTCCCCATTGATGTCCCCGTGGATGTCCCCATGGATGTCCCCATGGATGTCCCCATTGATGTCCCCATGGATGTCCCCATTGATGTCCCCATTGATGTCCCCATTGATGTCCCCATGGATGTCCCCATTGATGTCCCCATTGATGTCCCCATTGATGTCCCCATTGATGTCCCCATTGATGTCCCCATTGATGTCCCCATTGATGTCCCCATTGATGTCCCCATTGATGTCCCCATGGATGTCCCCATGGATGTCCCCATGGATGTCCCCATGGATGTCCCCATTGATGTCCCCATGGATGTCCCCATGGATGTCCCCATGGATGTCCCCATGGATGTCCCCATGGATGTCCCCATGGATGTCCCCATGGGTGTCTCCATGGATGTCCCCATGGATGTCCCCATGGATGTCCCCATGGATGTCCCCATGGATGTCCCCATTGATGTCCCCATTGATGTCCCCATGCATGTCCCCATGGATGTCCCCATGGGTGTCTCCATGGATGTCCCCATGGAAGTCCCCATTGATGTCCCCATTGATGTCCCCATTGATGTCCCCATTGATGTCCCCATTGATGTCCCCATTGATGTCCCCATGGATGTCCCCATTGATGTCCCCATTGATGTCCCCATGGATGTCCCCATGGATGTCCCCATTGATGTCCCCATGGATGTCCCCATGGATGTCCCCATTGATGTCCCCATGGATGTCCCCATTGATGTCCCCATGGATGTCCCCATGGATGTCCCCATTGATGTCCCCATGGATGTCCCCATGGATGTCCCCATTGATGTCCCCATGGATGTTCCCATGGATGTCCCCATGGATGTCCCCATGGATGTCCCCATGGATGTCCCCATGGAAGTCCCCATGGATGTCCCCATGGATGTCCCCATGGATGTCCCCATGGATGTCCCCATGGATGTCCCCATGGATGTCCCCATGGATGTCCCCATGGATGTCCCCATGGATGTCCCCATGGATGTCCCCATGGATGTCCACATGGATGTCCACATGGATGTCCCCATGGATGTCCCCATGGACGTCCCCATTGATGTCCCCATGGATGTCCCCATTGATGTCCCCATGGATGTCCCCATTGATGTCCCCATGGATGTCCCCATGGATGTCCCCATTGATGTCCCCATGGATGTCCCCATGGAAGTCCCCATTGATGTCCCCATGGATGTCCCCATTGATGTCCCCATGGATGTCCCCATGGATGTCCCCATGGATGTCCCCATGGATGTCCCCATTGATGTCCCCATGGATGTCCCCATTGATGTCCCCATGGATGTCCCCATGGATGTCCCCATTGATGTCCCCATTGATGTCCCCATGGATGTCCCCATGGATGTCCCCATGGATGTCCCCATTGATGTCCCCATGGATGTCCCCATGGATGTCCCCATGGATGTCCCCATTGATGTCCCCATTGATGTCCCCATGGATGTCCCCATTGATGTCCCCATTGATGTCCCCATGGATGTCCCCATGTATGTTCCCATGGAAGTCCCCATTAATGTCCCCATGGATGTCCCCATGGATGTCCCCATTGATGTCCCCATGGATGTCCCCATGGATGTCCCCATTGATGTCCCCATTGATGTCCCCATTGATGTCCCCATTGATGTCCCCATGGATGTCCCCATTGATGTGTCCATGGATGTCCCCATGGATGTCCCCATGGATGTCCCCATGGATGTCCCCATTGATGTCCCCATTGATGTCCCCATTGATGTCCCCATTGATGTCCCCATTGATGTCCCCATTGATGTCCCCATTGATGTCCCCATGGATGTCTCCATTGATGTCCCCATGGATGTCCCCATGGATGTCCCCATTGATGTCCCCATTGATGTCCCCATGGATGTCCCCATGGATGTCCCCATTGATGTCCCCATGGATGTCCCCATGGATGTCCCCATTGATGTGTCCATGGATGTCCCCATGGATGTCCCCATGGATGTCCCCATGGATGTCCCCATGGATGTCCCCATGGATGTCCCCATTGATGTCCCCATGGATGTCCCCATGGATGTCCCCATGGATGTCCCCATTGATGTCCCCATGGATGTCCCCATGGATGTCCCCATGGATGTCCCCATGGATGTCCCCATTGATGTCCCCATGGATGTCCCCATGGATGTCCCCATTGATGTCCCCATTGATGTCCCCATTGATGTCCCCATGGATGTGCCCATGGATGTCCCCATTGATGTCCCCATTGATGTCCCCATTGATGTCCCCATGGATGTCCCCATGGATGTCCCCATGGATGTCCCCATTGATGTCCCCATTGATGTTCCCATGGATGTCCCCATTGATGTCCCCATTGATGTCCCCATGGATGTCCCCATGGATGTCCCCATGGATGTCCCCATGGATGTCCCCATGGATGTCCCCATTGATGTCCCCATTGATGTCCCCATGGATGTCCCCATGGATGTCCCCATGGATGTCCCCATGGATGTCCCCATTGATGTCCCCATGGATGTCCCCATGGATGTCCCCATGGATGTCCCCATGGATGTCCCCATGGATGTCCCCATTGATGTCCCCATGGATGCCCCCATTGATGTCCCCAAGGATGTCCCCATGGATGTCCCCATGGATGTCCCCATGGATGTCCCCATGGATGTCCCCATGGATGTCCCCATGGATGTCCCCATGGATGTCCCCATGGATGTCCCCATGGATGTCCCCATGGATGTCCCCATGGATGTCCCCATGGATGTCCCCATGGATGTCCCCATGGATGTCCCCATTGATGTCCCCATTGATGTCCCCATGGATGTCCCCATGGATGTCCCCATGGATGTCCCCATGGATGTCCCCATGGATGTCCCCATGGATGTCCCCATGGATGTCCCCATGGATGTCCCCATTGATGACCCCATGGATGTCCCCATGGATGTCCCCATTGATGTCCCCATTGATGTCCCCATGGATGTCCCCATGGATGTCCCCATGGATGTCCCCATTGATGTCCCCATGGATGTCCCCGTGGATGTCCCCATGGATGTCCCCATGGATGTCCCCATGGATGTCCCCATGGAAGTCCCCATGGATGTCCCCATGGATGTCCCCATGGATGTCCCCATGGATGTCCCCATTGATGTCCCCATGGATGTCCCCATGGATGTCCCCATGGATGTCCCCATGGATGTCCCCATGGATGTCCCCATGGATGTCCCCATGGATGTCCCCATGGATGTCCCCATGGATGTCCCCATGGATGTCCCCATGGATGTCCCCATTGATGTCCCCATGGATGTCCCCATGGATGTCCCCATGGATGTCCCCATTGATGTGCCCATTGATGTCCCCATGGATGTCCCCATTGATGTCCCCTTGGATGTCCCCATGGATGTCCCCATTGATGTCCCCATTGATGTCCCCATTGATGTCCCCATTGATGTCCCCATGGATGTCCCCATTGATGTCCCCATGGATGTCCCCATGGATGTCCCCATGGATGTCCCCATTGATGTCCCCATGGAGGTCCCCATTGATGTCCCCATGGATGTCCCCATGGATGTCCCCATGGATGTCCCCATGGATGTCCCCATTGATGTCCCCATGGATGTCCCCATTGATGTCCCCATGGATGTCCCCATGGATGTCCCCATGGATGTCCCCATGGATGTCCCCATGGATGTCCCCATGGATGTCCCCATTGATGTCCCCATTGATGTCCCCATTGATGTCCCCATTGATGTCCCCATGGATGTCCCCATTGATGTCCCCATTGATGTCCCCATTGATGTCCCCGTGGATGTCCCCATGGATGTCCCCATGGATGTCCCCATGGATGTCCCCATTGATGTCCCCATTGATGTCCCCATGGATGTCCCCATGTATGTTCCCATGGAAGTCCCCATGGATGTCCCCATTGATGTCCCCATTGATGTCCCCATGGATGTCCCCATTGATGTCCCCATTGATTTCCCCATTGATGTCCCCATTGATGTCCCCATTGATGTCCCCATTGATGTCCCCATTGATGTCCCCATGGATGTCCCCATGGATGTCCCCATGGATGTCCCCATTGATGTCCCCATTGATGTCCCCATGGATGTCCCCATGGATGTCCCCATGGATGTCCCCATGGATGTCCCCATGGATGTCCCCATGGATGTCCCCATTGATGTCCCCATGGATGTCCCCATGGATGTCCCCATTGATGTCCCCATGGATGTCCCCATTGATGTCCCCATGGATATCCCCATGGATGTCCCCATTGATGTCCCCATTGATGTCCCCATGGATGTCCCCATGGATGTCCCCATGGATGTCCCCATG
The DNA here is from genome assembly GCA_964036045.1 of Eutreptiella sp. 'Long Island Sound 2002'. Classification (NCBI taxonomy): domain Eukaryota; phylum Euglenozoa; class Euglenophyceae; order Eutreptiales; family Eutreptiaceae; genus Eutreptiella; species Eutreptiella sp. 'Long Island Sound 2002'. The sequence continues at coordinate 25,864,581 of OZ038396.1, read as the reverse complement.
GATGTCCCCATTGATGTCCCCATGGATGTCCCCATGGATGTCCCCATGGATGTCCCCATGGATGTCCCCATGGATGTCCCCATTGATGTCCCCATTGATGTCCCCATGGATGTCCCCATTGATGTCCCCATGGATGTCCCCATGGATGTCCCCATTGATGTCCCCATTGATGTCCCCATGGATGTCCCCATTGATGTCCCCATGGATGTCCCCATGGATGTCCCCATTGATGTCCCCATTGATGTCCCCACGGATGTCCCCACGGATGTCCCCATGGATGTCCCCATTGATGTCCCCATTGATGTCCCCATTGATGTCCCTATGGATGTCCCCATGGATGTCCCCATGGATGTCCCCATGGATGTCCCCATTGATGTCCCCATTGATGTCCCCATTGATGTCCCCATGGATGTCCCCATTGATGTCCCCATGGATGTCCCCATGGATGTCCCCATGGATGTCCCCATGGATGTCCCCATGGATGTCCCCATGGATGTCCCCATGGAAGTCCCCATGGATGTCCCCATTGATGTCCCCATTGATGTCCCCACGGATGTCCCCACGGATGTCCCCATGGATGTCCCCATTGATGTCCCCATTGATGTCCCCATTGATGTCCCTATGGATGTCCCCATGGATGTCCCCATGGATGTCCCCATGGATGTCCCCATTGATGTCCCCATTGATGTCCCCATGGATGTCCCCATTGATGTCCCCATGGATGTCCCCATGGATGTCCCCATTGATGTCCCCATTGATGTCCCCATGGATGTCCCCATTGATGTCCCCATGGATGTCCCCATGGATGTCCCCATGGATGTCCCCATTGATGTCCCCATTGATGTCCCCATTGATGTCCCCATGGATGTCCCCATTGATGTCCCCATGGATGTCCCCATGGATGTCCCCATGGATGTCCCCATGGATGTCCCCATGGATGTCCCCATGGATGTCCCCATGGATGTCCCCATGGATGTCCCCATTGATGTCCCCATTGATGTCCCCACGGATGTCCCCACGGATGTCCCCATGGATGTCCCCATTGATGTCCCCATGGATGTCCCCATTGATGTCCCCATGGATGTCCCCATGGATGTCCCCATGGATGTCCCCATGGATGTCCCCATTGATGTCCCCATGGATGTCCCCATTGATGTCCCCATTGATGTCCCCATGGATGTCCCCATGGATGTCCCCATGGATGTCCCCATGGATGTCCCCATGGATGTCCCCATTGATGTCTGCATGGATGTCCCCATTGATGTCCCCATGGATGTCCCCATGGATGTCCCCATTGATGTCCCCATGGATGTCCCCATGGATGTCCCCATGGATGTCCCCATGGATGTCCCCATTGATGTCCCCATGGATGTCCCCATGGATGTCCCCATGGATGTCCCCATGGATGTCCCCATTGATGTCCCCATTGATGTCCCCATTGATGTCCCCATGGATGTCCCCATTGATGTCCCCATGGATGTCCCCATGGATGTCCCCATGGATGTCCCCATGGATGTCCCCATGGATGTCCCCATGGATGTCCCCATGGAAGTCCCCATGGATGTCCCCATTGATGTCCCCATTGATGTCCCCACGGATGTCCCCACGGATGTCCCCATGGATGTCCCCATTGATGTCCCCATTGATGTCCCCATTGATGTCCCTATGGATGTCCCCATGGATGTCCCCATGGATGTCCCCATTGATGTCCCCATTGATGTCCCCACGGATGTCCCCATGGATGTCCCCACGGATGTCCCCATGGATGTCCCCATGGATGTCCCCATTGATGTCCCCATTGATGTCCCCATTGATGTCCCCATGGATGTCCCCATGGATGTCCCCATGGATGTCCCCATGGATGTCCCCATGGATGTCCCCATGGATGTCCCCACGGATGTCCCCATGGATGTCCCCATGGATGTCCCCATTGATGTCCCCATTGATGTCCCCATGGATGTCCCCATGGATGTCCCCATGGATGTCCCCATGGATGTCCCCATGGATGTCCCCATTGATGTCCCCATGGATGTCCCCATGGATGTCCCCATGGATGTCCCCATGGATGTCCCCATGGATGTCCCCATTGATGTCCCCATGGATGTCCCCATGGATGTCCCCATGGATGTCCCCATTGATGTCCCCATTGATGTCCCCATGGATGTCCCCATGGATGTCCCCATGGATGTCCCCATGGATGTCCCCATGGATGTCCCCATTGATGTCCCCATGGATGTCCCCATGGATGTCCCCATGGATGTCCCCATGGATGTCCCCATGGATGTCCCCATTGATGTCCCCATTGATGTCCCCATGCATGTCCCCATGGATGTCCCCATGGATGTCCCCATGGATGTCCCCATGGATGTCCCCATGGATATCCCCATTGATGTCCCCATTGATGTCCCCATGGATGTCCCCATGGATGTCCCCATTGATGTCCCCATGGATGTCCCCATGGATGTCCCCATGGATGTCCCCATGGATGTACCCATGGATGTCCCCATGGATGTCCCCATGGATGTCCCCATGGATGTCCCCATTGATGTCCCCACGGATGTCCCCATGGATGTCCCCATGGATGTCCCCATGGATGTCCCCATTGATGTCCCCATTGATGTCCCCATGGATGTCCCCATTGATGTCCCCATTGATGTCCCCATGGATGTCCCCATGGATGTCCCCATTGATGTCCCCATTGATGTCCCCATGGATGTCCCCATGGATGTCCCCATGGATGTCCCCATGGATGTCCCCATGGATGTCCCCATTGATGTCCCCATGGATGTCCCCATGGATGTCCCCATGGATGTCCCCACGGATGTCCCCATGCATGTCCCCATGGATGTCCCCATGGATATCCCCATGGATGTCCCCATTGATGTCCCCATGGATGTCCCCATGGATGTCCCCATGGATGTCCCCATGGATGTCCCCATGGATGTCCCCATGGATGTCCCCATGGATGTCCCCATTGATGTCCCCATGGATGTCCCCATGGATGTCCCCATGGATGTCCCCATTGATGTCCCCATGGATGTCCCCATGGATGTCCCCATGGATGTCCCCATGGATGTCCCCATTGATGTCCCCATGGATGTTCCCATGGATGTCCCCATGGATGTCCCCATGGATGTCCCCATTGATGTCCCCATGGATGTCCCCATGGATGTCCCCATTGATGTCCCCATGGATGTCCCCATGGATGTCCCCATGGATGTCCCCATGGATGTCCCCATGGATGTCCCCATGGATGTCCCCATTGATGTCCCCATGGATGTCCCCATGGATGTCCCCATGCATGTCCCCATGGATGTCCCCATGGATATCCCCATGGATGTCCCCATGGATGTCCCCATGGATGTCCCCATTGATGTCCCCATGGATGTCCCCATGGATGTACCCATGGATGTCCCCATGGATGTCCCCATGGATGTCCCCATGGATGTCCCCATGGATGTCCCCATTGATGTCCCCATGGATGTCCCCATGGATGTCCCCATGGATGTCCCCATGGATGTCCCCATGGATGTTCCCATGGATGTCCCCATGGATGTCCCCATGGATGTCCCCATGGATGTCCCCATGGATGTCCCCATGGATGTCCCCATGGATGTCCCCATGGATGTCCCCATGGATGTCCCCATGGATGTCCCCATGGATGTCCCCATGGATGTCCCCATGGATGTCCCCATGGATGTCCCCATTGATGTCCCCATGGATGTCCCCATGGATGTCCCCATTGATGTCCCCATGGATGTCCCCATGGATGTCCCCATTGATGTCCCCATTGATGTCCCCATGGATGTCCCCATTGATGTCCCCATGGATGTCCCCATTGATGTCCCCATGGATGTCCCCATGGATGTCCCCATTGATGTCCCCATGGATGTCCCCATGGATGTCCCCATTGATGTCCCCATTGATGTCCCCATGGATGTCCCCATGGATGTCCCCATGGATGTCCCCATGGATGTCCCCATGGATGTCCCCATGGATGTCCCCATTGATGTCCCCATGGATGTCCCCATGGATGTCCCCATTGATGTCCCCATTGATGTCCCCATGGATGTCCCCATGGATGTCCCCTTGGATGTCCCCATGGATGTCCCCATGGATGTCCCCATGGATGTCCCCATGGATGTCTGCATTGATGTCCCCATGGATGTCCCCATTGATGTCCCCATGGATGGCCCCTGGATGTCCCCATGGATGTCCCCATTGATGTCCCCATGGATGTCCCCATGGATGTCCCCATGGATATCTGCGTTGATGTCCCCATTGATGTCCCCATGGATGTCCCCATGGATGTCCCCATGGATGTCCCCATGGAAGTCCTCATTGATGTCCCCATGGATGTCCCCATGGATGTCCCCATGGATGTCCCCATGGATGTCCCCATGGATGTCCCCATGGATGTCCCCATGGATGTCCCCATTGATGTCCCCATGGATGTCCCCATGGATGTCCCCTTGGATGTCCCCATGGATGTCCCCATTGATGTCCCCATGGATGTCCCCATGGATGTCCCCATTGATGTCCCCATGGATGTCCCCATGGATGTCCCCATGGATGTCCCCATGGATGTCCCCATGGATGTCCCCATTGATGTCCCCATTGATGTCCCCATTGATGTCCCCATGGATGTCCCCATGGATGTCCCCATGGATGTCCCCATGGATGTCCCCATGGATGTCCCCATGGATGTCCCCATGGATGTCCCCATTGATGTCCCCATTGATGTCCCCATGGATGTCCCCATGGATGTCCCCATCGATGTCCCCATGGATGTCCCCATGGATGTCCCCATGGATGTCCCCATTGATGTCCCCATGGATGTCCCCATGGATGTCCCCATGGATGTCCCCATTGATGTCCCCATGGATGTCCCCACGGATGTCCCCATGGATGTCCCCATGGATGTCCCCATGGAAGTCCCCATGGATGTCCCCATGGATGTCCCCATGCATGTCCCCATGGATGTCCCCATGGATGTCCCCATGGATGTCCCCATGGATGTCCCCATTGATGTCCCCATCGATGTCCCCATTGATGTCCCCATCGATGTCCCCATGGATGTCCCCTTGGATGTCCCCATGGAAGTCCCCATGGATGTCCCCATGGATGTCCCCATGGATGTCCCCATGGATGTCCCCATGGATGTCCCCATGGATGTCCCCATTGATGTCCCCATGGATGTCCCCATTGATGTCCCCATGGATGTCCCCATGGATGTCCCCATGGAAGTCCCCATGGATGTCCCCATGCATGTCCCCATTGATGTCCCCATTGATGTCCCCATCGATGTCCCCATGGATGTCCCCATGGATGTCCCCATGGATGTCCCCATGGATGTCCCCATGGATGTCCCCATGGATGTCCCCATGGATGTCCCCATGGATGTCCCCATTGATGTCCCCATGGATGCCCCCATGGAGGTCCCCATGGAGGTCCCCATGGATGTCCCCATGGATGTCCCCATGGAAGTCCCCATGGATGTCCCCATGGATGTCCCCATTGATGTCCCCATGGATGTCCCCATGGATGTCCCCATGGATGTCCCCATGGATGTCCCCATTGATGTCCCCATTGATGTCCCCATGGATGTCCCCATTGATGTCCCCATGGATGTCCCCATGGATGTCCCCATGGATGTCCCCATGGATGTCCCCATGGATGTCCCCATTGATGTCCCCATGGATGTCCCCATGGATGTCCCCATGGATGTCCCCATGGATGTCCCCATTGATGTCCCCATGGATGTCCCCATGGATGTCCCCATGGATGTCCCCACGGATGTCCCCATGGATTTCCCCATGGATGTCCCCATGGATGTCCCCATTGATGTCCCCATGGATGTCCCCATGGATGTCCCCATGGATGTCCCCATTGATGTCCCCATTGATGTCCCCATGGATGTCCCCATGGATGTCGCCATTGATGTCCCCATTGATGTCCCCATGGATGTCCCCACGGATGTCCCCATGGATGTCCCCATTGATGTCCCCATGGATGTCCCCATTGATGTCCCCATTGATGTCCCCATGGATGTCCCCATTGATGTCCCCATGGATGTCCCCATGGATGTCCCCATTGATGTCCCCATTGATGTCCCCATGTATGTTCCCATGGATGTCCCCATTGATGTCCCCATTGATGTCCCCATGGATGTCCCCATGGATGTCCCCATTGATGTCCCCATTGATGTCCCCATGGATGTCCCCATGGATGTCCCCATGGAAGTCCCCATGGATGTCCCCATGGATGTCCCCATTGATGTCCCCATGGATGTCCCCATGGATGTCCCCATGGATGTCCCCATGGATGTCCCCATGGATGTCCCCATGGATGTCCCCATGGATGTCCCCATTGATGTCCCCATTGATGTCCCCATGGATGTCCCCATGGATGTCCCCACGGATGTCCCCATGGATTTCCCCATGGATGTCCCCATGGATGTCCCCACGGATGTCCCCATGGATGTCCCCATTGATGTCCCCATGGATGTCCCCATTGATGTCCCCATGGATGTCCCCACGGATGTCCCCATGGATGTCCCCATTGATGTCCCCATGGATGTCCCCATGGATGTCCCCATGGATGTCCCCATTGATGTCCCCATTGATGTCCCCATGGATGTCCCCATTGATGTCCCCATTGATGTCCCCATGGATGTCCCCATGGATGTCCCCATGGATGTCCCCATTGATGTCCCCATGGATGTCCCCATGGATGTCCCCATGGATGTCCCCATGGATGTCCCCATGGATGTCCCCATGGATGTCCCCATGGATGTCCCCATTGATGTCCCCATTGATGTCCCCATGGAAGTCCCCACGGATGTCCCCATGGATGTCCCCATGGATGTCCCCACGGATGTCCCCATGGATGTCCCCATTGATGTCCCCATTGATGTCCCCATGGATGTCCCCATGGATGTCCCCATGGATGTCCCCATGGATGTCCCCATGGATGTCCCCATGGATGTCCCCATGGATGTCCCCATTGATGTCCCCATGGATGTCCCCATTGATGTCCCCATTGATGTCCCCATGGATGTCCCCATGGATGTCCCCATGGATGTCCCCATTGATGTCCCCATTGATGTCCCCATGGATGTCCCCATGGATGTCCCCATTGATGTCCCCATTGATGTCCCCATGGATGTCCCCATGGATGTCCCCATGGAAGTCCCCATGGATGTCCCCATGGATGTCCCCATTGATGTCCCCATGGATGTCCCCATGGATGTCCCCACGGATGTCCCCATGGATGTCCCCATGGATGTCCCCACGGATGTCCCCATGGATGTCCCCATTGATGTCCCCATTGATGTCCCCATGGATGTCCCCATGTATGTCCCCATGGATGTCCCCATTGATGTCCCCATTGATGTCCCCATGGATGTCCCCATGGATGTCCCCATGGATGTCCCCATTGATGTCCCCATGGATGTCCCCATGGATGTCCCCATGGATGTCCCCATGGATGTCCCCATGGATGTCCCCATGGATGTCCCCATGGATGTCCCCATTGATGTCCCCATTGATGTCCCCATGGAAGTCCCCACGGATGTCCCCATGGATGTCCCCATGGATGTCCCCATGGATGTCCCCACGGATGTCCCCATGGATGTCCCCATTGATGTCCCCATTGATGTCCCCATGGATGTCCCCATGGATGTCCCCATGGATGTCCCCATGGATGTCCCCATGGATGTCCCCATGGATGTCCCCATGGATGTCCCCATGGATGTCCCCATGGATGTCCCCATGGATGTCCCCATTGATGTCCCCATGGATGTCCCCATGGATGTCCCCATTGATGTCCCCACGGATGTCCCCATGGATGTCCCCATGGATGTCCCCATGGATGTCCCCATTGATGTCCCCATTGATGTCCCCATGGATGTCCCCATGGATGTCCCCACGGATGTCCCCATGGATGTCCCCATGGATGTCCCCATGGATGTCCCCATTGATGTCCCCATGGATGTCCCCACGGATGTCCCCATGGATGTCCCCATTGATGTCCCCATTGATGTCCCCATTGATGTCCCCATGGATGTCCCCATGGATGTCCCCATTGATGTCCCCATTGATGTCCCCATGGATGTCCCCATGGATGTCCCCATTGATGTCCCCATTGATGTCCCCATGGATGTCCCCATGGATGTCCCCATTGATGTCCCCATTGATGTCCCCATGGATGTCCCCATGGATGTCCCCATGGATGTCCCCATTGATGTCCCCATGGATGTCCCCATGGATGTCCCCATGGATGTCCCCATGGATGTCCCCATGGAAGTCCCCATGGATGTCCCCATTGATGTCCCCATTGATGTCCCCATGGAAGTCCCCACGGATGTCCCCATGGATGTCCCCATGGATGTCCCCACGGATGTCCCCATGGATGTCCCCATTGATGTCCCCATTGATGTCCCCATGGATGTCCCCATGGATGTCCCCATGGATGTCCCCATGGATGTCCCCATTGATGTCCCCATGGATGTCCCCATGGATGTCCCCATGGATGTCCCCATGGATGTCCCCACGGATGTCCCCATGGATGTCCCCATGGATGTCCCCACGGATGTCCCCATGGATGTCCCCATTGATGTCCCCATGGATGTCCCCATGGAAGTCCCCATGGATGTCCCCATGGATGTCCCCATTGATGTCCCCATTGATGTCCCCGTGGATGTCCCCATGGATGTCCCCATGGATGTCCCCACGGATGTCCCCATGGATGTCCCCATGGATGTCCCCATTGATGTCCCCATGGATGTCCCCATGGATGTCCCCATTGATGTCCCCATGGATGTCCCCATGGATGTCCCCATGGATGTCCCCATGGATGTCCCCATGGATGTCCCCATGGATGTCCCCATGGATGTCCCCATGGATGTCCCCATGGATGTCCCCACGGATGTCCCCATGGATGTCCCCATTGATGTCCCCATGCATGTCCCCATTGATGTCCCCATGCATGTCCCCATGCATGTCCCCATGGATGTCCCCATGGATGTCCCCATGGATGTCCCCATGGATGTCCCCACGGATGTCCCCATGGATGTCCCCATTGATGTCCCCATGCATGTCCCCATTGATGTCCCCATTGATGTCCCCATGGATGTCCCCATGGATGTCCCCATGGATGTCCCCATGGATGTCCCCATGGATGTCCCCATGGATGTCCCCATGGATGTCCCAACGGATGTCCCCCTGGATGTCCCCATTGATGTCCCCATGGATGTCCCCATGGATGTCCCCATGGATGTCCCCATGGATGTCCCCATTGATGTCCCCATTGATGTCCCCATTGATGTCCCCATGGATGTCCCCATGGATGTCCCCATTGATGTCCCCATGGATGTCCCCATGCATGTCCCCATTGATGTCCCCATGGATGTCCCCATGGATGTCCCCATGGATGTCCCCATGGATGTCCCCATGGATGTCCCCATTGATGTCCCCATGGATGTCCCCATTGATGTCCCCATTGATGTCCCCATGGATGTCCTCGTTGATGTCCCCATGGATGTCCCCATGGATGTCCCCATGGATGTCCCCATGGAAGTCCCCATTGATGTCCCCACGGATGTCCCCATGGATGTCCCCATGGATGTCCCCATTGATGTCCCCATTGATGTCCCCATGGATGTCCCCATGGATGTCCCCATTGATGTCCCCATGGATGTCCCCATGCATGTCCCCAAGGATGTCCCCATGGATGTCCCCATGGATGTCCCCACGGATGTCCCCATGGATGTCCCCATGGATGTCCCCATGGATGTCCCCACGGATGTCCCCATGGATGTCCCCATTGATGTCCCCATGGATGTCCCCATGGATGTCCCCATGGATGTCCCCATGGATGTCCCCATGGATGTCCCCACGGATGTCCCCATTGATGTCCGCATGGATGTCCCCATGGAAGTCCCCATTGATGTCCCCATGGATGTCCCCATGGATGTCCCCATGGATGTCCCCATGGATGTCCCCATGGATGTCCCCATGGATGTCCCCATGGATGTCCCCATGGATGTCCCCATGGATGTCCCCATGGATGTCCCCATGGATGTCCCCATTGATGTCCCCATTGATGTCCCCATGGATGTCCCCATGGATGTCCCCATGGATGTCCCCATGGATGTCCCCATTGATGTCCCCATGGATGTCCCCATGGATGTCCCCATTGATGTCCCCATGGATGTCCCCATGGATGTTCCCATGGATGTCCCCATGGAAGTCCCCATGGATGTCCCCATGGATGTCCCCATGGATGTCCCCATGGATGTCCCCATGGATGTCCCCATGGATGTCCCCATGGATGTCCGCATGGATGTCCCCATTGATGTCCCCATTGATGTCCCCATTGATGTCCCCATGGGTGTCCCCATGGATGTCCCCATTGATGTCCCCATTGATGTCCCCATTGATGTCCCCATTGATGTCCCCATGGATGTCCCCATTGATGTCCCCATTGATGTCCCCATTGATGTCCCCATGGATGTCCCCATGGATGTCCCCATGGATGTCCCCATGGATGTCCCCATGGATGTCCCCATGGATGTCCCCATGGATGTCCCCACGGATGTCCCCATGGATGTCCCCATGGATGTCCCCATTGATGTCCCCATGGATGTCCCCATGGATGTCCCCATGGATGTCCCCATTGATGTCCCCATGGATGTCCCCATGGATGTCCCCATGGATGTCCCCATGGATGTCCCCATGGATGTCCCCATTGATGTCCCCATGGATGTCCCCATGGATGTCCCCATGGATGTCCCCATTGATGTCCCCATGGATGTCCCCATGGATGTCCCCATTGATGTCCCCATGGATGTCCCCATTGATGTCCCCATGGATGTCCCCATGGATGTCCCCATGGATGTCCCCATGGATGTCCCCACGGATGTCCCCATGGATGTCCCCATGGATGTCCCCATGGGTGTCCCCATGGATGTCCCCATTGATGTCCCCATGGATGTCCCCATGGATGTCCCCATGGATGTCCCCACGGATGTCCCCATGGATGTCCCCATGGATGTCCCCATGGATGTCCCCACGGATGTCCCCATGGATGTCCCCATTGATGTCCCCATGGATGTCCCCATGGATGTCCCCATGGATGTCCCCATGGATGTCCCCATGGATGTCCCCACGGATGTCCCCATTGATGTCCGCATGGATGTCCCCATGGAAGTCCCCATTGATGTCCCCATGGATGTCCCCATGGATGTCCCCATGGATGTCCCCATGGATGTCCCCATGGATGTCCCCATGGATGTCCCCATGGATGTCCCCATGGATGTCCCCATGGATGTCCCCATGGATGTCCCCATGGATGTCCCCATTGATGTCCCCATTGATGTCCCCATGGATGTCCCCATGGATGTCCCCATGGATGTCCCCATGGATGTCCCCATTGATGTCCCCATGGATGTCCCCATGGATGTCCCCATTGATGTCCCCATGGATGTCCCCATGGATGTTCCCATGGATGTCCCCATGGAAGTCCCCATGGATGTCCCCATGGATGTCCCCATGGATGTCCCCATGGATGTCCCCATGGATGTCCCCATGGATGTCCCCATGGATGTCCGCATGGATGTCCCCATTGATGTCCCCATTGATGTCCCCATTGATGTCCCCATGGGTGTCCCCATGGATGTCCCCATTGATGTCCCCATTGATGTCCCCATTGATGTCCCCATTGATGTCCCCATTGATGTCCCCATGGATGTCCCCATTGATGTCCCCATTGATGTCCCCATTGATGTCCCCATGGATGTCCCCATGGATGTCCCCATGGATGTCCCCATGGATGTCCCCATGGATGTCCCCATGGATGTCCCCATGGATGTCCCCACGGATGTCCCCATGGATGTCCCCATGGATGTCCCCATTGATGTCCCCATGGATGTCCCCATGGATGTCCCCATGGATGTCCCCATTGATGTCCCCATGGATGTCCCCATGGATGTCCCCATGGATGTCCCCATGGATGTCCCCATGGATGTCCCCATTGATGTCCCCATGGATGTCCCCATGGATGTCCCCATGGATGTCCCCATGGATGTCCCCATGGATGTCCCCATGGATGTCCCCATTGATGTCCCCATGGATGTCCCCATTGATGTCCCCATGGATGTCCCCATGGATGTCCCCATGGATGTCCCCATGGATGTCCCCACGGATGTCCCCATGGATGTCCCCATGGATGTCCCCATGGGTGTCCCCATGGATGTCCCCATTGATGTCCCCATGGATGTCCCCATGGATGTCCCCATGGATGTCCCCGTGGATGTCCCCATGGATGTCCCCATTGATGTCCCCATGGATGTCCCCATGCATGTCCCCATTGATGTCCCCATGGATGTCCCCATGGATGTCCCCATGGATGTCCCCATGGATGTCCCCATGGATGTCCCCATTGATGTCCCCATGGATGTCCCCATTGATGTCCCCATTGATGTCCCCATGGATGTCCTCGTTGATGTCCCCATGGATGTCCCCATGGATGTCCCCATGGATGTCCCCATGGAAGTCCCCATTGATGTCCCCACGGATGTCCCCATGGATGTCCCCATGGATGTCCCCATTGATGTCCCCATTGATGTCCCCATGGATGTCCCCATGGATGTCCCCATTGATGTCCCCATGGATGTCCCCATGCATGTCCCCAAGGATGTCCCCATGGATGTCCCCATGGATGTCCCCACGGATGTCCCCATGGATGTCCCCATGGATGTCCCCATGGATGTCCCCACGGATGTCCCCATGGATGTCCCCATTGATGTCCCCATGGATGTCCCCATGGATGTCCCCATGGATGTCCCCATGGATGTCCCCATGGATGTCCCCACGGATGTCCCCATTGATGTCCGCATGGATGTCCCCATGGAAGTCCCCATTGATGTCCCCATGGATGTCCCCATGGATGTCCCCATGGATGTCCCCATGGATGTCCCCATGGATGTCCCCATGGATGTCCCCATGGATGTCCCCATGGATGTCCCCATGGATGTCCCCATGGATGTCCCCATTGATGTCCCCATTGATGTCCCCATGGATGTCCCCATGGATGTCCCCATGGATGTCCCCATGGATGTCCCCATTGATGTCCCCATGGATGTCCCCATGGATGTCCCCATTGATGTCCCCATGGATGTCCCCATGGATGTTCCCATGGATGTCCCCATGGAAGTCCCCATGGATGTCCCCATGGATGTCCCCATGGATGTCCCCATGGATGTCCCCATGGATGTCCCCATGGATGTCCCCATGGATGTCCGCATGGATGTCCCCATTGATGTCCCCATTGATGTCCCCATTGATGTCCCCATGGGTGTCCCCATGGATGTCCCCATTGATGTCCCCATTGATGTCCCCATTGATGTCCCCATTGATGTCCCCATGGATGTCCCCATTGATGTCCCCATTGATGTCCCCATTGATGTCCCCATGGATGTCCCCATGGATGTCCCCATGGATGTCCCCATGGATGTCCCCATGGATGTCCCCATGGATGTCCCCATGGATGTCCCCACGGATGTCCCCATGGATGTCCCCATGGATGTCCCCATTGATGTCCCCATGGATGTCCCCATGGATGTCCCCATGGATGTCCCCATTGATGTCCCCATGGATGTCCCCATGGATGTCCCCATGGATGTCCCCATGGATGTCCCCATGGATGTCCCCATGGATGTCCCCATTGATGTCCCCATGGATGTCCCCATGGATGTCCCCATGGATGTCCCCATTGATGTCCCCATGGATGTCCCCATGGATGTCCCCATTGATGTCCCCATGGATGTCCCCATTGATGTCCCCATGGATGTCCCCATGGATGTCCCCATGGATGTCCCCATGGATGTCCCCACGGATGTCCCCATGGATGTCCCCATGGATGTCCCCATGGGTGTCCCCATGGATGTCCCCATTGATGTCCCCATGGATGTCCCCATTGATGTCCCCGTGGATGGCCCCATGGATGTCCCCATGGATGTCCCCATGGATGTCCCCATTGATGTCCCCATTGATGTCCCCATGGATGTCCCCATGGATGTCCCCATGGATGCCCCAATTGATGTCCCCATTGATGTCCCCGTGGATGTCCCCATGGATGTCCCCATTGATGTCCCCATGGATGTCCCCATGGATGTCCCCATGGATGTCCCCATGGATGTCCCCATGGATGTCCCCATGGATGTCCCCATTGATGTCCCCATGGATGGCCCCATGGATGTCCCCATGGATGTCCCCATGGATGTCCCCATGGATGTCCCCATGGATGTCCCCATGGATGTCCCCATTGATGTCCCCATTGATGTCCCCATGGATGTCCCCATGGATGTCCCCATGGATGTCCCCATGGATGTCCCCATGGATGTCCCCATGGATGTCCCCATTGATGTCCCCATGGATGGCCCCATGGATGTCCCCATGGATGTCCCCATGGATGTCCCCATGGATGTCCCCATTGATGTCCCCATTGATGTCCCCATGGATGTCCCCATGGATGTCCCCATGGATGCCCCAATTGATGTCCCCATTGATGTCCCCATGGATGTCCCCATGGATGTCCCCATTGATGTCCCCATGGATGTCCCCATGGATGTCCCCATGGATGTCCCCATTGATGTCCCCATGGATGTCCCCATGGATGTCCCCATGGATGTCCCCATGGATGTCCCCATGGATGTCCCCATGGATGTCCCCATTGCTGTCCCCATGGATGTCCCCATGGATGTCCCCATGGATGTCCCCATGGATGTCCCCATGGATGTCCCCATTGATGTCCCCATGGATGTCCCCATGGATGTCCCCATGGATGTCCCCATGGATGTCCCCATTGATGTCCCCATGGATGTCCCCATGGATGTCCCCATGGATGTCCCCATGGATGTCCCCATTGATGTCCCCATGGATGTCCCCATTGATGTCCCCATGGATGTCCCCATGGATGTCCCCATGGATGTCCCCATGGATGTCCCCATGGAAGTCCCCATGGATGTCCCCATTGATGTCCCCATGGATGTCCCCATGGATGTCCCCATGGATGTCCCCATGGATGTCCCCATGGATGTCCCCATGGATGTCACCATGGATGTCCCCATGGATGTCCCCATGGATGTCCCCATGGATGTCCCGATGGATGTCCCCATGGATGTCCCCATGGATGTCCCCATTGATGTCCCCATTGATGTCCCCATGGATGTCCCCATTGATGTCCCCATGGATGTCCCCATGGATGTCCCCATGGATGTCCCCATGGATGCCCCCATGGATGTCCCCATGGGTGTCCCCATGGATGTCCCCATGGATGTCCCCATGGATGTCCCCATGGATGTCCCCATGGATGTCCCCATTGATGTCCCCATGGATGTCCCCATGGATGTCCCCATTGATGTCCCCATGGATGTCCCCATGGATGTCCCCATGGATGTCCCCAGGGATGTCCCCATGGATGTCCCCATGGATGTCCCCATGGATGTCCCCATGGATGTCCCCATGGATGTCCCCATTAATGTCCCCATTGATGTCCCCATTGATGTCCCCATTGATGTCCCCATGGATGTCCCCATTGATGTCCCCATTGATGTCCCCATTGATGTCCCCATGGATGTCCCCATTGATGTCCCCATGGATGTCCCCATGGAAGTCCCCATGGATGTCCCCATGGATGTCCCGATGGATGTCCCAATGGATGTCCCCATGGATGTCCCCATTGATGTCCCCATGGATGTCCCCATTGATGTCCCCATGGATGTCCCCATGGATGTCCCCATGGATGTCCCCATGGATGTCCCCATGGAAGTCCCCATGGATGTCCCCATTGATGTCCCCATGGATGTCCCCATGGATGTCCCCATGGATGTCCCCATGGATGTCCCCATGGATGTCCCCATGGATGTCACCATGGATGTCCCCATGGATGTCCCCATGGATGTCCCCATGGATGTCCCGATGGATGTCCCCATGGATGTCCCCATGGATGTCCCCATTGATGTCCCCATTGATGTCCCCATGGATGTCCCCATTGATGTCCCCATGGATGTCCCCATGGATGTCCCCATGGATGTCCCCATGGATGCCCCCATGGATGTCCCCATGGGTGTCCCCATGGATGTCCCCATGGATGTCCCCATGGATGTCCCCATGGATGTCCCCATGGATGTCCCCATTGATGTCCCCATGGATGTCCCCATGGATGTCCCCATTGATGTCCCCATGGATGTCCCCATGGATGTCCCCATGGATGTCCCCAGGGATGTCCCCATGGATGTCCCCATGGATGTCCCCATGGATGTCCCCATGGATGTCCCCATGGATGTCCCCATTAATGTCCCCATTGATGTCCCCATTGATGTCCCCATTGATGTCCCCATGGATGTCCCCATTGATGTCCCCATTGATGTCCCCATTGATGTCCCCATGGATGTCCCCATTGATGTCCCCATGGATGTCCCCATGGAAGTCCCCATGGATGTCCCCATGGATGTCCCGATGGATGTCCCAATGGATGTCCCCATGGATGTCCCCATGGATGTCCCCATGGATGTCCCCATTGATGTCCCCATTGATGTCCCCATGGATGTCCCCATTGATGTCCCCATGGATGTCCCCATGGATGTCCCCATGGATGTCCCCATTGATGTCCCCATGGATGTCCCCATGGATGTCCCCATGGATGTCCCCATTGATGTCCCCATGGATGTCCCCATGGATGTCCCCATGGATGTCCCCATGGATGTCCCCATTGATGTCCCCATGGATGTCCCCATGGATGTCCCCATTGATGTCCCCATGGATGTCCCCATGGATGTTCCCATGGATGTCCCCATTGATGTCCCCATGGATGTCCCCATGGATGTCCCCATGGATGTCCCCATGGATGTCCCCATGGATGTCCCCATCGATGTCCCCATTGATGTCCGCATGGATGTCCCCATTGATGTCCCCATTGATGTCCCCATTGATGTCCCCATGGGTGTCCCCATGGATGTCCCCATTGATGTCCCCATTGATGTCCCCATTGATGTCCCCATTGATGTCCCCATGGATGTCCCCATGGATGTCCCCATTGATGTCCCCATTGATGTCCCCATTGATGTCCCCATTGATGTCCCCATGGATGTCCCCATGGATGTCCCCATGGATGTCCCCAGGGATGTCCCCATGGATGTCCCCATGGATGTCCCCATGGATGTCCCCATGGATGTCCCCATGGATGTCCCCATTAATGTCCCCATTGATGTCCCCATTGATGTCCACATTGATGTCCCCATGGATGTCCCCATTGATGTCCCCATTGATGTCCCCATTGATGTCCCCATGGATGTCCCCATTGATGTCCCCATGGATGTCCCCATGGAAGTCCCCATGGATGTCCCCATGGATGTCCCGATGGATGTCCCAATGGATGTCCCCATGGATGTCCCCATTGATGTCCCCATGGATGTCCCCATTGATGTCCCCATGGATGTCCCCATGGATGTCCCCATGGATGTCCCCATGGATGTCCCCATGGAAGTCCCCATGGATGTCCCCATTGATGTCCCCATGGATGTCCCCATGGATGTCCCCATGGATGTCCCCATGGATGTCCCCATGGATGTCCCCATGGATGTCACCATGGATGTCCCCATGGATGTCCCCATGGATGTCCCCATGGATGTCCCGATGGATGTCCCCATGGATGTCCCCATGGATGTCCCCATTGATGTCCCCATTGATGTCCCCATGGATGTCCCCATTGATGTCCCCATGGATGTCCCCATGGGTGTCCCCATGGATGTCCCCATGGATGTCCCCATGGATGTCCCCATGGATGTCCCCATGGATGTCCCCATTGATGTCCCCATGGATGTCCCCATGGATGTCCCCATTGATGTCCCCATGGATGTCCCCATGGATGTCCCCATGGATGTCCCCAGGGATGTCCCCATGGATGTCCCCATGGATGTCCCCATGGATGTCCCCATGGATGTCCCCATGGATGTCCCCATTAATGTCCCCATTGATGTCCCCATTGATGTCCCCATTGATGTCCCCATGGATGTCCCCATTGATGTCCCCATTGATGTCCCCATTGATGTCCCCATGGATGTCCCCATTGATGTCCCCATGGATGTCCCCATGGAAGTCCCCATGGATGTCCCCATGGATGTCCCGATGGATGTCCCAATGGATGTCCCCATGGATGTCCCCATGGATGTCCCCATGGATGTCCCCATTGATGTCCCCATTGATGTCCCCATGGATGTCCCCATTGATGTCCCCATGGATGTCCCCATGGATGTCCCCATGGATGTCCCCATTGATGTCCCCATGGATGTCCCCATGGATGTCCCCATGGATGTCCCCATTGATGTCCCCATGGATGTCCCCATGGATGTCCCCATGGATGTCCCCATGGATGTCCCCATTGATGTCCCCATGGATGTCCCCATGGATGTCCCCATTGATGTCCCCATGGATGTCCCCATGGATGTTCCCATGGATGTCCCCATGGAAGTCCCCATGGATGTCCCCATGGATGTCCCCATGGATGTCCCCATGGATGTCCCCATGGATGTCCCCATCGATGTCCCCATTGATGTCCGCATGGATGTCCCCATTGATGTCCCCATTGATGTCCCCATTGATGTCCCCATGGGTGTCCCCATGGATGTCCCCATTGATGTCCCCATTGATGTCCCCATTGATGTCCCCATTGATGTCCCCATGGATGTCCCCATGGATGTCCCCATTGATGTCCCCATTGATGTCCCCATTGATGTCCCCATTGATGTCCCCATGGATGTCCCCATGGATGTCCCCATGGATGTCCCCATGGATGTCCCCATGGATGTCCCCACGGATGTCCCCATGGATGTCCCCATGGATGTCCCCATTGATGTCCCCATGGATGTCCCCATGGATGTCCCCATGGATGTCCCCATTGATGTCCCCATGGATGTCCCCATGGATGTCCCCATGGATGTCCCCATGGATGTCCCCATGGATGTCCCCATGGATGTCCCCATTGATGTCCCCATGGATGTCCCCATGGATGTCCCCATGGATGTCCCCATTGATGTCCCCATGGATGTCCCCATGGATGTCCCCATTGATGTCCCCATGGATGTCCCCATTGATGTCCCCATGGATGTCCCCATGGATGTCCCCATGGATGTCCCCATGGATGTCCCCACGGATGTCCCCATGGATGTCCCCATGGATGTCCCCATGGGTGTCCCCATGGATGTCCCCATTGATGTCCCCATGGATGTCCCCATTGATGTCCCCATGGATGGCCCCATGGATGTCCCCATGGATGTCCCCATGGATGTCCCCATGGATGTCCCCATTGATGTCCCCATTGATGTCCCCATGGATGCCCCCATGGATGTCCCCATGGATGCCCCAATTGATGTCCCCATTGATGTCCCCGTGGATGTCCCCATGGATGTCCCCATTGATGTCCCCATGGATGTCCCCATGGATGTCCCCATGGATGTCCCCATGGATGTCCCCATGGATGTCCCCATGGATGTCCCCATTGATGTCCCCATGGATGGCCCCATGGATGTCCCCATGGATGTCCCCATGGATGTCCCCATGGATGTCCCCATGGATGTCCCCATGGATGTCCCCATTGATGTCCCCATTGATGTCCCCATGGATGTCCCCATGGATGTCCCCATGGATGTCCCCATGGATGTCCCCATTGATGTCCCCATGGATGTCCCCATTGATGTCCCCATGGATGGCCCCATGGATGTCCCCATGGATGTCCCCATGGATGTCCCCATGGATGTCCCCATTGATGTCCCCATTGATGTCCCCATGGATGTCCCCATGGATGTCCCCATGGATGCCCCAATTGATGTCCCCATTGATGTCCCCATGGATGTCCCCATGGATGTCCCCATTGATGTCCCCATGGATGTCCCCATGGATGTCCCCATGGATGTCCCCATTGATGTCCCCATGGATGTCCCCATGGATGTCCCCATGGATGTCCCCATGGATGTCCCCATGGATGTCCCCATGGATGTCCCCATTGCTGTCCCCATGGATGTCCCCATGGATGTCCCCATGGATGTCCCCATGGATGTCCCCATGGATGTCCCCATTGATGTCCCCATTGATGTCCCCATGGATGTCCCCATGGATGTCCCCATTGATGTCCCCATGGATGTCCCCATGGATGTCCCCATTGATGTCCCCATGGATGTCCCCATGGATGTCCCCATGGATGTCCCCATTGATGTCCCCATGGATGTCCCCACGGATGTCCCCATGGATGTCCCCATGGATGTCCCCATGGATGTCCCCATGGATGTCCCCACGGATGTCCCCATGGATGTCCCCATTGATGTCCCCATTGATGTCCCCATGGATGTCCCCATTGATGTCCCCATGGATGTCCCCATGGATGTCCCCATGGATGTCCCCATGGATGTCCCCATGGAAGTCCCCATGGATGTCCCCATTGATGTCCCCATGGATGTCCCCATGGATGTCCCCATGGATGTCACCATGGATGTCCCCATGGATGTCCCCATGGATGTCCCCATGGATGTCCCGATGGATGTCCCCATGGATGTCCCCATTGATGTCCCCATTGATGTCCCCATTGATGTCCCCATGGATGTCCCCATGGAAGTCCCCATGGATGTCCCCATGGATGTCCCCATGGATGTCCCCATGGATGCCCCCATGGATGTCCCCATGGTTGTCCCCATGGATGTCCCCATGGATGTCCCCATGGATGTCCCCATGGATGTCCCCATGGATGTCCCCATTGATGTCCCCATGGATGTCCCCATGGATGTCCCCATTGATGTCCCCATGGATGTCCCCATGGATGTCCCCATGGATGTCCCCATGGATGTCCCCATGGATGTCCCCATGGATGTCCCCATGGATGTCCCCATGGATGTCCCCATGGATGTCCCCATGGATGTCCCCATGGATGTCCCCATTGATGTCCCCATTGATGTCCCCATTGATGTCCCCATTGATGTCCCCATGGATGTCCCCATGGATGTCCCCATTGATGTCCCCATGGATGTCCCCATGGATGTCCCCATGGATGTCCCCATGGATGTCCCGATGGATGTCCCAATGGATGTCCCCATGGATGTCCCCATGGATGTCCCCATGGATGTCCCCATTGATGTCCCCATTGATGTCCCCATGGATGTCCCCATTGATGTCCCCATGGATGTCCCCATGGATGTCCCCATGGATGTCCCCATTGATGTCCCCATGGATGTCCCCATGGATGTCCCCATGGATGTCCCCATTGATGTCCCCATGGATGTCCCCATGGATGTCCCCACGGATGTCCCCATTGATGTCCCCATTGATGTCCCCATGGATGTCCCCATTGATGTCCCCATGGATGTCCCCATTGATGTCCCCATGGATGTCCCCATGGAAGTCCCCATGGATGTCCCCATGGATGTCCCGATGGATGTCCCAATGGATGTCCCCATGGATGTCCCCATGGATGTCCCCATGGATGTCCCCATGGATGTCCCCATGGATGTCCCCATGGATGTCCCCATTGATGTCCCCATGGATGTCCCCATGGATGTCCCCATGGATGTCCCCATGGATGTCCCCATGGATGTCCCCATGGATGTCCCCATTGATGTCCCCATTGATGTCCCCATGGATGTCCCCATGGATGTCCCCATGGATGTCCCCATGGATGTCCCCATGGATGTCCCCATTGATGTCCCCATTGATGTCCCCATGGATGTCCCCATTGATGTCCCCATGGATGTCCCCATGGATGTCCCCATCGATGTTCCCATGGATGTCCCCATGGATGTCCCCATTGATGTCCCCATGGATGTCCCCACGGATGTCCCCATGGATGTCCCCATGGATGTCCCCATTGATGTCCCCATGGATGTCCCCATGGATGTCCCCATGGATGTCCCCATGGATGTCCCCATGGATGTCCCCATGGATGTCCCCATGGATGTCCCCATGGATGTCCCCATGGATGTCCCCATTGATGTCCCCATGGATGTCCCCATGGATGTCCCCATGGATGTCCCCATGGATGTCCCCATTGCTGTCCCCATGGATGTCCCCATGGATGTCCCCATGGATGTCCCCATTGATGTCCCCATGGATGTCCCCATGGATGTCCCCATGGATGTCCCCATGGATGTCCCCATTGATGTCCCCATGGATGTCCCCATGGATGTCCCCATGGATGTCCCCATGGATGTCCCCATGGATGTCCCCATGGATGTCCCCATTGATGTCCCCATGGATGTCCCCATTGATGTCCCCATGGATGTCCCCATGGATGTCCCCATGGATGTCCCCATGGATGTCCCCATGGATGTCCCCATTGATGTCCCCATGGATGTCCCCATTGATGTCCCCATGGATGTCCCCATGGATGTCCCCATGGATGTCCCCATGGATGTCCCCATGGATGTCCCCATTGATGTCCCCATGGATGTCCCCATGGAAGTCCCCATGGATGTCCCCATTGATGTCCCCATGGATGTCCCCATGGATGTCCCCATTGATGTCCCCATGGATGTCCCCATGGATGTCCCCATTGATGTCCCCATTGATGTCCCCATGGATGTCCCCATGGATGTCCCCATGGATGTCCCCATGGATGTCCCCATGGATGTCCCCATGGATGTCCCCATGGATGTCCCCATGGATGTCCCCATGGATGTCCCCATTGATGTCCCCATTGATGTCCCCATGGATGTCCCCATGGATGTCCCGATGGATGTCCCAATGGATGTCCCCATTGATGTCCCCATTGATGTCCCCATGGATGTCCCCATTGATGTCCCCATGGATGTCCCCATGGATGTCCCCATTGATGTCCCCACGGATGTCCCCATTGATGTCCCCATTGATGTCCCCATGGATGTCCCCATGGATGTCCCCATTGATGTCCCCATGGATGTCCCCATGGAAGTCCCCATGGATGTCCCCATGGATGTCCCCATGGATGTCCCCATTGATGTCCCCATGGATGTCCCCATGGATGTCCCCATGGATGTCCCCATGGATGTCCCGATGGATGTCCCAATGGATGTCCCCATGGATGTCCCCATGGATGTCCCCATGGATGTCCCCATGGATGTCCCCATGGATGTCCCCATGGATGTCCCCATTGATGTCCCCATGGATGTCCCCATGGATGTCCCCATGGATGTCCCCATGGATGTCCCCATGGATGTCCCCATGGATGTCACCATGGATGTCCCCATGGATGTCCCCATGGATGTCCCCATGGATGTCCCGATGGATGTCCCCATGGATGTCCCCATTGATGTCCCCATTGATGTCCCCATTGATGTCCCCATGGATGTCCCCATGGAAGTCCCCATGGATGTCCCCATGGATGTCCCCATGGATGTCCCCATGGATGCCCCCATGGATGTCCCCATGGTTGTCCCCATGGATGTCCCCATGGATGTCCCCATGGATGTCCCCATGGATGTCCCCATGGATGTCCCCATTGATGTCCCCATGGATGTCCCCATGGATGTCCCCATTGATGTCCCCATGGATGTCCCCATGGATGTCCCCATGGATGTCCCCATGGATGTCCCCATGGATGTCCCCATGGATGTCCCCATGGATGTCCCCATGGATGTCCCCATGGATGTCCCCATGGATGTCCCCATGGATGTCCCCATTGATGTCCCCATTGATGTCCCCATTGATGTCCCCATTGATGTCCCCATGGATGTCCCCATGGATGTCCCCATGGATGTCCCCATGGATGTCCCCATTGATGTCCCCATTGATGTCCCCATGGATGTCCCCATTGATGTCCCCATGGATGTCCCCATGGATGTCCCCATGGATGTCCCCATTGATGTCCCCATGGATGTCCCCATGGATGTCCCCATGGATGTCCCCATTGATGTCCCCATGGATGTCCCCATGGATGTCCCCACGGATGTCCCCATTGATGTCCCCATTGATGTCCCCATGGATGTCCCCATTGATGTCCCCATGGATGTCCCCATTGATGTCCCCATGGATGTCCCCATGGAAGTCCCCATGGATGTCCCCATGGATGTCCCGATGGATGTCCCAATGGATGTCCCCATGGATGTCCCCATGGATGTCCCCATGGATGTCCCCATGGATGTCCCCATGGATGTCCCCATGGATGTCCCCATTGATGTCCCCATGGATGTCCCCATGGATGTCCCCATGGATGTCCCCATGGATGTCCCCATGGATGTCCCCATGGATGTCCCCATTGATGTCCCCATGGATGTCCCCATGGATGTCCCCATGGATGTCCCCATGGATGTCCCCATGGATGTCCCCATTGATGTCCCCATTGATGTCCCCATGGATGTCCCCATTGATGTCCCCATGGATGTCCCCATGGATGTCCCCATCGATGTTCCCATGGATGTCCCCATGGATGTCCCCATTGATGTCCCCATGGATGTCCCCACGGATGTCCCCATGGATGTCCCCATGGATGTCCCCATTGATGTCCCCATGGATGTCCCCATGGATGTCCCCATGGATGTCCCCATGGATGTCCCCATGGATGTCCCCATGGATGTCCCCATGGATGTCCCCATGGATGTCCCCATTGATGTCCCCATGGATGTCCCCATGGATGTCCCCATGGATGTCCCCATGGATGTCCCCATTGCTGTCCCCATGGATGTCCCCATGGATGTCCCCATGGATGTCCCCATTGATGTCCCCATGGATGTCCCCATGGATGTCCCCATGGATGTCCCCATGGATGTCCCCATTGATGTCCCCATGGATGTCCCCATGGATGTCCCCATGGATGTCCCCATGGATGTCCCCATGGATGTCCCCATGGATGTCCCCATTGATGTCCCCATGGATGTCCCCATTGATGTCCCCATGGATGTCCCCATGGATGTCCCCATGGATGTCCCCATGGATGTCCCCATGGATGTCCCCATTGATGTCCCCATGGATGTCCCCATTGATGTCCCCATGGATGTCCCCATGGATGTCCCCATGGATGTCCCCATGGATGTCCCCATGGATGTCCCCATTGAAGTCCCCATGGATGTCCCCATGGAAGTCCCCATGGATGTCCCCATTGATGTCCCCATGGATGTCCCCATGGATGTCCCCATGGATGTCCCCATTGATGTCCCCATGGATGTCCCCATGCATGTCCCCATTGATGTCCCCATGGATGTCCCCATGGATGTCCCCATGGATGTCCCCATGGATGTCCCCATGGATGTCCCCATGGATGTCCCCATGGATGTCCCCATGGATGTCCCCATGGATGTCCCCATTGATGTCCCCATTGATGTCCCCATGGATGTCCCCATGGATGTCCCGATGGATGTCCCAATGGATGTCCCCATTGATGTCCCCATTGATGTCCCCATGGATGTCCCCATTGATGTCCCCATGGATGTCCCCATGGATGTCCCCATTGATGTCCCCACGGATGTCCCCATTGATGTCCCCATTGATGTCCCCATGGATGTCCCCATGGATGTCCCCATTGATGTCCCCATGGATGTCCCCATGGAAGTCCCCATGGATGTCCCCATGGATGTCCCCATGGATGTCCCCATTGATGTCCCCATGGATGTCCCCATGGATGTCCCCATGGATGTCCCCATGGATGTCCCGATGGATGTCCCAATGGATGTCCCCATGGATGTCCCCATGGATGTCCCCATGGATGTCCCCATGGATGTCCCCATGGATGTCCCCATGGATGTCCCCATTGATGTCCCCATGGATGTCCCCATGGATGTCCCCATGGATGTCCCCATGGATGTCCCCATGGATGTCCCCATTGATGTCCCCATGGATGTCCCCATGGATGTCCCCATGGATGTCCCCATGGATGTCCCCATGGATGTCCCCATTGATGTCCCCATGGATGTCCCCATTGATGTCCCCATGGATGTCCCCATGGATGTCCCCATGGATGTCCCCATGGATGTCCCCATGGATGTCCCCATTGATGTCCCCATGGATGTCCCCATGGAAGTCCCCATGGATGTCCCCATTGATGTCCCCATGGATGTCCCCATGGATGTCCCCATTGATGTCCCCATGGATGTCCCCATGGATGTCCCCATTGATGTCCCCATTGATGTCCCCATGGATGTCCCCATGGATGTCCCCATGGATGTCCCCATGGATGTCCCCATGGATGTCCCCATGGATGTCCCCATGGATGTCCCCATGGATGTCCCCATTGATGTCCCCATGGATGTCCCCATTGATGTCCCCATTGATGTCCCCATGGATGTCCCCATGGATGTCCCGATGGATGTCCCAATGGATGTCCCCATTGATGTCCCCATTGATGTCCCCATGGATGTCCCCATTGATGTCCCCATGGATGTCCCCATGGATGTCCCCATTGATGTCCCCACGGATGTCCCCATTGATGTCCCCATTGATGTCCCCATGGATGTCCCCATGGATGTCCCCATTGATGTCCCCATGGATGTCCCCATGGAAGTCCCCATGGATGTCCCCATGGATGTCCCCATGGATGTCCCCATTGATGTCCCCATGGATGTCCCCATGGATGTCCCCATGGATGTCCCCATGGATGTCCCGATGGATGTCCCAATGGATGTCCCCATGGATGTCCCCATGGATGTCCCCATGGATGTCCCCATGGATGTCCCCATGGATGTCCCCATGGATGTCCCCATTGATGTCCCCATGGATGTCCCCATGGATGTCCCCATGGATGTCCCCATGGATGTCCCCATGGATGTCCCCATGGATGTCCCCATTGATGTCCCCATTGATGTCCCCATGGATGTCCCCATGGATGTCCCCATGGATGTCCCCATGGATGTCCCCATGGATGTCCCCATTGATGTCCCCATTGATGTCCCCATGGATGTCCCCATTGATGTCCCCATGGATGTCCCCATGGATGTCCCCATCGATGTTCCCATGGATGTCCCCATGGATGTCCCCATTGATGTCCCCATGGATGTCCCCACGGATGTCCCCATGGATGTCCCCATGGATGTCCCCATTGATGTCCCCATGGATGTCCCCATGGATGTCCCCATGGATGTCCCCATGGATGTCCCCATGGATGTCCCCATGGATGTCCCCATGGATGTCCCCATGGATGTCCCCATGGATGTCCCCATTGATGTCCCCATGGATGTCCCCATGGATGTCCCCATGGATGTCCCCATGGATGTCCCCATTGCTGTCCCCATGGATGTCCCCATGGATGTCCCCATGGATGTCCCCATTGATGTCCCCATGGATGTCCCCATGGATGTCCCCATGGATGTCCCCATGGATGTCCCCATTGATGTCCCCATGGATGTCCCCATGGATGTCCCCATGGATGTCCCCATGGATGTCCCCATGGATGTCCCCATGGATGTCCCCATTGATGTCCCCATGGATGTCCCCATTGATGTCCCCATGGATGTCCCCATGGATGTCCCCATGGATGTCCCCATGGATGTCCCCATGGATGTCCCCATTGATGTCCCCATGGATGTCCCCATTGATGTCCCCATGGATGTCCCCATGGATGTCCCCATGGATGTCCCCATGGATGTCCCCATGGATGTCCCCATTGATGTCCCCATGGATGTCCCCATGGAAGTCCCCATGGATGTCCCCATTGACGTTCCCATGGATGTCCCCATGGATGTCCCCATTGATGTCCCCATGGATGTCCCCATGGATGTCCCCATTGATGTCCCCATTGATGTCCCCATGGATGTCCCCATGGATGTCCCCATGGATGTCCCCATGGATGTCCCCATGGATGTCCCCATGGATGTCCCCATGGATGTCCCCATGGATGTCCCCATGGATGTCCCCATTGATGTCCCCATTGATGTCCCCATGGATGTCCCCATGGATGTCCCGATGGATGTCCCAATGGATGTCCCCATTGATGTCCCCATTGATGTCCCCATGGATGTCCCCATTGATGTCCCCATGGATGTCCCCATGGATGTCCCCATTGATGTCCCCACGGATGTCCCCATTGATGTCCCCATTGATGTCCCCATGGATGTCCCCATGGATGTCCCCATTGATGTCCCCATGGATGTCCCCATGGATGTCCCCATGGATGTCCCCATGGATGTCCCCATTGATGTCCCCATGGATGTCCCCATGGATGTCCCCATGGATGTCCCCATGGATGTCCCCATGGATGTCCCCATGGATGTCCCCATGGATGTCCCCATGGATGTCCCCATGGATGGCCCCATGGATGTCCCCATGGATGTCCCCATGGAAGTCCCCATGGATGTCCCCATTGATGTCCCCATGGATGTCCCCATTGATGTCCCCATGGATGTCCCCATTGATGTCCCCATGGATGTCCCCATTGATGTCCCCATGGATGTCCCCATGGATGTCCCCATGGATGTCCCCACTGATGTCCCCATGGATGTCCCCATGGATGTCCCCATGGAAGTCCCCATGGATGTCCCCATTGATGTCCCCATTGATGTCCCCATGGATGTCCCCATGGATGTCCCCATGGATGTCCCGATGGATGTCCCCATGGATGTCCCCATTGATGTCCCCATTGATGTCCCCATTGATGTCCCCATGGATGTCCCCATGGATGTCCCCATGGATGTCCCCATGGATGTCCCCATGGATGTCCCCATGGATGTCCCCATGGATGTCCCCATGGATGTCCCCATGGATGTCCCCATGGATGTCCCCATTGATGTCCCCATTGATGTCCCCATTGATGTCCCCATTGATGTCCCCATTGATGTCCCCATGGATGTCCCCATGGATGTCCCCATGGATGTCCCCATGGATGTCCCCATGGATGTCCCCATTGATGTCCCCATTGATGTCCCCATGGATGTCCCCATGGATGTCCCCATGGATGTCCCCATGGATGTCCCCATTGATGTCCCCATGGATGTCCCCATGGATGTCCCCATTGATGTCCCCATGGATGTCCCCATGGATGTCCCCATGGATGTCCCCATGGATGTCCCCATGGATGTCCCCATGGATGTCCCCATGGATGTCCCCATTGATGTCCCCATTGATGTCCCCATCGATGTCCCCATCGATGTCCCCATGGATGTCCCCATTGATGTCCCCATTGATGTCCCCATTGATGTCCCCATGGATGTCCCCATGGATGTCCCCATGGATGTCCCCATGGATGTCCCCATGGATGTCCCCATGGATGTCCCCATGGATGTCCCCATGGATGTCCCCATGGATGTCCCCATGGATGTCCCCATTGATGTCCCCATTGATGTCCCCATTGATGTCCCCATTGATGTCCCCATTGATGTCCCCATGGATGTCCCCATGGATGTCCCCATGGATGTCCCCATGGATGTCCCCATGGATGTCCCCATTGATGTCCCCATGGATGTCCCCATGGATGTCCCCATGGATGTCCCCATGGATGTCCCCATGGATGTCCCCATTGATGTCCCCATGGATGTCCCCATGGAAGTTCCCATGGATGTCCCCATGGATGTCCCGATGGATGTCCCAATGGATGTCCCCATGGATGTCCCCATGGATGTCCCCATGGATGTCCCCATTGATGTCCCCATTGATGTCCCCATGGATGTCCCCATTGATGTCCCCATGGATGGCCCCATGGATGTCCCCATGGATGTCCCCATGGATGTCCCCATGGATGTCCCCATGGATGTCCCCACGGATGTCCCCATTGATGTCCCCATTGATGTCCCCATGGATGTCCCCATGGATGTCCCCATTGATGTCCCCATGGATGTCCCCATGGATGTCCCCATTGATGTCCCCATGGATGTCCCCATTGATGTCCCCATGGATGTCCCCATGGATGTCCCCATGGATGTCCCCATGGATGTCCCCATGGATATCCCCATTGATGTCCCCATTGATGTCCCCATGGATGTCCCCATGGATGTCCCCATGGATGTCCCCATGGATGTCCCCATGGATGTCCCCATGGATGTCCCCATGGATGTCCCCATGGATGTCCCCATTGATGTCCCCATTGATGTCCCCATGGATGTCCCCATGGATGTCCCCATGGATGTCCCCATGGATGTCCCCATTGATGTCCCCATTGATGTCCCCATGGATGTCCCCATTGATGTCCCCATGCATGTCCCCATGGATGTCCCCATGGATGTCCCCATGGATGTCCCCATGGATGTCCCCATTGATGTCCCCATGGATGTCCCCACGGATGTCCCCATGGATGTCCCCATGGATGTCCCCATAGATGTCCCCATGGATGTCCCCATGGATGTCCCCATGGATGTCCCCATTGATGTCCCCATGGAAGTCCCCATGGATGTCCCCATTGATGTCCCCATTGATGTCCCCATGGATGTCCCCATGGATGTCCCCATGGATGTCCCGATGGATGTCCCCATGGATGTCCCCATTGATGTCCCCATTGATGTCCCCATGGATGTCCCCATTGATGTCCCCATGGATGTCCCCATGGATGTCCCCATGGATGTCCCCATGGATGTCCCCATGGATGTCCCCATGGATGTCCCCATGGATGTCCCCATGGATGTCCCCATGGATGTCCCCATTGATGTCCCCTTGGATGTCCCCATTGATGTCCCCATGGATGTCCCCATTGATGTCCCCATGGATGTCCCCATTGATGTCCCCATTGATGTCCCCATGGAAGTCCCCATTGATGTCCCCATGGATGTCCCCATGGATGTCCCCATGGATGTCCCCGTTGATGTCCCCATTGATGTCCCCATGGATGTCCCCATGGATGTCCCCATTGATGTCCCCATTGATGTCCCCATGGATGTCCCCATGGATGTCCCCATTGTTGTCCCCATTGATGTCCCCATTGATGTCCCCATTGATGTCCCCATTGATGTCCCCATGGATGTCCCCATGGATGTCCCCATGGATGTCCCCATGGATGTCCCCATGGATGTCCCCATGGATGTCCCCATGGATGTCCCCATGGATGTCCCCATGGATGTCCCCATGGATGTCCCCATTGTTGTCCCCATGGATGTCCCCATTGATGTCCCCATTGATGTCCCCATGGATGTCCCCATGGATGTCCCCATGGATGTCCCCATGGATGTCCCCATGGATGTCCCCATTGATGTCCCCATGGATGTCCCCATGGATGTCCCCATGGATGTCCCCATGGATGTCCCCATGGATGTCCCCATGGATGTCCCCATGGATGTCCCCATGGATGTCCCCATGGATGTCCCCATGGATGTCCCCATTGTTGTCCCCATGGATGTCCCCATTGATGTCCCCATTGATGTCCCCATTGCTGTCCCCATGGATGTCCCCATGGATGTCCCCATGGATGTCCCCATGGATGTCCCCATTGATGTCCCCATGGATGTCCCCATGGATGTCCCCATGGATGTCCCCATGGATGTCCCCATGGATGTCCCCATGGATGTCCCCATGGATGTCCCCATGGATGTCCCCATGGATGTCCCCATGGATGTCCCCATTGTTGTCCCCATGGATGTCCCCATTGATGTCCCCATTGATGTCCCCATGGATGTCCCCATGGATGTCCCCATTGATGTCCCCATTGATGTCCCCATGGATGTCCCCATGGATGTCCCCATTGTTGTCCCCATTGATGTCCCCATTGATGTCCCCATGGATGTCCCCATTGATGTCCCCATTGATGTCCCCATGGATGTCCCCATGGATGTCCCCATTGTTGTCCCCATTGATGTCCCCATGGATGTCCCCATGGATGTCCCCATGGATGTCCCCATGGATGTCCCCATGGATGTCCCCATGGATGTCCCCATTGATGTCCCCATGGATGTCCCCACGGATGTCCCCATGGATGTCCCCATGGATGTCCCCATAGATGTCCCCATGGATGTCCCCATGGATGTCCCCATGGATGTCCCCATTGATGTCCCCATGGAAGTCCCCATGGATGTCCCCATTGATGTCCCCATTGATGTCCCCATGGATGTCCCCATGGATGTCCCCATGGATGTCCCGATGGATGTCCCCATGGATGTCCCCATTGATGTCCCCATTGATGTCCCCATGGATGTCCCCATTGATGTCCCCATGGATGTCCCCATGGATGTCCCCATGGATGTCCCCATGGATGTCCCCATGGATGTCCCCATGGATGTCCCCATGGATGTCCCCATGGATGTCCCCATTGATGTCCCCTTGGATGTCCCCATTGATGTCCCCATGGATGTCCCCATTGATGTCCCCATGGATGTCCCCATTGATGTCCCCATTGATGTCCCCATGGAAGTCCCCATTGATGTCCCCATGGATGTCCCCATGGATGTCCCCATGGATGTCCCCGTTGATGTCCCCATTGATGTCCCCATGGATGTCCCCATGGATGTCCCCATTGATGTCCCCATTGATGTCCCCATGGATGTCCCCATGGATGTCCCCATTGTTGTCCCCATTGATGTCCCCATTGATGTCCCCATTGATGTCCCCATTGATGTCCCCATGGATGTCCCCATGGATGTCCCCATGGATGTCCCCATGGATGTCCCCATGGATGTCCCCATGGATGTCCCCATGGATGTCCCCATGGATGTCCCCATGGATGTCCCCATGGATGTCCCCATTGTTGTCCCCATGGATGTCCCCATTGATGTCCCCATGGATGTCCCCATGGATGTCCCCATGGATGTCCCCATGGATGTCCCCATGGATGTCCCCATGGATGTCCCCATTGATGTCCCCATGGATGTCCCCATGGATGTCCCCATGGATGTCCCCATGGATGTCCCCATGGATGTCCCCATGGATGTCCCCATGGATGTCCCCATGGATGTCCCCATGGATGTCCCCATGGATGTCCCCATTGTTGTCCCCATGGATGTCCCCATTGATGTCCCCATTGATGTCCCCATTGCTGTCCCCATGGATGTCCCCATGGATGTCCCCATGGATGTCCCCATGGATGTCCCCATTGATGTCCCCATGGATGTCCCCATGGATGTCCCCATGGATGTCCCCATGGATGTCCCCATGGATGTCCCCATGGATGTCCCCATGGATGTCCCCATGGATGTCCCCATGGATGTCCCCATGGATGTCCCCATTGTTGTCCCCATGGATGTCCCCATTGATGTCCCCATTGATGTCCCCATGGATGTCCCCATGGATGTCCCCATTGATGTCCCCATGGATGTCCCCATGGATGTCCCCATTGTTGTCCCCATTGATGTCCCCATTGATGTCCCCATGGATGTCCCCATGGATGTCCCCATTGATGTCCCCATTGATGTCCCCATTGATGTCCCCATTGATGTCCCCATGGATGTCCCCATGGATGTCCCCATGGATGTCCCCATGGATGTCCCCATGGATGTCCCCATGGATGTCCCCATGGATGTCCCCATGGATGTCCCCATGGATGTCCCCATGGAAGTCCCCATTGATGTCCCCATTGATGTCCCCATGGATGGCCCCATGGATGTCCCCATGGATGTCCCCATTGATGTCCCCATGGAAGTCCCCATTGATGTCCCCATTGATGTCCCCATTGATGTCCCCATTGATGTCCCCATGGATGTCCCCATGGATGTCCCCATGGATGTCCCCATGGATGTCCCCATTGATGTCCCCATGGATGTCCCCATGGATGTCCCCATGGATGTCCCCATGGATGTCCCCATGGATGTCCCCATGGATGTCCCCATGGATGTCCCCATGGATGTCCCCATGGATGTCCCCATGGATGTCCCCATTGATGTCCCCATTGATGTCCCCATGGATGTCCCCATGGATGTCCCCATGGATGTCCCCATGGATGTCCCCATGGATGTCCCCATGGATGTCCCCATGGATGTCCCCATGGATGTCCCCATGGATGTCCCCATGGATGGCCCCATGGATGGCCCCATTGATGTCCCCATGGATGTCCCCATGAATGTCCCCATGGATGTCCCCATTGATGTCCCCATGGATGTCCCCATGGATGTCCCCATGGATGTCCCCATGGATGTCCCCATTGATGTCCCCATGGATGTCCCCATGGATGTCCCCATGGATGTCCCCATGGATGTCCCCATGGATGTCCCCATGGATGTCCCCATGGATGGCCCCATTGATGTCCCCATGGATGTCCCCATGAATGTCCCCATGGATGTCCCCATTGATGTCCCCATGGATGTCCCCATGGATGTCCCCATGGATGTCCCCATGGATGTCCCCATTGATGTCCCCATGGATGTCCCCATGGATGTCCCCATGGATGGCCCCATGGATGTCCCCATGGATGTCCCCATGGATGTCCCCATGGATGTCCCCATGGATGTCCCCATGGATGTCCCCATGGATGTCCCCATTGATGTCCCCATGGATGTCCCCATGGATGGCCCCATGGATGGCCCCATTGATGTCCCCATGGATGTCCCCATGAATGTCCCCATGGATGTCCCCATTGATGTCCCCATGGATGTCCCCATGGATGTCCCCATGGATGTCCCCATGGATGTCCCCATTGATGTCCCCATGGATGTCCCCATGGATGTCCCCATGGATGTCCCCATGGATGTCCCCATTGATGTCCACATTGATGTCTCCATGGATGTCCCCATGGATGTCCCCATGGATGTCCCCATGGATGTCCCCATGGATGTCCCCATGGATGTCCCCATGGATGTCCCCATGGATGTCCCCATGGATGTCCCCATGGATGTCCCCATGGATGTCCCCATGGATGTCCCCATTGATGTCCCCATGGATGTCCCCATGGATGTCCCCATGGATGGCCCCATGGATGTCCCCATGGATGTCCCCATGGATGTCCCCATGGATGTCCCCATGGATGTCCCCATGGATGTCCCCATGGATGTCCCCATTGATGTCCCCATGGATGTCCCCATGGATGGCCCCATGGATGGCCCCATTGATGTCCCCATGGATGTCCCCATGAATGTCCCCATGGATGTCCCCATTGATGTCCCCATGGATGTCCCCATGGATGTCCCCATGGATGTCCCCATGGATGTCCCCATTGATGTCCCCATGGATGTCCCCATGGATGTCCCCATGGATGTCCCCATGGATGTCCCCATTGATGTCCCCATTGATGTCTCCATGGATGTCCCCATGGATGTCCCCATGGATGTCCCCATGGATGTCCCCATGGATGTCCCCATGGATGTCCCCATGGATGTCCCCATGGATGTCCCCATGGATGTCCCCATGGATGTCCCCATGGATGTCCCCATTGATGTACCCATGGATGTCCCCATGGATGTCCCCATGGATGTCCCCATGGATGTCCCCATGGATGTCCCCATGGATGTCCCCATTGATGTCCCCATGGATGTCCCCATGGATGTCCCCATGGATGTCCCCATGGATGTCCCCATGGATGTCCCCATGGATGTCCCCATCGATGTCCCCATGGAAGTCCCCATTGATGTCCCCATGGATGTCCCCATTGATGTCCCCATGGATGTCCCCATTGATGTCCCCATGGAAGTCCCCATGGATGTCCCCATGGATGTCCCCATGGATGTCCCCATGGATGTCCCCATGGATGTCCCCATGGATGTCCCCATGGATGTCCCCATTGATGTCCCCATGGATGTCCCCATGGATGTCCCCATGGATGTCCCCATTGATGTCCCCATGGATGTCCCCATTGATGTCCCCATGGATGTCCCCATGGATGTCCCCATTGATGTCCCCATGGAAGTCCCATTGATGTCCCCATTGATGTCCCCATGGATGGCCCCATGGATGTCCCCATGGATGTCCCCATTGATGTCCCCATTGATGTCCCCATGGATGTCCCCATTGATGTCCCCATGGATGTCCCCATGGATGTCCCCATGGATGTCCCCATGGATGTCCCCATGGATGTCCCCATTGATGTCCCCATTGATGTCCCCATGGATGTCCCCATTGATGTCCCCATGGATGTCCCCATGGATGTCCCCATGGATGTCCCCATGGATGTCCCCATGGATGTCCCCATGGATGTCCCCATGGATGTCCCCATGGATGTCCCCATGGATGTCCCCATGGATGTCCCCATGGATGTCCCCATTGATGTCCCCATGGATGGCCCCATGGATGTCCCCATGGATGTCCCCATTGATGTCCCCATGGATGTCCCCATTGATGTCCCCATGGATGTCCCCATGGATGTCCCCATTGATGTCCCCATGGAAGTCCCCATTGATGTCCCCATTGATGTCCCCATTGATGTCCCCATGGATGTCCCCATGGATGTCCCCATTGATGTCCCCATTGATGTCCCCATTGATGTCCCCATTGATGTCCCCATGGATGTCCCCATGGATGTCCCCATGGATGTCCCCATGGATGTCCCCATTGATGTCCCCATGGAAGTCCCCATTGATGTCCCCATTGATGTCCCCACGGATGTCCCCATTGATGTCCCCATGGATGTCCCCATGGATGTCCCCATGGATGTCCCCATGGATGTCCCCATGGATGTCCCCATGGATGTCCCCATGGATGTTCCCATGGATGTCCCCATTGATGTCCCCATTGATGTCCCCATGGATGTCCCCATTGATGTCCCCATTGATGTCCCCATTGATGTCCCCATTGATGTCCCCATGGATGTCCCCATTGATGTCCCCATTGATGTCCCCATGGATGTCCCCATGGATGTCCCCATGGATGTCCCCATGGATGTCCCCATGGATGTCCCCATGGATGTCCCCATTGTTGTCCCCATTGATGTCCCCATGGATGTCCCCATGGATGTCCCCATGGATGGCCCCATGGATGTCCCCATGGATGTCCCCATGGATGTCCCCATTGATGTCCCCATGGATGTCCCCATGGATGTCCCCATGGATGTCCCCATTGTTGTCCCCATTGATGTCCCCATGGATGTCCCCATTGTTGTCCCCATGGATGTCCCCATTGATGTCCCCATTGATGTCCCCATGGATGTCCCCATGGATGTCCCCATTGATGTCCCCATGGATGTCCCCATGGATGTCCCCATGGATGTCCCCATTGATGTCCCCATTGATGTCCCCATGGATGTCCCCATTGATGTCCCCATTGATGTCCCCATTGATGTCCCCGTGGATGTCCCCATGGATGGCCCCATGGATGTCCCCATTGATGTCCCCATGGATGTCCCCATGGATGTCCCCATGGATGTCCCCATGGATGTCCCCATTGATGTCCCCATGGATGTCCCCATTGATGTCCCCATGGATGTCCCCATGGATGTCCCCATGGATGTCCCCATGGATGTCCCCATGGATGTCCCCATTGATGTCCCCATGGATGTCCCCATTGATGTCCCCATGGATGTCCCCATGGATGTCCCCATTGATGTCCCCATTGATGTCCCCATTGATGTCCCCATTGATGTCCCCATTGATGTCCCCATGGATGTCCCCATGGATGTCCCCATGGATGTCCCCATGGATGTCCCCATTGATGTCCCCATGGATGTCCCCATGGATGTCCCCATGGATGTCCCCATGGATGTCCCCATGGATGTCCCCATGGATGTCCCCATGGATGTCCCCATGGATGTCCCCATCGATGTCCCCATGGAAGTCCCCATTGATGTCCCCATTGATGTCCCCATGGATGTCCCCATGGATGTCCCCATTGATGTCCCCATGGATGTCCCCATTGATGTCCCCATGGATGTCCCCATGGATGTCCCCATGGATGTCCCCATGGATGTCCCCATGGATGTCCCCATGGATGTCCCCATGGATGTCCCCATTGATGTCCCCATGGATGTCCCCATGGATGTCCCCATGGATGTCCCCATTGATGTCCCCATTGATGTCCCCATGGATGTCCCCATGGATGTCCCCATTGATGTCCCCATGGATGTCCCCATTGATGTCCCCATGGATGTCCCCATTGCTGTCCCCATGGATGTCCCCATGGATGTCCCCATTGTTGTCCCCATGGATGTCCCCATGGATGTCCCCATTGATGTCCCAATGGATGTCCCCATGGATGTCCCCATGGATGTCCCCATGGATGTCCCCATGGATGTCCCCATTGATGTCCCCATGGATGTCCCCATGGATGTCCCCATTGATGTCCCCACGGATGTCCCCATGGATGTCCCCATGGATGTCCCCATGGATGTCCCCATGGATGTCCCCATGGATGTCCCCATTGATGTCCCCATGGATGTCCCCATGGATGTCCCCATGGATGTCCCCATTGATGTCCCCATGGAAGTCCCCATGGATGTCCCCATGGATGTCCCCATGGATGTCCCCATTGATGTCCCCATGGATGTCCCCATGGATGTCCCCATTGATGTCCCCATTGATGTCCCCATTGATGTCCCCATGGATGTCCCCATGGATGTCCCCATGGAAGTCCCCATGGATGTCCCCATGGATGTCCCCATTGATGTCCCCATTGATGTCCCCATGGATGTCCCCATTGATGTCCCCATTGATGTCCCCATTGATGTCCCCATGGATGTCCCCATTGATGTCCCCATTGATGTCCCCATGGATGTCCCCATGGATGTCCCCATTGATGTCCCCATTGATGTCCCCATTGATGTCCCCATTGATGTCCCCATGGATGTCCCCATTGATGTCCCCATTGATGTCCCCATTGATGTCCCCATGGATGTCCCCATGGATGTCCCCATTGATGTCCCCATTGATGTCCCCATTGATGTCCCCATGGATGTCCCCATGGATGTCCCCATGGATGTCCCCATGGATGTCCCCATGGATGTCCCCATTGATGTCCCCATGGATGGCCCCATGGATGTCCCCATGGATGTCCCCATTGATGTCCCCATGGATGTCCCCATGGATGTCCCCATGGATGTCCCCATTGATGTCCCCATTGATGTCCCCATGGATGTCCCCATTGATGTCCCCATTGATGTCCCCATGGATGTCCCCATTGATGTCCCCATTGATGTCCCCATTGATGTCCCCATGGATGTCCCCATGGATGTCCCCATTGATGTCCCCATTGATGTCCCCATTGATGTCCCCATGGATGTCCCCATTGATGTCCCCATGGATGTCCCCATGGATGTCCCCATGGATGTCCCCATGGATGTCCCCATTGATGTCCCCATTGATGTCCCCATGGATGTCCCCATGGATGTCCCCATGGATGTCCCCATTGATGTCCCCATTGATGTCCCCATGGATGTCCCCATTGATGTCCCCATGGATGTCCCCATGGATGTCCCCATGGATGTCCCCATTGATGTCCCCATTGATGTCCCCATTGATGTCCCCATTGATGTCCCCATTGATGTCCCCATTGATGTCCCCATGGATGTCCCCATTGATGTCCCCATGGAAGTCCCCATTGATGTCCCCATGGATGTCCCCATGGATGTCCCCATTGATGTCCCCATGGATGTCCCCATGGATGTCCCCATGGATGTCCCCATGGATGTCCCCATTGATGTCCCCATGGATGTCCCCATGGATGTCCCCATGGATGTCCCCATGGATGTCCCCATTGATGTCCCCATGGAAGTCCCCATTGATGTCCCCATGGATGTCCCCATGGATGGGCCCATGGATGTCCCCATGGATGTCCCCATTGATGTCCCCATTGATGTCCCCATTGATGTCCCCATGGATGTCCCCATTGATGTCCCCATGGATGTCCCCATGGATGTCCCCATTGATGTCCCCATGGATGTCCCCATGGATGTTCCCATGGATGTCCCCATGGATGTCCCCATGGATGTCCCCATTGATGTCCCCATGGATGTCCACATGGATGTCCCCATGGATGTCCCCGTTGATGTCCCCATGGATGTCCCCATTGATGTCCCCATGGATGTCCCCATTGATGTCCCCATGGATGTCCCCATGGATGTCCCCATGGATGTCCCCATGGATGTCCCCATGGATGTCCCCATGGATGTCCCCATGGATGTCCCCATTGATGTCCCCATGGATGTCCCCATGGATGTCCCCATTGATGTCCCCATTGATGTCCCCATGGATGTCCCCATGGATGTCCCCATGGATGTCCCCATGGATGTCCCCACGGATGTCCCCATGGATGTCCCCATTGATGTCCCCATGGATGTCCCCATGGATGTCCCCATGGATGTCCCCATGGATGTTCCCATTGATGTCCCCATTGATGTCCCCATGGATGTCCCCATGGATGTCCCCATTGATGTCCCCATGGATGTCCCCATGGATGTCCCCATTGATGTCCCCATTGATGTCCCCATGGATGTCCCCATGGATGTCCCCATGGATGTCCCCATGGATGTCCCCATTGATGTCCCCATGGATGTCCCCATGGATGTCCCCATGGATGTCCCCATGGATGTCCCCATGGATGTCCCCATGGATGTCCCCATGGATGTCCCCATGGATGTCCCCATAGATCTCCCCATGGATGTCCCCATGGATGTCCCCATGGATGTCCCCATGGATGTCCCCATGGATGTCCCCATGGATGTCCCCATTGATGTCCCCATGGATGTCCCCATGGATGTCCCCATTGATGTCCCCATTGATGTCCCCATTGATGTCCCCATTGATGTCCCCATGGATGTCCCCATTGATGTCCCCATTGATGTCCCCATTGATGTCCCCATGGATGTCCCCATGGATGTCCCCATTGATGTCCCCATTGATGTCCCCATTGATGTCCCCATGGATGTCCCCATGGATGTCCCCATGGATGTCCCCATGGATGTCCCCATGGATGTCCCCATTGATGTCCCCATGGATGGCCCCATGGATGTCCCCATGGATGTCCCCATTGATGTCCCCATGGATGTCCCCATGGATGTCCCCATGGATGTCCCCATTGATGTCCCCATTGATGTCCCCATGGATGTCCCCATTGATGTCCCCATTGATGTCCCCATGGATGTCCCCATTGATGTCCCCATTGATGTCCCCATTGATGTCCCCATGGATGTCCCCATGGATGTCCCCATTGATGTCCCCATTGATGTCCCCATTGATGTCCCCATGGATGTCCCCATGGATGGCCCCATGGATGTCCCCATGGATGTCCCCATGGATGTCCCCATTGATGTCCCCATGGATGTCCCCATGGATGTCCCCATGGATGTCCCCATGGATGTCCCCATTGATGTCCCCATTGATGTCCCCATTGATGTCCCCATGGATGTCCCCATGGATGTCCCCATTGATGTCCCCATTGATGTCCCCATGGATGTCCCCATTGATGTCCCCATGGATGTCCCCATGGATGTCCCCATGGATGTCCCCATTGATGTCCCCATTGATGTCCCCATTGATGTCCCCATTGATGTCCCCATTGATGTCCCCATTGATGTCCCCATGGATGTCCCCATTGATGTCCCCATGGAAGTCCCCATGGATGTCCCCATGGATGTCCCCATTGATGTCCCCATTGATGTCCCCATGGATGTCCCCATGGATGTCCCCATGGATGTCCCCATGGATGTCCCCATGGATGTCCCCATGGATGTCCCCATTGATGTCCCCATGGATGTCCCCATGGATGTCCCCATGGATGTCCCCATTGATGTCCCCATGGATGGCCCCATGGATGTCCCCATGGATATCCCCATTGATGTCCCCATGGATGTCCCCATGGATGTCCCCATGGATGTCCCCATTGATGTCCCCATTGATGTCCCCATGGATGTCCCCATTGATGTCCCCATTGATGTCCCCATGGATGTCCCCATTGATGTCCCCATTGATGTCCCCATTGATGTCCCCATGGATGTCCCCATGGATGTCCCCATTGATGTCCCCATTGATGTCCCCATTGATGTCCCCATGGATGTCCCCATGGATGGCCCCATGGATGTCCCCATGGATGTCCCCATTGATGTCCCCATGGATGTCCCCATGGATGTCCCCATGGATGTCCCCATGGATGTCCCCATTGATGTCCCCATTGATGTCCCCATTGATGTCCCCATGGATGTCCCCATGGATGTCCCCATTGATGTCCCCATTGATGTCCCCATGGATGTCCCCATTGATGTCCCCATGGATGTCCCCATGGATGTCCCCATGGATGTCCCCATTGATGTCCCCATTGATGTCCCCATTGATGTCCCCATTGATGTCCCCATTGATGTCCCCATGGATGTCCCCATTGATGTCCCCATGGAAGTCCCCATGGATGTCCCCATGGATGTCCCCATTGATGTCCCCATTGATGTCCCCATGGATGTCCCCATGGATGTCCCCATGGATGTCCCCATGGATGTCCCCATGGATGTCCCCATTGATGTCCCCATGGATGTCCCCATGGATGTCCCCATGGATGTCCCCATGGATGTCCCCATTGATGTCCCCATGGAAGTCCCCATTGATGTCCCCATTGATGTCCCCATGGATGGGCCCATGGATGTCCCCATGGATGTCCCCATGGATGTCCCCATTGATGTCCGCATGGATGTCCCCATGGATGTCCCCATTGATGTCCCCATGGATGTCCCCATGGATGTCCCCATTGATGTCCCCATGGATGTCCCCATGGATGTTCCCATGGATGTCCCCATGGATGTCCCCATGGATGTCCCCATTGATGTCCCCATT
Organism: Eutreptiella sp. 'Long Island Sound 2002'; assembly: GCA_964036045.1. Classification (NCBI taxonomy): domain Eukaryota; phylum Euglenozoa; class Euglenophyceae; order Eutreptiales; family Eutreptiaceae; genus Eutreptiella; species Eutreptiella sp. 'Long Island Sound 2002'. Next base: position 25,822,055 of record OZ038396.1, on the reverse strand, counting down.
GATGTCCACATGGATGTCCCCATGGATGTCCCCGTTGATGTCCCCATGGATGTCCCCATTGATGTCCCCATGGATGTCCCCATTGATGTCCCCATGGATGTCCCCATGGATGTCCCCATGGATGTCCCCATGGATGTCCCCATGGATGTCCCCATGGATGTCCCCATGGATGTCCCCATTGATGTCCCCATGGATGTCCCCATGGATGTCCCCATTGATGTCCCCATTGATGTCCCCATGGATGTCCCCATGGATGTCCCCATGGATGTCCCCATGGATGTCCCCACCGATGTCCCCATGGATGTCCCCATTGATGTCCCCATGGATGTCCCCATGGATGTCCCCATGGATGTCCCCATGGATGTTCCCATTGATGTCCCCATTGATGTCCCCATGGATGTCCCCATGGATGTCCCCATTGATGTCCCCATGGATGTCCCCATGGATGTCCCCATTGATGTCCCCATTGATGTCCCCATGGATGTCCCCATGGATGTCCCCATGGATGTCCCCATGGATGTCCCCATTGATGTCCCCATGGATGTCCCCATGGATGTCCCCATGGATGTCCCCATGGATGTCCCCATGGATGTCCCCATGGATGTCCCCATGGATGTCCCCATAGATCTCCCCATGGATGTCCCCATGGATGTCACCATGGATGTCCCCATGGATGTCCCCATTGATGTCCCCATGGATGTCCCCATGGATGTCCCCATGGATGTCCCCATGGATGTCCCCATGGATGTCCCCATTGATGTCCCCATGGATGTCCCCATGGATGTCCCCATGGATGTCCCCATGGATGTCCCCATTGATGTCCCCATGGATGTCCCCATGGATGTCCCCATGGATGTCCCCATGGATGTCCCCATGGATGTCCCCATGGATGTCCCCATGGATGTCCCCATGGATGTCCCCATGGATGTCCCCATTGATGTCCCCATGGATGTCCCCATGGATGTCCCCATGGATGTCCCCATGGATGTCCCCATTGATGTCCCCATGGATGTCCCCATGGATGTCCCCATGGATGTCCCCATGGATGTCCCCATGGATGTCCCCATGGATGTCCCCATGGATGTCCCCATGGATGTCCCCATGGATGTCCCCATGGATGTCCCCATTGATGTCCCCATGGATGTCCCCATGGATGTCCCCATGGATGTCCCCATGGATGTCCCCATGGATGTCCCCATGGATGTCCCCATGGATGTCCCCATGGATGTCCCCATTGATGTCCCCATGGATGTCCCCATGGATGTCCCCATGGATGTCCCCACGGATGTTCCCATGGATGTCCCCATGGATGTCCCCATGGATGTCCCCATTGATGTCCCCATGGATGTCCCCATGGATGTCCCCATTGATGTCCCCATTGATGTCCCCATGGATGTCCCCATGGATGTCCCCATGGATGTCCCCATGGATGTCCCCATGGATGTCCCCATGGATGTCCCCATGGATGTCCCCATGGATGTCCCCATGGATGTCCCCATGGATGTCCCCATGGATGTCCCCATGGATGTCCCCATGGATGTTCCCATTGATGTCCCCATTGATGTCCCCATGGATGTCCCCATGGATGTCCCCATGGATGTCCCCATTGATGTCCCCATGGATGTCCCCATGGATGTCCCCATTGATGTCCCCATTGATGTCCCCATGGATGTCCCCATGGATGTCCCCATGGATGTCCCCATGGATGTCCCCATGGATGTTCCCATTGATGTCCCCATTGATGTCCCCATGGATGTCCCCATTGATGTCTTCATGGATGTCCCCATTGATGTCCCCATGGATGTCCCCATGGATGTCCCCATTGATGTCCCCATGGATGTCCCCATGGATGTCCCCATGGATGTCCCCATGGATGTCCCCATTGATGTCCCCATGGATGTCCCCATTGATGTCCCCATGGATGTCCCCATGGATGTCCCCATGGATGTCCCCATGGATGTCCCCATGGATGTCCCCATGGATGTTCCCATTGATGTCCCCATTGATGTCCCCATGGATGTCCCCATTGATGTCCCCATTGATGTCCCCATTGATGTCCCCGTGGATGTCCCCATGGATGTCCCCATGGATGTCCCCATGGATGTCCCCATGGATGTCCCCATGGATGTCCCCATTGATGTCCCCATTGATGTCCCCATGGATGGCCCCATGGATGTCCCCATGGATGTCCCCATGGATGTCCCCATGGATGTCCCCATTGATGTCCCCATTGATGTCCCCATGGATGTCCCCATTGTTGTCCCCATGGATGTCCCCATTGATGTCCCCATGGATGTCCCCATTGATGTCCCCATTGATGTCCCCATGGATGTCCCCATGGATGTCCCCATTGATGTCCCCATGGATGTCCCCATGGATGTCCCCATGGATGTCCCCATGGATGTCCCCATGGATGTCCCCATTGATGTCCCCATGGATGTCCCCATGGATGTCCCCATTGATGTCCCCATGGATGTCCCCATGGATGTCCCCATGGATGTCCCCATGGATGTCCCCATGGATGTCCCCATGGATGTCCCCATGGATGTCCCCATGGATGTCCCCATGGATGTCCCCATGGATGTTCCCATTGATGTCCCCATTGATGTCCCCATGGATGTCCCCATGGATGTCCCCATTGATGTCCCCATGGATGTCCCCATTGATGTCCCCATTGATGTCCCCATGGATGTCCCCATGGATGTCCCCATGGATGTCCCCATTGATGTCCCCATTGATGTCCCCATGGATGTCCCCATGGATGTCCCCATTGATGTCCCCATTGATGTCCCCATGGATGGCCCCATGGATGTCCCCATGGATGTCCCCATGGATGTCCGCATGGATGTCCCCATTGATGTCCCCATTGATGTCCCCATGGATGTCCCCATTGATGTCCCCATTGATGTCCCCATGGATGTCCCCATGGATGTCCCCATTGATGTCCCCATGGATGTCCCCATGGATGTCCCGATGGATGTCCCCATGGATGTCCCCATGGATGTCCCCATTGATGTCCCCATGGATGTCCCCATGGATGTCCCCATTGATGTCCCCATGGATGTCCCCATGGATGTCCCCATGGATGTCCCCATGGATGTCCCCATGGATGTCCCCATGGATGTCCCCATGGATGTCCCCATTGATGTCCCCATGGAAGTCCCCATTGATGTCCCCATGGATGTCCCCATTGATGTCCCCATGGATGTCCCCATGGATGTCCCCATGGATGTCCCCATGGATGTCCCCATGGATGTCCCCATTGATGTCCCCATGGAAGTCCCCATTGATGTCCCCATGGATGTCCCCATGGATGGCCCCATGGATGTCCCCATGGATGTCCCCATCGATGTCCCCATGGAAGTCCCCATCGATGTCCCCATGGATGTCCCCATGGATGTCCCCATTGATGTCCCCATTGATGTCCCCATTGATGTCCCCATGGATGTCCCCATTGATGTCCCCATGGATGTCCCCATGAATGTCCCCATGGATGTCCCCATTGATGTCCCCATGGATGTCCCCATTGATGTCCCCATGGATGTCCCCATGGATGTCCCCATGGATGTCCCCGTTGATGTCCCCATGGATGTCCCCATTGATGTCCCCATGGATGTCCCCATGGATGTCCCCATGGATGTCCCCATGGATGTCCCCATGGATGTCCCCATGGATGTCCCCATTGATGTCCCCACGGATGTCCCCATGGATGTCCCCATTGATGTCCCCATTGATGTCCCCATGGATGTCCCCATGGATGTCCCCATGGATGTCCCCATGGATGTCCCCATGGATGTCCCCATGGATGTCCCCATGGATGTCCCCATGGATGTCCCCATGGATGTCCCCATGGATGTCCCCATGGATGTCCCCATGGATGTCCCCATGGATGTCCCCATGGATGTCCCCATGGATGTCCCCACGGATGTCCCCATGGATGTCCCCATTGATGTCCCCATTGATGTCCCCATGGATGTCCCCATGGATGTCCCCATGGATGTCCCCATGGATGTCCCCATGGATGTCCCCATTGATGTCCCCATGGATGTCCCCATGGATGTCCCCATTGATGTCCCCATGGATGTCCCCATGGATGTCCCCATGGATGTCCCCATGGATGTCCCCATGGATGTCCCCATGGATGTCCCCATGGATGTCCCCATGGATGTCCCCATGGATGTCCCCATGGATGTCCCCATGGATGTCCCCATTGATGTCCCCATGGATGTCCCCATGGATGTCCCCATTGATGTCCCCATGGATGTCCCCATTGATGTCCCCATGGATGTCCCCATGGATGTCCCCATGGATGTCCCCATGGATGTCCCCATGGATGTCCCCATGGATGTCCCCATGGATGTCCCCATTGATGTCCCCATGGAAGTCCCCATTGATGTCCCCATGGATGTCCCCATTGATGTCCCCATGGATGTCCCCATGGATGTCCCCATGGATGTCCCCATGGATGTCCCCATTGATGTCCCCATGGAAGTCCCCATTGATGTCCCCATTGATGTCCCCATGGATGGCCCCATGGATGTCCCCATGGATGTCCCCATCGATGTCCCCATGGAAGTCCCCATCGATGTCCCCATGGATGTCCCCATGGATGTCCCCATGGATGTCCCCATTGATGTCCCCATGGATGTCCCCATGGATGTCCCCATTGATGTCCCCATGGATGTCCCCATGAATGTCCCCATGGATGTCCCCATTGATGTCCCCATGGATGTCCCCATTGATGTCCCCATGGATGTCCCCATGGATGTCCCCATGGATGTCCCCGTTGATGTCCCCATGGATGTCCCCATTGATGTCCCCATGGATGTCCCCATGGATGTCCCCATGGATGTCCCCATGGATGTCCCCATGGATGTCCCCATGGATGTCCCCATTGATGTCCCCACGGATGTCCCCATGGATGTCCCCATTGATGTCCCCATTGATGTCCCCATGGATGTCCCCATGGATGTCCCCATGGATGTCCCCATGGATGTCCCCATGGATGTCCCCATGGATGTCCCCATGGATGTCCCCATGGATGTCCCCATGGATGTCCCCATGGATGTCCCCATGGATGTCCCCATGGATGTCCCCATGGATGTCCCCATGGATGTCCCCATGGATGTCCCCATGGATGTCCCCACGGATGTCCCCATGGATGTCCCCATTGATGTCCCCATCGATGTCCCCATGGATGTCCCCATGGATGTCCCCATTGATGTCCCCATGGATGTCCCCATGGATGTCCCCATGGATGTCCCCATGGATGTCCCCATGGATGTCCCCATGGATGTCCCCATGGATGTCCCCATTGATGTCCCCATGGATGTCCCCATGGATGTCCCCATGGATGTCCCCATGGATGTCCCCGTGGATGTCCCCATGGATGTCCCCATGGATGTCCCCATTGATGTCCCCATGGAAGTCCCCATTGATGTCCCCATGGATGTCCCCATGGATGGCCCCATGGATGTCCCCATGGATGTCCCCATGGATGTCCCCATTGATGTCCCCATTGATGTCCCCATTGATGTCCCCATGGATGTCCCCATTGTTGTCCCCATGGATGTCCCCATTGATGTCTTCATGGATGTCCCCATGGATGTCCCCATTGATGTCCCCATTGATGTCCCCATTGATGTCCCCATGGATGTCCCCATGGATGTCCCCGTGTCTGTCCCCGTTGATGTCCCCATGAATATCCCCAATGGATGTGCCCATTGATGTCCCCATGGATGTCCCCATGGAAGTCCCCATGGATGTCCCCATGGATGTCCCCATTGATGTCCCCATTGATGTCCCCATGGATGTCCCCATGGATGTCCCCATGGATGTCCCCATTGATGTCCCCATTTATTTCCCCATGGATGTCCCCATGGATGTCCCCACGGATGTCCCCATTGATGTCCCCATTGATGTCCCCATGGATGTCCCCATTGATGTCCCCATGGATGTCCCCATTGATGTCCCCATGGATGTCCCCATGGATGTCCCCATTGATGTCCCCATTGATGTCCCCATGGATGTCCCCATGGATGTCCCCATGGATGTCCCCGTATCTGTCCCCGTTGATGTCCCCATGGATATCCCCAATGGATGTCCCCATGGATGTCCCCATGGATGTCCCCATGGAAGTCCCCATGGATGTCCCCATGGATGTCCCCATTGATGTCCGCATTGATGTCCCCATGGATGTCCCCATGGATGTCCCCATGGATGTCCCCGTGTCTGTCCCCGTTGATGTCCCCATGGATATCCCCAATGGATGTGCCCATTGATGTCCCCGTTGATGTCCCCATGGAAGTCCCCATTGCTGTCCCCATGGATGTCCCCATGGATGTCCCCATGGATGTCCCCATTGATGTCCCCATGGAAGTCCCCAAGGATGTCCCCATCGATGTCCCCATTGATGTCCCCATTGATGTCCCCATGGATGTCCCCATTGATGTCCCCATGGATTTCCCCATGGATGTCCCCATGGATGTCCCCATGGATGTCCCCATGGATGTCCCCATTGATGTCCCCATCGATGTCCGCATGGATGTCCCCATCGATTTCCGCATGGATGTCCCAATGGATGTCCCCATTGATGTCCCCATTGATGTCCCCATGGATGTCCCCATTGGTGTCCCGATGGATGTCCCCATGGATGTCCCCATGGATGTCCCCATGGATGTCCCCATGGATGTCCCCATCGATGTCCGCATGGATGTCCCCATGGATGTACCCTTGGGTGTCCCCATGGATGTACCCATGGATGTCCCCATGGGTGTCTCCATAGATGTCCCCATGGATGTTCCCCTGGATGTCCCCATGGATGTCCCCATGGATGTCCCCATGGATGTCCCCATGGGTGTCTCCATAGATGTCCCCATGGATGTCCCCCTGGATGTAACCATTGATGTCCCCATGGATGTCCCCATGGATGTCCCCATGGATGTCCCCATTGATGTCCCCATGGATGTCCCCATGGATGTCCCCATTGATGTCCCCATGGATGTCCCCAATGCATGTCCCCATGGATGTCATCGTTGCTGTCCCCATGAATGTCCCAATGGAGGTCCCCATGGATGTCTGCATTGATAACCCCGTTGATGTCCCCATTGATGTCTCCATGGATGTCCCCATGGATGTCGGCATTGATGTCCCCGTTGATGTCCCCATTGATGTCCCCAATGATGTCCCCATTGATGTCTCCATGGAGGTCCCCATGGATGTCCCCATGGATGTCCCCATGGATGTCCCCATGGATGTCCCCAATGGATGTCCCCATGGATGTCCCCATGGATGTCCCCATGGATGTCCCCATGGATGTCCCCATGGATGTCCCCATGGATGTCCCCATGGATGTCCCCATGGATGTCCCCATTGATGTACCCATTGATGTCCCCATGGATGTCCCCATGGATGTCCCCATGGATGTCGGCATTGATGTCCCCGTTGATGTCCGCATTGATGTCCCCAATGATGTCCCCATTGATGTCTCCATGGAGGTCCCCATGGATGTCCCCATGGATGTCCCCATGAATGTCCCCATGGATGTCCCCATGGGTGTCCCCATGGATGTCCCCATGGATGTCCCCCTGGATGTACCCATAGGTGTCCCCATGGATGTCCCCATGGATGTCCCCATGGATGTCCCCATGGATGTCCCCGGTGATGTCCCCATGGATGTCCCCATGGATGTCCCCATGGATGTCCCCATGGATATTCCCATGGATGTCCCCATTGATGTCCCCATGGATGTCGCCATGGATGTCGCCATGGATGTCCCCATTGATGTCCCCATGGATGTCCCCATGGATGTCCCCATTGACGTCCCCATGGATGTCCCCAATGGATGTGCCCATTGATGTCCCCGTTGCTGTCCCCATGAATGTCCCCATGGATGTCCCCGTGGATGTCTGCATTGATGTCCCCATTGATGTCCCCAATGATGTCCCCATTGATGTCTCCATGGAGGTCCCCATGGATGAACCCATGGACGTCCCCATTGACGTCCCTAGGGATATCCCCATTGACGTCCCCATGGATGTCCCCATGGATGCCCCCATGGATGTCTGCATGGGTGTCCCCGTCGATGTCCCCGTTGATGTCCCCATGGATGTCCCCATGGATGTCCCCATGGATGTCCCCATGCATGTCCCCATGGATGTCCCCATTGATGTCCCCACTGATGTCCTCATGGATGGCCCCATGGATGTCCCCATTGATGTCCCCATGGATGTCCCCATGGATGCCCCCATGGATGTCCCCATGGATGTCCCCATGGATGTCCCCATTGATGTCCCCATGGATGTCCCCATTGATGTCCCCATTGATGTCCCCATTAATATCCCCAAGGATGTCCCCATGAATGTCCCCATTGATGTCACCATGGATGTCCCCATGGATCTCCCAATTGATGTCCCAATTTATGTCCCCATGGCTGTCCCCATTGATGTCCCCATGCATGTCCCCCTGGATGTCCCCATGGATGACCCCAAGGAGGTCCCCATGGATGTCCCCAAGGATTTCCCCATGGATGTCCCCATTGATGTCCCCATGGATCTCCCTATTGATGTCCTAATTGATGTCCCCATGGATATCCCCATGCACGTCCCCATGGATGTCCCCATTGATGTCCCCGTGGATGTCCCCATGGATGTCCCCATGCGTTTCCCCATGGATGTATCCAGTGATGTCCCCATGGATTTGCCCACGCATGTCCCCATTGATGTCCCCATGGATATCCCCATTGATGTTTCGATTGATGCCCCCATGCAGGTCCCCATGGATGTCCCCATGGATGTACCCATTGATGTCCCCATTGATGTCCCCATGGATCTCCCAATTGATGTCCCCATTGATGTCCCCAGTGATGTCCCCGTGGATGTCCCCATGGGTGTCCCCATGGATGTCCCCATGGATGTCCCAATTGATGTCCCCATGGATTTCCCCATGGATGTCCCCATTGATGTACCCATGGATGTCCCCATTGATGTCGCAATTTATGTCCCCATTGATGTGCCCATGGATGTTCCCATTGATGTCCCAATTGATGTCCCTATTGATGTCCCCATCAATGTCCCCATTGATGTCCCCATGGATGTCCCCATGGATGTCCCCATGGATGTCCCCATGGATATCCCCATTGATGTTCCCATGGAAGTCCCCATTGATGTCCCCATGCAGGTCCCCATGGATGTCCCCATGGATGTACCCATTGTTGTCCCCATTGATGTCCCCATGGATGTCCCCATGGATGTCCCCATGTATGTCCCCGTTGATGTCCCCATTGATGTCCCCATGGATGTCCCAATTGATGTCCCCATTGATGTCCCCATGGATGTCCCCATGGATGTCCCCATGGATGTCCCCATGGATGTCCCCGTTGATGTCCCCATTGATGTCCCCATGGATGTCCCAATTGATGTCCCCATGGATTTCCCCATGGATGTCCCCATTGATGTACCCATGGATGTCCCCATTGATGTCGCAATTTATGTCCCCATTGATGTCCCCATGGATGTCCCCATTGATGTCCCAATTGATGAGCCCATGCATGTCCCCATGGATGTCCCCATGGATGTCCCCATGGATGTCCCCATGGATGTCCCCATTGATGTACCCATGGATGTCCCCATTGATGTCCCCATGGATGTCCCAATGGATGTCCCCACGGATGTCCCCCTGGACGTCCCCATGGATGTCCCCATGGATGTCCCAATGGATGTCCCCATGGATCTCCCCATTGATGTCCCCATGGATGCCCCCGTTGATGTCCCCCTTGATGACCCCATGGATGTCCCCATGGATGTCCCCATGGATGTCCCCATGGATGTCCCCATGGATGTCCCCATGGATGTCCCCATGGATGTCCCCATGGATGTCCGCATGGATGTCCCCATGGATGTCCCCATTAATGTCCCCATGGATGTCCCCATGGATGTCCCGATGGGTGACCCCCTGGATGTCCCCATGGATGTCCCCATGGATGTCCCCATGGATGTCCCCATGGATGTCCCCGTTGATGTCCCCGCTGATGTCCCCATGGATGTCCCCATGGATGGCCCCATGGATTTCCCCATGGATGTCCCCGTTGATGTCCCAATGGATGTCCCCATGGAGGTCCCCATGGATGTCCCCGTTGATGTCCCCATGGATGTCCCCATTGATGTCCCCATGGATGTCCCCATTGATGTCCCCATGGATGTACCCACTGATTTCCCCATGGATGTCCCGATTGATGTCCCCATGGATGTCCCCATTGATGTCCCCATGGATGTCCCCATGGATGTCCCCAATGATGTCCCCATGGATGTCCCAATGGATGTCGCAATTGATGTCCCCATGGATGTCCCCATTGATGTCCCCATGGATGACCCCATTGATGTCCCCATGGATCTCCCAATTGATGTCCCCATGGATCTCCCAATTGATGTCCCCATGGATGTTCCTATTGATGTCCCCATGGATCTCCCCATTGGATCTCCCCATTTCCCCATTGATGTCCAGATTGATGTCCCCGTGGATGTCCCCATGGATGCCCCCATGGATTTCCCCATGGATGTCCCCATTGATGTCCCCATGGATGACCCCATTGATGTCCCCATGGATCTCCCAATTGATGTCCCCATGGATATCCCCATGGATGTCCCCATGGATGGCCCGGTGGATGTCCCCATGGATGTCCCCATGGATGTCCCCATGGATTTCCCCATGGATGTCCCCATGGATGTCCCCATGGATGTCCCCATTGATGTCCCCATGGATGTCCCCATACATGTCCCCATTGATGTCCCCATTGATGTCCCCATGGATGTCCCCATTAACGTTTCCATTGATGTCGCCATTGATGTCCCCATGCATGTCCCCATGGATGTTCCCATTGATGTCCCCATGGATGTGCCCATGGATGTCCCCATTGATGTCCCCATGGATGTCCCCATTGATGTCCCCATGGATGTCCCCATGGATGTCCCAATGGATGTCGCAATTGATGTCCCCATTGATGTCCCCATGGATGACCCCATTGATGTCCCCATGGATCTCCCAATTGATGTCCCCATTGATGTCCCCATGGATTTCCCCATGGATGTCCCCATGGATGTCCCCATGGATGTCCCCATGGATGTCCCCATGGATTTTCCCATGGATGTCCCCAATGGATGTCCCCATTGATGTCCCCATGGATGTCCCCATGGATGTCCCCATTGATGTCCCCATGGATGTCCCCATTGATGTCCCCATGGATGTCCCCATGGATGTCCCCATGGATGTCCCAATGGATGTCCCCATGGATGTCCCCATGGATGTCCCCATGGATGTCCCCATTGATGTCCGCATGGATGTCCCCATTGATGTCCCCATGGATGTCCCCATTGATGTCCCCATGGATGTCCCCATGGATGTCCGCATGGATGTCCCCATTGATGTCCGCATGGATGTCCCCATGGATGTCCCCATGGATGTCCCCAATGATGTCCTCATGGAAATCCCCGTGGATGTCCCCATGGATGTCCCCATGGATGTCCCCATGGATGTCCCCATGGATGACCCCATGGATGTCCCCATGGATGTCCCCATGGATGTCCCCATTGATGTCCCCATGGATGTCCCCGGTGATGTCCCCGCTGATGTCCCCATGGATGTCCCCATTTATGTCCCCATGGATGTCCCCATGGATGTCCCCATGGATGTCCCCATGGATGTCCCCATGGATGTCCTCATTCATGTCCGCATGGACAACCCCATTGATGTCCACATTGATGTCCCCGTCGATGTCCCCATGGAAATCTCCATGGATGTCCCCATTGATGTCCCCGTGAATGTCCCCATTGATGTCCCCATTGATCTCCCCATGGATGTCCCCATTCATGTCCCCATAGATGTCCGCATTGATGTCCCCACTGGTGTCTTAATGGATGTCCCCATTGATGTCCCCATGGATGTCGCCATTGATGTCCCCATGGATGTCCCCATGGATGTCCCCATTGATGTCCCCATGGATGTCCCCATGGACGTCCCCATTGATGCCCCCATTGATGTCCCCATGGATGTCCCCATTGACGTCCGCATGGATGTCCCAGTGGATATCCCCATGGATCTCCCAATTGATGTCCCCATGGATATCCCCATGGATGTCCCCATGGATGTCCCCATGGATCTCCCCATTGATCTCCCGATTGATGTTCCCATTAATGTCCCCATGGATGTCCCGATGGAAGTCCTCATGGATGCCCCCATGCGTGACCCCACTGATGCCCCCATTCATGTCCCCCTTGATGTCCCCATGAATGCCCACATGGATGTCCCCATGAATGTCCACATGGATGTCCCCATTGATGTCCCGACGGATGTCCCCATGGATGTCCCCATGGACCTCCCCATTGATGTCCCCATGGATGTCCCCGTGGATGTCCCCATTGATGTCCTCATGGATGTCCCCATGGATGTCCCCATGGATGCCCCCATTCATGTCCCAATGGATGTCTCCATGGATGTCCACATTCATGTCCCCATGGATGTCCCCATGGATGTCCCAATGGATGTCCCCATGTATGTCCCCATTGATGCCCCCATGGATCTCCCCATTGGACTCCCCATTGATGCCCCCATTGATCTCCCCATCGATGTCCCCACGGATGTCCTCATGGATATTCCCATGGATGTCCCCATGGATGTCCCCATGGATGTCCCCATGGATGTCCGCATTGATGTCCCCATGGATGTCCCCATGGATGTCCTCGTTGATGTCCCCATGGAAGTCCCCATTGATGTTCCCATGGATCTCCCGATTGATGTCCCGATTGATGTTCCCATTAATGTCCCGTTGGATGTCCCGATGGATGTCCCCATTGATGCCCCCATTCATGTCCCCCTTGATGTCCCCATGAATGCCCACATGGATGTCCCCATGAATGTCCCCATTGATGTCCCCATGGATGTCCCCATTGATGTCCCCAAGGATGTCCCCATGGATGTCCCCACGGATGTCCCCATGGATGTCCCCATGGGCCTCCCCATTGATGTCCCCATGGATGTCCCCATGGATGTGCCCATGGATGTCCCCATGGATGTCCCCATTGATGTCCCCATGGATGTCCCAATGGATGTCCCCATTGATGTCCCCATGGATGTCCCCATAGATGTCCCCATTGATGTCCCCATGGATCTCCCAATTGATGTCCCCATGGATATCCCCATTGATTTCCCCATTGATGTCCAGATTGATGTCCCCGTGGATGTCCCCGTGGATGTCCCCATGGATTTCCCCATGGAGGTCCCCATTGATGTCCCCATGGATGTCCCCATGGATGTCCCCATGGATGTCCCCATGGATTTCCCCATGGATGTCCACATGGATGTCCCCATGGATGTCCCCATTGATGTCCCCATGGATGTCCCCATGGATCTCCACATTGATGTCCCCATGGATGTCCCCATGGACCTCCCCATTGATGTCCCCATGGATGTCCCCATGGATGTGCCCACGCATGTCCCCATGGATGTCCCCATGGACCTCCCCATTGATGTCCCCATGGATGTCCCCATGGATGTCCCCACAGATGTCCCCATGGAAGTCCCCATTGATGTCTCCATGGATGTCCCCATGGACCTCCCCATTGATGTCCCCATTGATGCCCCCATTGATCTCCCGATTGATGTCCGCATTGGACGTCCCGATTGATGTCCCCATGGATGTGCCCATGGATGTCCCCATTGATGTCCCCATGGATGTCCCCATTGATGTCCCCATGGATGTCCCCATGGATGTCCCAATGGATGTCGCAATTGATGTCCCCATTGATGTCCCCATGGATGACCCCATTGATGTCCCCATGGATCTCCCAATTGATGTCCCCATGGATATCCCCATGGGTGTCCCCATGGATGTTCCTATTGATGTCCCCATGGATCTCCCCATTGATTTCCCCATTGATGTCCCCATTGATGTCCCCATGGATTTCCCCATGGATGTCCCCATTGATGTCCCCATGGATGTCCCCATTGAGGTCCCCATGGATGTCCCCATGGATGTCCCCATGGATTTTCCCATGGATGTCCCCAATGGATGTCCCGATTGATGTCCCCGTTGCTGTCCCCATGGATGTCCCAATGGATGTCCCCATGGATGTCCCCATGGATGTCCGCATGGATGTCCCCATTGATGTCCGCATGGATGTCCCCATTGATGTCCCCATTGATGTCCCCAATGATGTCCTCATGGAAATCCCCGTGGATGTCCCCATGGATGGCGCCATGGATGTCCCCATGGATGTCCCCATGGATGACCCCATGGATGTCCCCATGGATGTCCCCATGGATGTCCCCATTGATGTCCCCATGGATGTCCCCGGTGATGTCCCCGCTGATGTCCCCATGGATGTCCCCATGGATGTCCCCATGGATGTCCCCATGGATGTCCCCATGGATGTCCCCATGGATGTCCCCATGGATGTCCTCATTCATGTCTGCATGGACGACCCCATTGATGTCCACATTGATGTCCCCGTCGATGTCCCCATGGAAATCTCCATGGATGTCCCCATTGATGTCCCCGTGAATGTCCCCATTGATGTCCCCATTGATCTCCCCATGGATGTCCCCATTCATGTCCCCATAGATGTCCCCATTGATGTCCCCATTGATGTCCCAATGGATGTCCCCATTGATGTCCCCATGGATGTCGCCATTGATGTCCCCATGGATGTCCCCATGGATGTCCCCATTGATGTCCCCATGGATGTCCCCATGGACGTCCCCATTGATGCCCCCATTGATGTCCCCATGGATGTCCCCATTGACGTCCGCATGGATGTCCCAGTGGATATCCCCATGGATCTCCCAATTGATGTCCCCATGGATATCCCCATGGATGTCCCCATGGATGTCCCCATGGATCTCCCCATTGATCTCCCGATTGATGTTCCCATTAATGTCCCCATGGATGTCCCATTGGAGGTCCTCATGGATGTCCCCATGCGTGTCCCCACTGATGCCCCCATTCATGTCCCCCTTGATGTCCCCATGAATGCCCACATGGATGTCCCCATGAATGTCCACATGGATGTCCCCATGGATGTCCCCATGGATGTCCCCATGGACGTCCCGACGGATGTCCCCATGGATGTCCCCATGGACCTCCCCATTGATGTCCCCATGGATGTCCCCGTGGATGTCCCCATGGATGTCCTCATGGATGTCCCCATGAATGTCCCCATGGATGCCCCCATTCATGTCCCAATGGATGTCTCCATGGATGTCCACATTCATGTCCCCATGGATGTCCCCATGGATGTCCCCATGGATGTCCCAATGGATGTCCCCATGTATGTCCCCATTGATGCCCCCATGGATCTCCCCATTGGACTCCCCATTGATGCCCCCATTGATCTCCCCATCGATGTCCCCACGGATGTCCTCATGGATATTCCCATGGATGTCCCCATGGATGTCCCCATGGATGTCCCCATGGATGTCCCCATTGATGTCCCCATGGATGTCCCCATGGATGTCCTCGTTGATGTCCCCATGGAAGTCCCCATTGATGTCCCCATGGATGTCCCCATTGATGTCCCCATGGATGTCCCCATTGATGTCCCCATGGATGTCCCCATGGATGTTCCCATTGTTGTCCCCATGGATGTCCCCATGGATGTCCTCGTTGATGTCCCCATGGAAGTCCCCATTGATGTCCTATTGTATGTCCCCATTGATGTCCCAATTGATGTCCCCATGGATGTCCCCATGGATGTCCCCACGGATGTCCCCATGGCTGTCCCCATGGACGTCCCCATTGATGTCCCCATGGATGTCCCCATGGATGTCCCCATGGATGTCCCCATGGACCTCCCCATGGATGTCCCCATGGATGTCCCCATGGATGTCCCCATGGATGTCCCCAATCCTTAACCGGGCCCTCTTCTGCGAAGGTGGTTGCAAACAGGGAAGGCTAGGGGAGGTATGCCTGTTTTTCTCTTATACGCTCTGAAACGCGAGACGTCAGATACAGTACGAGTGAATGGAGTAAGTGATCAGTGACAAGAGAGTGGAGAAAGACAGCGAAAGCAAAATCACGAACGTCGATATCAACCAGGGTACATGGTGTAACACACCGTCTCCCTTCCAAAACCCGGGCAAGCAACCTGGGGCCTAGCCACAGAGTGGCAGGTGCCTGTCAGGCTTGATATTGGTTTGTGGTAATTAGGGAGCAGGCTGCAATACCAACAGCCGTTGAATGTGGGTCAGTCGATTGTAAGCCCGGAGACACAGTCCCTGTCCACGTCCGGTTGGACACCCTGGTATCGGTATCCAACATCCTTTAGGTACGGTATAAGGCCCCCCGGCCACCACCCCGGCGCCAACACCAGGGAGGGCGTCCGGGAGGGGTAACAGCCCCCGATCCCCCAAAGGCAGCCCCAAAGGTGAGCGCACCACTGGAAGGGGCATGTCTGCGGGGTAAGCAAATGCGCTGAGTAATTCCCTAACGTAATGAATAGTGCCTACTGCCGTAACTAATGCTTAACAGGGTAAATGGCCCCCCCCCGGGGCCAGTTTAGTGCGCAACCCCCAGAGCCGGACTCGACCGGCCGTACTGAGGCGAGCCCAGAAATGGGTATGGCAGGCCACAGTCCAGCTGGTAGCCACGCCTCAGTACACTCCGTGGGCTCATAAGGCCCACGGGGGCCCCAAACACCGTTACGTTCGGGAGTTAAGCCCCGGCGGAGTTTGGGGTTGTTCCTGGTTAAGAGGACTTACGTTGATTCCCAGATACTGTTACCCCGGGGTTATGACCCCCGGTACTGCCTGCTTACTTGCCTGCTGCTGCTAAGCGGTAGGGTGAAGGACAAGAAGTCAGGACGGGTGGAAAGCACCGATGGTCCGGAAGACAAAAGGGCGAGAGCAAAAAACAGGAATGGTGACCAAGATGCCCAGCTGAGTTGTGCAGAAGCGCACCAGCGAGGATGCCTGGACCCAGTCACAGCAATGTACAGGGCCAGATGCCCAGACTCCAAGTGTGGGATACACGGAGCTGGATGCCCAGACTCCAACTGCTACGAGCAGAGAGCTGGATGCCTGGACAAAAAGGAGCAACCGCACAATAGTCCAGAAGAAGAGGTCTGAGAAAAGAGGATATCACCAGATACCCAGACTTCGAGTGCCACAGACACGGAGCTGGATGCCTAGACTCCAACTGCAAAGAGCAGGGAGCTAGATGTCACCGAGCGGAACGACCGGTGATGAGACCCAGACTCAAGAGTGCGGCAAGCACGGAGCTGGATGCCTAGACTCCACCTGTCCAAGACAGGGAGAGAGCTAGATGCCTGGAACAACAGACCGCATCACTGGCTACTCCAGAAGACATGAAACGTCAGGACTGTGCAACCATGTACAAACAGGGCAGTTGCCCAGAATCACATCAATATGTGCCGTGTGTGTGCTTGCAGTGCATAACGGGGCATGGACTCCACGGAGCGAACAGCAGGCAGACACAGATGACATGGTCTGTGCAGAAAACACAAGGTAACGTGAAAAGAGACCACTACGAAAGTGGGCTGGCCACGATGGCCCGAAGAGATAAACAAGGTGACAGTGCATAAGGGTCACGAGTACCCAGAAACATGAAGCAGGAGAACGACAATCAAACAGGGTACAAGCAGGCCGCGAGAGCCGGTGCACAGACAGACAGCCACAAGGGACACGAGTACCCGAGTACTGGGGTAAAAAGGCGAGTCAATGGCTGCACAGAGCAGAGAAGAGCAAGAATAAATCTGAGAAGAGGGTCACGAGAGCCCCATTAGAGAGAAACCGGCAAGCACAGCACCAGCAGCTGGACACGGGTGCCAGACTGCACAACAGCAAAGCAGGCGTCGATAGTAAGCTACGATGGCTGCCGACAGCAGGACAAAGAGCAATCGCGAACACTAGTTCTCTTGATATTATACAGGAACACGATGCCGCCAGCCATACAAACATCGTGGGGCAAAGTCCGAGCAGTACAAGGCGATCCCAAGAAAATACGATGGGAGCCAGAGAATGGAGACACGGTGACGGAGACCCTGGGACTATGGCTGCAACCAGGCAGTCATAGAGCCAGGCTCATGACAATGCACCTCCTCTGTGGAGATGTAGAACAAGCGGTGATAACAGAGATCACCAAGCTCAAACCAGATGTGGAGACGGCGACCTGGAACACAATGATGCTGAAGCTGCAATCCGATGAGGAAAAAGATGTAGTACAAGACATAGCCCCGAAGGCAGGAGCACGACTGATGGGGATCCGCAGCAAGTACTCACTACTAGATGCCACAGTAGAAGTGGTAAGACGAGTCGCCGACAAAGGACTGCTGACCACATGGTCAGCGAGCATCATCATGAAGGACGCAGAAGCCAGGGCGATGTGGAATATGGCATGGCCCAAGATGTATAGAGATCTGGATGCCAGGTCAGAACCAGGGGATGATGGAGACCCCCCCTCGACAGCAAATCAGCAGGAGGAGAGACCCAGAGGAGACATCGATCAGACGGAAATGAAAAAAGTACTGGCCCTACTGGAATCACTGCACGACCTCAACATCCCGGAAGAGGACAGACTGCAAGCCCTGGTGGCAGAAGAATACGAGGATGAGATTGACATGGCCATACTACTGCTGCCAGCGACGGGCATATACTCAGCAGTGCGGAAAAGAATCACAGAGGCGACGCAATCAGAAGTCAAGTGGTGGGCCAAAGTGCTGGTCAAATATGTGAGATACGTCAGAAGAGACCGAGTAGAGGAAGAGGATAAGGCCAGAGCCCAGAGGGCAAAGGAGGCGGAGCACGCCAAACAACAGGATCGAGACAAAGCACAAGCCAGAAAGTGGTCACCCAAAAAGTCATCAACGCCGACGGAAAGGAGCAGGAAGTACGCCAAGAACAATCAAGGCGCAGCCCAAAGGGTAATACTGCCAGATGACACTAACAAGACAGATGGCGATGAGGATGTAGAGGATCAGGCAGTAGAGGTCCAGGACAACCAGAGGCCCCCGGCAAAGGAGGACACGTCCCATGGCAGTGCAGCAGCCGATACCCCGTCAGGAGTGTGGAGAACGGGTGAAGGAGTCAACAAAGTGGTAGTCCAGAGACTCACGAGAGGAGCCAAACGACTTCGACCAGTGCTCCTGACAGGGTTCCAATACACAGATGCAATGGACTCGTACTCGGCAGCAGAAGAAGTGTTTGGGATGTTGTCGCTGGACTTCAGGACATTCAGAGACATGCAGAGACAGTACAATGAAGTAGTCATGTTTGTCCCAGGGGAACAGCTGGACACGGCCCTATCAGGGGCGTATAGGGACTCATTTCGAGTCTCTGCGGCGAGAGACCCCATGCAGCGGTCAGACGAAATAGAAATCAAGGAGCTATCCATGCTGGACGGCCTGAAAAAGATTGCGGCAAGGATCCCTTCACCACAGCAAATCAAGCCGGAAGCGGCAGTGGAAGTGGCAGCGACAGGTGTGGTTGTGGATGCACTCACAGATCAAACAGTGTGGTGTCTCATGCCCCCGTATAGTCCACAACATGCATTCATATCCCTGTGGGGATTTGGACAATGCACAGAAATGGGAGGAACAGTGACGTTCACAGCAGGCATGGAAGATGCCCAACGGGACATAGAAGAAATAGCAGAGAGACATGGCATATGGGGTATTCAGAAAAGTTTTCAAAAGAGACCAGAAGGATCACAGAACGAAAGGCACTCATTAAACTTCGCAGGGAGTGAGTGGGACAAAGCAGCAAATCAGTTTGAGGTGGTCGTCAGAAGCAGAGGACATGGGATGCAGGATGCACCGCCGTGGGTACTGCAACAGCTGACTCAGTCCAAGGCGTACAAAGGGCTCCACAAGCAGAATAAAAAACACAAAACAGGGGGCTACCACCCAGTGCAAACAATGGCATGCCCTACTGGGGACAGTGGCACACTAACCCTGGCAGGGGAAAGAGTACAGCTGCCAAAGAGACGAACAGGAGGACACAGTGAAGTCCTACATCAAGGGGACCAGAGGGTCGCAGTAACCAGAATCTTGGGTCCCAAATGGACTGGGAGTGGGACACCGCATGAGATAGTGGCACACAGGGTAGTCAAACTACCGGGAAGACCAGCCATTTGCGGCACAGAGCAGCTGCACTCGGGAATACTGCAGTGTGGGGAGACTAAATTCGCACTGTGGACAGAAGGAGCAGCGCTTGAGAGAGTGGGAATACTGAATTTCCCCGTGGCACAAGAGTGCAATGCAGAGGTCACAGTCAAACTCTGGATAGTAGTGCAGATATGGAGCCATGGGAGACAGCACCAAGTACTGGTGAAAGAGACAGGAATCAACAGACGCAGACGAAAAGAAGAAACAGACATGGGGTCATGGTGGGCAGAAATATGCAACATCACGAAATGGGATCCTCAGGAGCGCCACTGGAGGGGCGAACTGGTAAAATACACAGAGGGGCATGGCAGAGGGGTGATAAGAATCAACTGGAGTGCGCCACACTGGGGACGACAGCAATACGAACAGCAAGCGTGGAAGGCAATGATGGTACCAGAGAACAGTCAACAGGTGAAAATGAGATACAGTCTGGTATCAGTGAACTGCCAAGGCATCAACAGAGAGAAGGAAACACCCACGAGGAAATGGGATGAGGTGACCACAGTGGTAGTGGAAACCCAAGCGGACGTGCTGGCGTGTCAAGAAATGTGGGGGTCGCAGAAGAAGGAGAGACAAAGAACCATAGCAGGATACTGGATGCAACAGTCACAGCACACGAAAGTGGGACAGGCCAATGAAGTGTGGGTGCGACTTACCTGGGCACGAAAACAAGCAGTCCTGCTGGATATACCCAGTGCACTCATGGTATTGGTACGCAATGCCATGGGTCTGGGAATAGTAGGATCAGTACACATGGCCCAGAAGAACGAACCCCATGAGTATAAGGGGCAGATGGTGGAAATACTGGAGACACTGGACAAGACTCCACATGATTGGGAGGCAGTAGGTGGAGACTGGAATCGAGACATACGGTTCCACAGAGAAACCATAGCCACGCTTCTCACCAAGGGCAGGACCGTAGCGTACATGACAGGTCGCCAATACCTGCCAAAGGACTTCTTCGTCATAAACGGAATAAATCAGCAACAGAGAGGGGTATGGCTATCTCCAGTAGGGGACCACCCAGTGGTATGGGTCAAAGGGGAAGTAGAGCTGGCAGCAGGAGCAGCACAATCAGACGCCAAGCCGGTCACACCCTTGCAATGGGACAAACACCACAATGTGATGTTCTCAGACTTAGTGGAGGCATTCAGTGGGAGAAGGACAACACCACAGCAATGGATGCAAATGATACGAGAAACAGTGGTCATCGTGAACAGGGAGTTCAGGAACCAGCAGGAGGAGGAGACAAAGGATGACAGGGAAACAATCCGGCAGCTCAAGAGAGTGGTCCAGGGCAAAGGCTGGAAAGTAAGAGACAGGGTGCAGCAGTCGCTTACAGCAAAATACTGGGAGACCACAGTGCAACAGTGGCGTCAAGTATCACAACCAGGGATGGCAGGGAGAACATTGAAAGTTCTCAGATTAAAGGCAGCAAATCCCTTCAAAATACTGCATCAGGTGGAGGACACGGATCGCCAGTGCACAGTGGAAGGGAAAGAAATTCTCACAGTGGTCAGCAAGGAGTGTCTCAAAAAGTACCCAGTACACACTACGAGAGTACCAGTGGAATGGGTGGAGGATCTAATGGGAAAACACGTGACGGATGACCGACCACAACGAGTGGAGAGAGCGGCAGAGCTCACCATCCGCAAAGGGGCAGGACCAGTCTCAATAAGTGCTCTGGTCCACAGAAAAGGAGAGATGGTAAACAAAACAGCAGGAGTGGATGGGTTCACCCCAGCATTTGTAAAACTGTTTGGAATACAAGCAGCACACCAGTTCATCCAGATACTCAAGATGGGGTACGAACAGTGGCCGGAAGAAGTGAAAGAAGTACTGCACATGACAGCACACAAGTCAGAGGGGTGCAATGTCAACAAGAACACAAGGCCCATAAAAATCCTGTCCGCACTACTACGCATACAGGCAAGACTATTGGCTCCTCTGGTACAAACCATGACCAGACCGAGGTGGTCGGCAGGCAGACAGTTTGCGGGATACAAAGGCAGCTCAGTGCATGGTATGAGGAGGCTCATGCACATGCTCATCACACAGGCACTAGCCACCAAGGGGGCAGTGGGAGTGTTACTGCTGGACATAGTGGGGGCATTCGATGAAGTCATGAGACAGTCAATCACAGTCATGGCACAGCAAGGCACACCCGACGTCAGGGAAACAGTGAACGGAGTGCTGAAACTGTATGAACATCTGAGAACATACGTCGTCACAGCCTATGGGCTCAGCGAGTGGTACAAACAGATAGACGGAGTACTGCAGGGGGGGGGGGGCTGGACCCCCTACTGTACATCATCCCCATGCACCTCCTGCACCTGGCAGTACGGGAAGCAGGAGTAGGAGTGAGACTACGGGTCACTTTCGGAGAGGAAACAGTAGGCGCCATGGGGTATGTGGATGACACGGCAGCAGCAGCAGCAGCACCAACAAAAGAAGTAGCAGAGATTACCCAGCACCTGGCAGACACACTGAGGAGTGCAATCCATACACTGGGGCAAAGAAACCACAGTGGGAAAATGAAGGTGCTGGGGTTCAAGGTGGAGAACGACAACATAGCAGTGCATAAGTTCAAGGTGAAATGGGGAGCAGACAAAGTCACCACAGAAAACAGGCATGCACATGTAAAATTACTGGGAGGTAATGCCAACATCACAGGAGGATATGCAGCCATAAGGAAGGTCATCAAGACATGGACCAACAGAGTGATAGGGCAATTGGCCAGGTGGCCAGTGTCAGCAGGAGTCACCATCGGAGTCATCGAGGGACTGGTGGAGAACCGCATGGTGTACAAATGTGTGGTAAATATTCCAGCAGAGGGACAGATCAGTGAACGGACAGGCATGGTGACCAGAGCATTCAGAGGAGCGTTTGGCATACCCAGGAGAACACCCAGAGAATGTGTGTATGACATCATAGGGAGACCAGGCCCGGACACACTGATGTGGGTCACAGCCATAGTGGAGTATCACAAGGCGATGAACAGCCCCAGTCAGGTGCTGAATGAAACAACCTGGGTACACTGGCAGTCAGAAGATCTCCACAGGTGGGACAAGCATGTGAGGAGACTAAGGGCAAGAGTCCACAGCATGGGCATCAAATTCATCAGGGTGGAATCACAACAAGGAGAGGTATGGACCCTACGGAGGCAAGAGGAAAACACAGCGGTCAGGGTCTCATACATATTCGGCGACGCCAGCAACATAGAACAGTGGGGGGGAGCAGCAATGGTGGTGGATGAAGAAGGCAATGTGTGGTTGAAGAAACGGGTGACTATAAAGGCGCAGGGACTCAGTACAAAGCTGGTAGAGGCCACCATGATAGTGATGGCACTGGAGGCAGTGCTCCAAGCCATCAGGAAATCAGAAGTGACAGTCCAGAAGGTGTGGGCATGGTCGGACAGCCTGGAAGCAATCCAGTCTCTGGCGTCAGGGCAGTTGCAACAACGACCAGCATCCATCATGGACAGAATAATAGCCACGGGACAAGAAACAACAGTACCCCTGGAGTGGGGATGGGTACAGGCACAGCATGACAGTCAACAGCAAGACTGGATATCACAGGCGAACCAGGAAATGGACAAGGAGGCCAAAGAAGGGGCCAAAGGCAGAGGCACACCACTGCGCCTGCCAAAAGTGTGGACAGACGGAACAGTGGTTCTGCCATTAGTGAATGACGAGGTCATCATCGACATAAAAAAATACCTCCTGCAGCACACGACGTCAGCACTGCGCAGTGAAGAGAGCGACAGGACACCAGCACCACAGCAGCGTACATGGACCAGAGTGTTCCCGGAAGCAAAGGAGGCACAGAAAGCATGGCAAAGACTGCAACCGCTGAGCATAAGAGACTGGGGGGAAATCAGAACATGGAGTCTGTATGCAGAGGCAGCAGAGTGGGAATGGGATGGAAAGCAACAACACTGTGAAAAATGTGGGCTGTGGTGCGAGAGTGTCAGGCACCATCAACTGCATGAATGCATCGTGACGAAAACGAGGATATACCTATGGGTGCAGGAGGTGTGCCAGATACTCATCAGTGAAGGAGTACAGCCAGGACGTATCACCCCGACATGGGGGGGGGTTCGGATACAAGGGAAGCAGCAAGTAGACATAGTATGGTCTCATCCCTCCAGAGCGAGTGCACTGCAACCACAGAAACACTCAAACAGAACAGTGTGGCCAGTGTGGCTGGGCATAGGTCCAGTGCAAGGAATCACAGTGCCACTAGCGAGAGTGGGGGTACAGCACCCCAAATCAGTGGTGTTCAGAACCCTAGAAGCAGCATATGCCATAGTGTATGCAGCGGAGGAATCAGAGATGAAGACGGACCAGCACAACAGACTACTGGCAGACTGGCAAGCAGGAACCAACTGCAGAATAGCAGTAGGTCAAGTGAAAAAACGAAAAAGAGCAGTCAAACCCATGGCCCTCCACACATGGTGGACCCTCATCTCAGCAACAAGGCCGCGAACAGATACAGTCGTGGCACTACTGGTGCAATCTCCAGAGGGCATAGGAGCAGCAGAATGGACCAGGAGAGTACCGGATGTGTGGGTAGGAGAAGATGGAGGGGACAAGGGTCAGGTGATACGAGAAGCGCAAAGCAGAGGATCACAGGGGAGAGGGGTGTACTGGTGTCTGGTTGGCAGTGCGTGGGAATGGACAGGGTGCAGAATGGATAGTGGCATGCAGCTGTGGTGTCTGGAGATAAACGAGCAGTTCGTCAAGTGGGTGATCAGGGACCGAGATACAGTGAAGGGAGTGCGGCCAGACGTGTGCAGGAACGCTGTGACTCTTCTACAGGACATCACGAAGTCAAAGGAAAAGGAGGCAAAGGCTCTGCCATGAGGTACGCTCGCAGCGCAACGTGGGCCAAAGGAGACAGAGGCCCAAAAGGAGGTACCAAGGGGTACCCCAAACAATGGCAGCAGCCATACACGAGACGATGAGCAATGTCGGACCATTAACTGCAGCCAGCAACAGGCATGGATGCCCAGGTGCAGTATATGAAATGTCCAGCAACGGACACAGAAGCTCAGGTGACGTATATAAAAGGTCCCGTCCACGGTCAAGTCCCAGCAGAAGGGAGCAGCCATATGTATGTCCAGTCAGTCAAACGTCGTGCACAGGTTCAGATCAGGTACTCCAGATACCAGAAGCAGCCACAGTGCAGCAGGGCATTCCTGAGCACGGGCAGCACACCACGGGACCACCATGTGGCAGTGGGACGTTGTAACATCACAGACAGACAACGCCTCTCTGCACAGGGCACTGCCACAACGCAGCAGGCCCTGGCACAAAGGCCCCAGAGAAACAGTGCAGCAGCAGAGACATCACATGAGCAAATGGTGCAGTGCGTGCCCTGTACAGGGGGTAGGCAGGGGAAAGAAGAGTCAGGATCACACAAAAACAGGTGCAACAATCAATCCACAGCAAAAACAACATCTTTCAGAAAGACATGAGAAAAACCAGAAAAGGTACCTGCCGGTATAAGCCAGTGGCAGGTTGTTTTGTTTTCTTTGGCAGTACAAGTTCGAGAAGACGTGAAAATTTTCGGGAGCACGGGTAATACAAAGGTAAGGGAAGCACACCACCGAAGAGAAGATGGGTAATCTCCGGGAGGGGACCAGTACGACCCTGGCCAAAGCGTTTTTCACAAAACAAAACAAAACAAAACAAAACATGGATGTCCCCATTGATGTCCCCATGGATGTACCCACTGATTTCCCCATGGATGTCCCCATGGATGTTCCCATGGATGTCCCCATTGATGTCCCCATGGATGTCCCCAATGATGTCCCCATGGATGTCCCAATGGATGTCGCAATTGATGTCCCCATGGATGTCCCCATTGATGTCCCCATGGATGACCCCATTGATGTCCCCATGGATCTCCCAATTGATGTCCCCATGGATCTCCCAATTGATGTCCCCATGGATGTTCCTATTGATGTCCCCATGGATCTCCCCATTGGATCTCCCCATTTCCCTATTGATGTCCAGATTGATGTCCCCGTGGATGTCCCCATGGATGCCCCCATGGATTTCCCCATGGATGTCCCCATTGATGTCCCCATGGATGACCCCATTGATGTCCCCATGGATCTCCCAATTGATGTCCCCATGGATGTCCCCATGGATGTCCCCATGGATGTTCCTATTGATGTCCCCATGAATGGCCCGGTGGATGTCCCCATGGATGTCCCCATGGATGTCCCCATGGATTTCCCCATGGATGTCCCCATGGATGTCCCCATGGATGTCCCCATGGATGTCCCCATACATGTCCCCATTGATGTCCCCATGGATGTCCCCATTGATGTCCCCATGGATGTCGCCATTGATGTCCCCATGGATGTCCCCATGGATGTCCCCATTGATGTCCCCATGGATGTGCCCATGGATGTCCCGATTGATGTTCCCATGGATCTCCCGATTGATGTCCCGATTGATGTTCCCATTAATGTCCCCATGGATGTCCCGATGGATGTCCCCATTGATGCCCCCATTCATGTCCCCCTTGATGTCCCCATGAATGCCCACATGGATGTCCCCATGAATGTCCACATTGATGTCCCCATGGATGTCCCCATTGATGTCCCCAAGGATGTTCCCGTGGATGTCCCCACGGATGTCCCCATGGATGTCCCCATGGACCTCCCCATTGATGTCCCCATGGATGTCCCCATTGATGTCCCCATGGATGTCCCCATGGATGTCCCCAGTGATGTCCCCATTGATGTCCCCATGGATGTCCGAATGGATGTCGCAATTGATGTCCCCATGGATGTCCCCATAGATGTCCCCATGGATGACCCCATTGATGTCCCCATGGATCTCCCAATTGATGTCCCCATGGATATCCCGATTGATTTCCCCATTGATGTCCAGATTGATGTCCCCGTGGATGTCCCCATGGATGTCCCCATGGATTTCCCCATGGATGTCCCCATTGATGTCCCCATGGATGTCCCCATGGATGTCTCCATGGATGTCCCCATGGATTTCCCCATGGATATCCACATGGATGTCCCCATGGATGTCCCCATTGATGTCCCCATGGATGTCCCCATGGATCTCCACATTGATGTCCCCATGGATGTCCCCATGGACCTCCCCATTGATGTCCCCATGGATGTCCCCATGGATGTGCCCACGGATGTCCCCATGGATGTCCCCATGGACCTCCCCATTGATGTCCCCATGGATGTCCCCATGGATGACCCCATGGATGTCCCCACAGATGTCCCCATGGATGTCCCCATTGATGTCCCCATGGATGTCCCCATGGACATCCCCATTGATGTCCCCATTGATGCCCCCATTGATCTCCCAATTGATGTCCGCATTGGACGTCCCGATTGATGTCCCCATGGATGTCCCCATGGACGTCCCCATGGATGTGCCCATGGATGTCCCCATGGATGTCCCCATGGATGTCCCCATTGATGTCCCCATGGATGTCCCCATGGATGTCCCAATGGATGTCGCAATTGATGTCCCCATTGATGTCCCCATGGATGACCCCATTGATGTCCCCATGGATCTCCCAATTGATGTCCCCATGGATATCCCCATGGATGTCCCCATGGATGTTCCCATGGATCTCCGCATTGATTTCCCCATTGATGTCCCCATTGATGTCCCCATGGATTTCCCCATGGATGTCCCCATGGATGTGCCCATGGATATCCCCATTGAGGTCCCCATGGATGTCCCCATGGATGTCCCCATGGATTTCCCCATGGATGTCCCCAATGGATGTCCCCATTGATGTCCCTGTTGCTGTCCCCATGGATGTCCCAATGGATGTCCCCATGGATGTCCCCATGGATGTCCGCATGGATGTCCCCATTGATGTCCGCATGGATGTCCCCATTGACGTCCCCATTGATGTCCCCAATGATGTCCTCATGGAAATCCCCATGGATGTCCCCATGGATGTCCCCATGAATGTCCCCATTGATGTCCCCATGGAAGTCCCCATTGATGTCCCGATGGATGTCCCCATTGATGTCCCGAATGATGTCCCCATTGATGTCCCCATGGATGTCCCCATGGATGTTCCCATTGTTGTCCCCATGGATGTCCCCATGGATGTCCTCGTTGATGTCCCCATGGAAGTCCCCATTGATGTCCCCATGGATGTCCCCATTGATGTCCCAATTGATGTCCCCATGGATGTCCCCATGGATGTCCCCATTCATGTCCCCATGGATGTCCCCATGAATGCCCACATGGATGTCCCCATGAATGTCCACATGGATGTCCCCATGGATGTCCCCATTGATGTCCCCATGGATGTCCCCATGGATGTCCCCACGGATGTCCCCATGGATGTCCCCATGGACCTCCCCATTGATGTCCCCATGGATGTCCCCATTGATGTCCCCATGGATGTCCCCGTGGATGTCCCCATGAATGCCCACATGGATGTCCCCATGGATGTCTCCATTGATGTCCCCACGGATGTCCCCATGGATGTCCCCATGGATGTCCCCACGGATGTCCTCATGGATATCCCCATGGATGTCCCCATGGATGTCCCCATGGATGTCCCCATGGATGTCCCCATGGATGTCCCCATTGATGTCCCCATGGATGTCCCCATGGATGTCCCCATTGATGTCCCCATGGATGTCCCCATTGATGTCCCCATGGATGACCCCATTGATGTCCCCATGGATCTCCCAATTGATGTCCCCATGGATCTCCCAATTGATGTCCCCATGGATGTTCCTATTGATGTCCCCATGGATCTCCCCATTGGATCTCCCCATTTCCCTATTGATGTCCAGATTGATGTCCCCGTGGATGTCCCCATGGATGCCCCCATGGATTTCCCCATGGATGTCCCCATTGATGTCCCCATGGATGACCCCATTGATGTCCCCATGGATCTCCCAATTGATGTCCCCATGGATATCCCCATGGATGTCCCCATGGATGTTCCTATTGATGTCCCCATGAATGGCCCGGTGGATGTCCCCATGGATGTCCCCATGGATGTCCCCATGGATTTCCCCATGGATGTCCCCATGGATGTCCCCATGGATGTCCCCATGGATGTCCCCATACATGTCCCCATTGATGTCCCCATGGATGTCCCCATTGATGTCCCCATGGATGTCGCCATTGATGTCCCCATGGATGTCCCCATGGATGTCCCCATTGATGTCCCCATGGATGTGCCCATGGATGTCCCGATTGATGTTCCCATGGATCTCCCGATTGATGTCCCGATTGATGTTCCCATTAATGTCCCCATGGATGTCCCGATGGATGTCCCCATTGATGCCCCCATTCATGTCCCCCTTGATGTCCCCATGAATGCCCACATGGATGTCCCCATGAATGTCCACATTGATGTCCCCATGGATGTCCCCATTGATGTCCCCAAGGATGTTCCCGTGGATGTCCCCACGGATGTCCCCATGGATGTCCCCATGGACCTCCCCATTGATGTCCCCATGGATGTCCCCATTGATGTCCCCATGGATGTCCCCATGGATGTCCCCAGTGATGTCCCCATTGATGTCCCCATGGATGTCCGAATGGATGTCGCAATTGATGTCCCCATGGATGTCCCCATAGATGTCCCCATGGATGACCCCATTGATGTCCCCATGGATCTCCCAATTGATGTCCCCATGGATATCCCCATTGATTTCCCCATTGATGTCCAGATTGATGTCCCCGTGGATGTCCCCATGGATGTCCCCATGGATTTCCCCATGGATGTCCCCATTGATGTCCCCATGGATGTCCCCATGGATGTCTCCATGGATGTCCCCATGGATTTCCCCATGGATATCCACATGGATGTCCCCATGGATGTCCCCATTGATGTCCCCATGGATGTCCCCATGGATCTCCACATTGATGTCCCCATGGATGTCCCCATGGACCTCCCCATTGATGTCCCCATGGATGTCCCCATGGATGTGCCCACGCATGTCCCCATGGATGTCCCCATGGACCTCCCCATTGATGTCCCCATGGATGTCCCCATGGATGACCCCATGGATGTCCCCACAGATGTCCCCATGGATGTCCCCATTGATGTCCCCATGGATGTCCCCATGGACCTCCCCATTGATGTCCCCATTGATGCCCCCATTGATCTCCCAATTGATGTCCGCATTGGACGTCCCGATTGATGTCCCCATGGATGTCCCCATGGACGTCCCCATGGATGTGCCCATGGATGTCCCCATGGATGTCCCCATGGATGTCCCCATTGATGTCCCCATGGATGTCCCCATGGATGTCCCCATGGATGTCGCAATTGATGTCCCCATTGATGTCCCCATGGATGACCCCATTGATGTCCCCATGGATCTCCCAATTGATGTCCCCATGGATATCCCCATGGATGTCCCCATGGATGTTCCCATGGATCTCCGCATTGATTTCCCCATTGATGTCCCCATTGATGTCCCCATGGATTTCCCCATGGATGTCCCCATGGATGTGCCCATGGATATCCCCATTGAGGTCCCCATGGATGTCCCCATGGATGTCCCCATGGATTTCCCCATTGATGTCCCCGTTGCTGTCCCCATGGATGTCCCAATGGATGTCCCCATGGATGTCCCCATGGATGTCCGCATGGATGTCCCCATTGATGTCCGCATGGATGTCCCCATTGACGTCCCCATTGATGTCCCCAATGATGTCCTCATGGAAATCCCCATGGATGTCCCCATGGATGTCCCCATGAATGTCCCCATTGATGTCCCCATGGAAGTCCCCATTGATGTCCCGATGGATGTCCCCATTGATGTCCCGAATGATGTCCCCATTGATGTCCCCATGGATGTCCCCATGGATGTCCCCATTGTTGTCCCCATGGATGTCCCCATGGATGTCCTCGTTGATGTCCCCATGGAAGTCCCCATTGATGTCCCCATGGATGTCCCCATTGATGTCCCAATTGATGTCCCCATGGATGTCCCCATGGATGTCCCCATTCATGTCCCCATGGATGTCCCCATGAATGCCCACATGGATGTCCCCATGAATGTCCACATGGATGTCCCCATGGATGTCCCCATTGATGTCCCCATGGATGTCCCCATGGATGTCCCCACGGATGTCCCCATGGATGTCCCCATGGATGTCCCCATTGATGTCCCCATGGATGTCCCCATTGATGTCCCCATGGATGTCCCCGTGGATGTCCCCATGGATGTCGCAATTGATGTCCCCATTGATGTCCCCATGGATGACCCCATTGATGTCCCCATGGATCTCCCAATTGATGTCCCCATGGATATCCCCATGGATGTCCCCATGGATGTTCCCATGGATCTCCGCATTGATTTCCCCATTGATGTCCCCATTGATGTCCCCATGGATTTCCCCATGGATGTCCCCATGGATGTGCCCATGGATATCCCCATTGAGGTCCCCATGGATGTCCCCATGGATGTCCCCATGGATTTCCCCATGGATGTCCCCAATGGATGTCCCCATTGATGTCCCCGTTGCTGTCCCCATGGATGTCCCAATGGATGTCCCCATGGATGTCCCCATGGATGTCCGCATGGATGTCCCCATTGATGTCCGCATGGATGTCCCCATTGACGTCCCCATTGATGTCCCCAATGATGTCCTCATGGAAATCCCCATGGATGTCCCCATGGATGTCCCCATGAATGTCCCCATTGATGTCCCCATGGAAGTCCCCATTGATGTCCCGATGGATGTCCCCATTGATGTCCCGAATGATGTCCCCATTGATGTCCCCATGGATGTCCCCATGGATGTCCCCATTGTTGTCCCCATGGATGTCCCCATGGATGTCCTCGTTGATGTCCCCATGGAAGTCCCCATTGATGTCCCCATGGATGTCCCCATTGATGTCCCAATTGATGTCCCCATGGATGTCCCCATGGATGTCCCCATTCATGTCCCCATGGATGTCCCCATGAATGCCCACATGGATGTCCCCATGAATGTCCACATGGATGTCCCCATGGATGTCCCCATTGATGTCCCCATGGATGTCCCCATGGATGTCCCCACGGATGTCCCCATGGATGTCCCCATGGACCTCCCCATTGATGTCCCCATGGATGTCCCCATGGATGTCCCCATGGATGTCCCCGTGGATGTCCCCATGAATGCCCACATGGATGTCCCCATGGATGTCTCCATTGATGTCCCCATGGATGTCCCCATGGATGTCCCCATGGATGTCCCCACGGATGTCCTCATGGATATCCCCATGGATGTCCCCATGGATGTCCCCATGGATGTCCCCATGGATGTCCCCATGGATGTCCCCATTGATGTCCCCATGGATGTCCCCATGGATGTCCTCGTTGATGTCCCCATCGAAGTCCCCATTGATGTCCCCATGGATGTCCCCATTGATGTCCCGATTGATGTCCCCATTGATGTCCCCATTGATGTCCCCATGGATGTCCCCATGGATGTCCCAATTGACGGACCCATTGATGTCCCAATTGATGTCCCCATTGATGTCCCCACGGATGTCCCCATTGATGTCCCCATTGATGTCCCCATTGATGTCCCCATGGATGTCCCCACGCATCGCATTATATTTTGACATGATAAGCTCAAAAATGCAGCATTGATTGTTTGGTAGGAGTATTAGTGGCGAGAAAGTGGGTTTATCGCAGAAACTGAATCTGCGGCATGCAAATCTTTCAGAGAACCTTTTCTACAACTGGTCAAGTTCCCTCGTTGTACCGGGTTTGGCACACCATGTCTTTGATAGCACAGTAGCATTGGGCAAAATGAATGTCTCTTATGACCGAATTCTGCATTACAATTTGGTTCACATTTCCGCCCAAGAAGTTATGTTTGTCTTTCCGGATATGCATTTGGTTTTGTGGTAAGCATTTTTGTGCTTCGGTGTCAATTTTAGTGCTCCAATCTGAAATCCCATACCTAGCCTTTTCGGAATTGTTGGATGCCAGATGCAAAAAACACAAACTTGCGAAGCTTTCATCTATTTAAAATTGTTATCAATTGCACAAACAGAAAATGACCGTCTGCATCAATGTTCAGAATCGGAATACCAATTGCTCGGAAAACCGGTTATTGCCATTTATTGGTGGTTAGAACCAAATAATCGGAGTCGCCACAAGCCGATGTCATCTGAAATCATCACCAAAAGTCAATAGATTATGAAACACTACTTTGTAAACAACAACAGCAACAACAACAACAACTTTTAATTGTATGCACAAACTGAAGTGTGAGTGGGGATTAATGCCCACCCCCTTTTGGATCCTGGCACACCCTCACCAACAAACCCAGTGTACCAACTCTGATCTGCTGGGTTAAAACTTCAGTTTATTGCTAAACTTCCGATTCGTAACCAATTCAGTCTGAGACGGGGCTTAGGTACCACCCCGCCCTTGGGCTGAATCCTATGTACATTGTAATAACGCACACATATACATGCACCTCCCTCCAGCTAATGAACGTCCACTTGTGTTGAACATCAGCCTTACACCATCTCACAGCAATTGTCCATCCCACACATATCACACAATGCAGGCAGACAATGTACACAATGCTGGCACCCGAGCCTACTGCTATGGCAGGCCCAAATGAAACGTGGTGGGGGGTAGGCACACAGCCAGGGATCAGCAAAGCACCACACGTCCACGCAGGTGTGCAGGGATAGCGATCCATAAAACGAATGGAAGTGAACAAGATGAGGCCAAGCACTGGGCAAACCCGGAGTGCAAGTGATGGCAGATGCCGTACCTAATGCCAAAATTATCAGCAATGCTGGAACTTTTCTCCTTGGTTTTCTGAGACTCACTGCAGACAAATATTTGCCTCTGCATGGATCACAGCGGCCCCCCTCTGCTATGGCAGCAGGGACTGCGGAGTGCACGTTACGGTCACAAAAGCAAAACCAGTTGGACATCAACTGTAGACGGAGTAAATACATAACCTGTGCAGAGAGCAAAAATACTTTTGTTGGTTGCCAGATGCTGCAGACCCGAAATCAACACTGATTGTTTCGTTGCCCTGGTGCAGTCCTGTCACCAAAACACACCGAAAAAGGCTGCAATCTGGACTTGCAACGATATGAATGTGTTGCAAGAGCCCAAAATAGAACCAGGCCGTGTAGGAACGCTGAATGGCGTCTGAACCAGGCAAAGATAAGAATGCTGATAAGAATTGTGCCGCACCACAATGCAGCTAATGTACAATGGGCAGCGGATTCCGAATGCAATAAACTCAGTATTACACCATGACACTGCAGGATGCCTTGTGTGTGTACTGCATGAGTAAAATGCAAACTTGGTGAGAATGTGCAATGCACATAAAAACATATGCCATGCCTGCACTATCCCCGACAATTGCCAATGCCCTCCACCTAATGAAGAGCATCAGCCTTACACCATCTCACAGCATGAATACATCTCTGGCATGCATAGCGACAGTGACAGTGACAGTGACAGTGACGGTGAATAGGGGCACAATGCACAAGGCACCGCGAGATGCAAGGGCATGCAAGAGATTGCAGGACACGGCTTGTAGGACATTGCATCTTGGCACCCAGCACATTGGGACAACAACAGTGTGAGAGTAGGAATTTCATGACCCTTGACTTGTCCAGTGTTGCATGTTCCAAGCGGGGCGAAGTTTGGTGGTATGTGTCACTTGGCACTCGTCACTCTGGGGGGGGGGGGGTCTAGGGATTGTCCATCCCACACATATCACACAATGCAGGCAGACAATGCACACAATGCTGGCACCCGAGCCTACTGCTATGGCAGGCCCAAATGAAACGTGGTGGGGGGTAGGCACACAGCCAGGGATCAGCAAAGCACCACACGTCCACGCAGGTGTGCAGGGATAGCGATCCATAAAACGAATGGAAGTGAACAAGATGAGGCCAAGCACTTGGCAAACCCGGAGTGCAAGTGATGGCAGATGCCGTACCTAATGCCAAAATTATCAGCAATGCTGGAACTTTTCTCCTTGGTTTTCTGAGACTCACTGCAGACAAATATTTGCCTCTGCATGGATCACAGCGGCCCCCCTCTGCTATGGCAGCAGGGACTGCGGAGTGCACGTTACGGTCACAAAAGCAAAACCAGTTGGACATCAACTGTAGACGGAGTAAATACATAACCTGTGCAGAGAGCAAAAATACTTTTGTTGGTTGCCAGATGCTGCAGACCCGAAATCAACACTGATTGTTTCGTTGCCCTGGTGCAGTCCTGTCACCAAAACACACCGAAAAAGGCTGCAATCTGGACTTGCAACGATATGAATGTGTTGCAAGAGCCCAAAATAGAACCAGGCCGTGTAGGAACGCTGAATGGCGTCTGAACCAGGCAAAGATAAGAATGCTGATAAGAATTGTGCCGCACCACAATGCAGCTAATGTACAATGGGCAGCGGATTCCGAATGCAATAAACTCAGTATTACACCATGACACTGCAGGATGCCTTGTGTGTGTACTGCATGAGTAAAATGCAAACTTGGTGAGAATGTGCAATGCACATAAAAACATATGCCATGCCTGCACTATCCCCGACAATTGCCAATGCCCTCCACCTAATGAA
The DNA here is from genome assembly GCA_964036045.1 of Eutreptiella sp. 'Long Island Sound 2002'. Lineage (NCBI taxonomy): Eukaryota > Euglenozoa > Euglenophyceae > Eutreptiales > Eutreptiaceae > Eutreptiella > Eutreptiella sp. 'Long Island Sound 2002'. The sequence goes on along the minus strand of OZ038396.1, from coordinate 25,786,300 downwards.
GAGCATCAGCCTTACACCATCTCACAGCATGAATACATCTCTGGCATGCATAGCGACAGTGACAGTGACAGTGACAGTGACGGTGAATAGGGGCACAATGCACAAGGCACCGCGAGATGCAAGGGCATGCAAGAGATTGCAGGACACGGCTTGTAGGACATTGCATCTTGGCACCCAGCACATTGGGACAACAACAGTGTGAGAGTAGGAATTTCATGACCCTTGACTTGTCCAGTGTTGCATGTTCCAAGCGGGGCGAAGTTTGGTGGTATGTGTCACTTGGCACTCGTCACTCTGGGGGGGGGGGGGTCTAGGGATTGTCCATCCCACACATATCACACAATGCAGGCAGACAATGCACACAATGCTGGCACCCGAGCCTACTGCTATGGCAGGCCCAAATGAAACGTGGTGGGGGGTAGGCACACAGCCAGGGATCAGCAAAGCACCACACGTCCACGCAGGTGTGCAGGGATAGCGATCCATAAAACGAATGGAAGTGAACAAGATGAGGCCAAGCACTTGGCAAACCCGGAGTGCAAGTGATGGCAGATGCCGTACCTAATGCCAAAATTATCAGCAATGTTGGAACTTTTCTCCTTGGTTTTCTGAGACTCACTGCAGACAAATATTTGCCTCTGCATGGATCACAGCGGCCCCCCTCTGCTATGGCAGCAGGGACTGCGGAGTGCACGTTACGGTCACAAAAGCAAAACCAGTTGGACATCAACTGTAGACGGAGTAAATACATAACCTGTGCAGAGAGCAAAAATACTTTTGTTGGTTGCCAGATGCTGCAGACCCGAAATCAACACTGATTGTTTCGTTGCCCTGGTGCAGTCCTGTCACCAAATACACCGGAAAAGGCTGCAATCTGGACTTGCAACGTTCTAAATGTGTTGCAAGAGCCCAAAATAGAACCAGGCCGTGTAGGAACGCTGAATGGCGTCTGAACCAGGCAAAGATAAGAATGCTGATAAGAATTGTGCCGCACCACAATGCACCGAAAAAGCCCATATTCTGGACTTGCAACGTTCTGAATGTGTTGCAATCAGGGTGATCTAGCGCCATCTGACTAGTGGTTGGCTGTGGGACAAGGTGTGTGTGGGGGGGGGGGGGGGAGCTCATCCCAGTCTCACCTGGTTCCACACGAAGCTCCCCCCTTGAGTATGCAGCATGGGTTCAGTTTTCTGTGGTGGAATTCACACAGTGGACACCCTCCATTTACACCTGCCGTAAAGCACAGCATTCGCCCAGCTGTAGACTTCTGGGTTGGGCAATGCACAAATCTTATTCCTTAAGCTTCCAAAGCAGTCCATCCACAAGAATGCGCATCGCAGCTCTGTTGTCATTTTTACATATTCCCTCGTTGGGGCCTTGGGTAACTGAAAATCAGACTTGAACGTCGGTGGATTGTGATGGAAGTAATCAAAACCAGGCCCCGGGGGGAGATTAATTCTGTTGTACGCTTGCAACGCTGAAATTCTGTCTCCTGGCTGCACCTTCATCATGTCTTGTATGATAGGTTGCAAACTGACCGGCACTTTTGCACTGCAAATTAGTTGTTGAAGCTCCCCATCAATGTGCCTTATTGCCTCACGCAAATTTTTCCTTGTGCAGTATCGCAGGACATGAACTTCTTCAGTGGACAAGCAGGGCCTCCCATGAGATACCTCCAAGATAATGGCTCCTGCAGACCAAACGTCAGATGGGTAGCCAAAGCCTTCCTCGGGTGGCAAATAATCAAACGTCTGCACCTGTGAAACAGCAAAAGTGAGGACCAAAAAAGAGGTCGGTGCAATGGTAAAGCAACAAAACCGTTTTTTGACCAACTACGTTCAAACCCCTTGTCATAGGCAGGGTGCCAAACCGTGTATTCCAGGAAAAGCAGACTGCAGTGTGCCACAATGGGACACTAGCGGACCGATGATGTAACATGAACATGACTGACCATGTGGAAGCAAACATCAAAGTTGTCAACAAGAGACGGCGGCAAAAACACGCACAGAGAAAGCTGATCACACGGCCGGAACATCAATGGGTATATCAATAGCAGTATCAGTGTGATCATGACTGGGGATGTCAGGGTGACCAAGGGGGCATTTGCACACAACACAGGCACAGCTCGTGCAGAGCGCCCATTATTTGAGTGACTTCACTGGGACCAGCCACAAACTGACCAACCACACAATGCACAGGCTTGCACATTGTCCATGCTGCCCATCCCTACAGCACCACCCATTGCATACCTGGTCAGAAGGTGTTACTTGTTCCACAAAAGGTGGAGCATGTGTTGATTTGTCGTTGTCTGCAATGACAAACAACTCGACAGGGTCATGCGGACCACCTGGAGGGCCAGTGGAAAATATGTTCCCTGGCTTCAGATCTCTGTGAATGACTCCTTGGGCATGGAGAGCAGCGGTGCCCGCAGTCACGCATTTGGCCAGCATGAGGATGTCAATTGGAGGGAGTATGCCCATTCTGTCATCCAAGTCACCCCCTTTGTAATACTTGAAGGCGAGGTAGGCATTATCTTGGTACTGCCATGAGTCTTGCATCTCAACCACGCCGATGCAAGCGCTGTCCTTATAATTATCTTTTAAAACCTTGTGAAAGGACAACTCACGGTACAATGCCTCCTGTTCAACCAAATTGCCCATCGGCATTTTCTTCAGGACCAATTCGGATCCATCAAGACGCTCTATCCGAGCAATTTTTCCAGCATTTGATTTTACACACAGCAGTGTGAGGTCCTTGGGCTCATATTCAAGGGTGTAAGAAACATCTTGCCCATCTTTTTGTGCCACCTCTCGGATCAGCAGGGGATGGTGATCCAAGCCTAGAGGATATCGATTCTCGTCACCAGGGGCAGCCTTCTTGTACTCATGTAACCCAGCAACCTGCCAATCATTACTGGGCTTGGCAAGGGCCTTGGTCTTTATCTTGGTCCTTTTCAGAAATCTACTTGTGTTGGGCCAATACAAAATCTTCAATGGCGATGATGCCGATGCTTTGCATGAAGGACAAGGGTTGGCTCTTGAAGGACGACTGAGCACTGGGACAACCTGAGGAGGCATTGATCAAAGAAGGTGGCCTGCAACAGCAAATATGACAAATATGTACAGTTGTATAACGGTACAATTTGCTGAATCTTTTTTTTTGGCACAGAGTGTTTTGTCGATTACGCAGTGTGCCCCACTGTTCTCCTAGAATGCAATGTCTGCTTCAGATGTATTTGTGTCACTGTCACAGCCAGAGCCACTGCTGGTATCAGACACAGTATCCAATGATGAGGATGAGGGGCCAGAACCAGACCCAAAATCACTAGCAGGATCACTGAATTCACCCAACTCATCCTCACCTACAACATTCAGCACCCTTGCCCTCTTCAACTTCTGTGACTTCCGCTTATGTGGCGCCCGCTTTTTGTGTTTCGTGCGGCGCCGCCCCTTTGCTGCCCATGCATTCGCAACCCAGTCATAGGGGTAGCCCTCTGCCTTCAAATCCTCCGCCCCTATTAAATGCATTCTGATATTGCCCCAGGACATGCAATTGCGCAAAGCTGTGACCACACACTTCTCACGTGAACTCTTTGAAGTGCAAACCGAAAGGGAGGGACATGGAGGGGTATGGTTGCAGTTCCGGGGCTTCTCACCCTTGCCAGGCATTGGGACAAACGCTGAGTGACAAATGGCGCAACTCCACAGCACACAACACAGTGCTTGACACAGTGTAGGGGGCAGGGGGTTTGGACAGTGTTGCAGCTTAGTGATACTGTCCTATGGCCTATTTTTCTAGTTTTTTTCCTAACCAATGCCTTTAGAAAGCCGAAGCAGGAGGGGTTGCCGGTAGGGGAGGGACCGAGAGGCTCGTAGGGGCCGTTGATATTTCAGTAGGACTATTTAACCTCTCAGCCTTGCTCTCCTTGACTATCTGGTGCCTGGGCATCCTCTCGCTCCCCCCACACCCGGCTAAGAACCCCTGTGCCCCACCCAGGCACCAGCCTTGCGGACAGTGTCGTTTAACAATCTGAAAAAAAAATGCCGTGAGGAAATTAGCAGGTGCTAATTTCAAAAAAGTCTTTTCTGGCAGAAGAGACACGGCTGCGGGGCCCCGTTTCAAAAAGAGGGGAAGAGCCAAGAGCAAGGAGAGGGGGGTTAGACAGTTGACGGTAGACAATAGACAGACCGGGTCCCCCACACTGAAGGGAGGACCCCACTTAATGATGCACTTGCATGTACAGGGCAAAGCAAACGTGCAAAAGCAGACAAAACACTGTACAACCAGTACAATCAGCCGTCACTGTCACTGTACCTGTGTAACTACGAAGCCAAGAGACATTCGCCAACTTGCTTCGGAATGCAGCCAAATCATGGCGGGTGTCTATTATGTTGTTACACTGGCTACCTAGGGATTTTTTCCTCCTTTTTGGTGTAAATGGAAACTTTTTACCCTGAAAAACCCCGGGTTTCATGCCCCTCTCGTGCTGAAAACACTCCTACACGGTACAACAGTCCCAAAGTTGGCTTCCCGGGCCTTGGCTCGCTCAAATTCACAAGTTGGCGCGCCAAGTCGCAAGTTGGCGCGCCAAGTCCGGACTTGGCGCGCGCCAACTGTCAAGTTGGCGCGCGCCAAGTGTCCCCCCACCGATCCAACCATCGACTTGCACACTATTGTTGTCACTGGAAATTCCGTCCCTCACCTGCCCTTGCACACTTGGCACGAAGAAAGCATTGTTCCATCTTTTTTTTTGGAATGTGCAAAAGAATGTGTAAAATGATGTGCAAGAGAAAGTAGTATACATTGTGGAGCCGTAGCTCAAAATTGCCTTGCTGGGGCCCACGGAGGCATAGCAATCATATATAGAGGTCAGATGCCTTGCTATGGTCCCAGGGTCATCTGGCGGGTGGGTTAAGACCCCTGTTCGGCCTGGACGAAGACCCCATTATTCTCTATGAACCCCCTTTGCTTCATCCACGACGACTCCCAAACAGAAAATTTTTTATTATACAACCCGCAGTCCAGATTATCTGAGCGGATCACTTCCCCTCACCCCTTCCGCGTGCGATCCCCCTTGCCCCCCTTCACCCGCACTCTGGCCCCCCGCAGTTTGGACACCCGGCCGCCTTTACTTCCACCTCGAAAGCTGCGCTTGGAAATTTCACATTTCAGGGCTCTCCTTTGAAGGCGGCAAAAATGCCAATGTGCCTTTGGGCCCATCCCAACAGGTGGTCAATCCACAGATGGGCCCACAGGGTGACGTTCATTTCACAGGCCTTATGGGCCTCCCCCATTTTTTTTCAATTCTGTTCGCAGAATTATCCTGTCCGGCAACTGCAATCGTCCGGATTTCCACACGACATCGCTTGTTGCCAACAGGGATTTTCCCCATTGCCGGAAGGCGTCCGTCCAGGACACCTGGACCCCCCCCATGTCAACGACATGCTGCAGGAGGCCCTCCCCCTCCAGATGGTCACACATGGTGTCCCATCCCTCACTCTTCACCCACTCTGCAGCCGCCGTCTGCTCGATTTTCACGGGCACCTTCTTCTTATCCTTCCTCTCCTCTTCCAACGCCACACCGGTGGCGGTCCGTGCCTGGATCCGAATGGGATCCAAGAACCATTGCACCCACCTCACGGCCTTTCCCTTCTTCCACCGATGCACCGTGTGGAGGCTGTTCACAAGGGCTAAAAGCCCATTTTGCACTTGCCGGTGGACGCCATGCAGCCCATAATCGGGGGGCCGCACGGGGGGGCGCCAGAGCCACTCCTCGACAATCACCCCCATCCCGCAGCCAAATTCGTGCAGGTTGGTCGCCCGATTTTTCCCACACAACCAACAAACAGTGGCTGCGGGGTTTTTGGCTGTGAACGAGGAGCAACCCCCCAAAATGACCTGCGCTTTGGTGTCTGCTATAAAAAAAGGAATCACCTTACGCAGGTAGCCCCCTTTATCGGGGATTTGCTGCTGCGCGACCTCGATGAGGTCCGCGTTCAGGTCATAGACCTCGGCCAATTGGGAAATGATGGCCTTCTTCTCCGATCCGCGCAGCAAGATCCAAGAGCCCAAGGGCATTTGACTCCCCAGGTCCCCAACGGCAAAATGCACGAAGGAGGCCTGCCAGAGCTTTGTCCCGTCGAAGGAGATGCCCACCCACACGTTGTCCGTCAGGAACCTGGGGCCGTCACGGTGCCACATCACCTGTCCCAGAAAACAGGGCGTGTGTAACGGGTCACCGTGAACGGTCGCCGGGAAACGCTTTGGTGCAGGGTGAAAATACCTGCAGTTTCTGCCACAGATTGCATGCGGCCCCAAAAATGTCATTGTCCTCGTCCGTCTGAAAATGGACCTCCGTGACGCGGGGGGCGGACAATGCCTTTCGCACCTGCATCAGGGTTCCCCATGGGCATTTCCACTGGCTGTGGGCCCGGCTGTATTGCAGTTTGCGGAAGCTGTCGCCATTTTTGCGGCTCTCCCACAGAATGGCCGCGGCCAACAGCTCCAAATCGGGGGGGGGGGGGGGGCGCCCACCACCACAGCCAGCGGACCCCAGCCAGGAGTGGCGGGGAACCGTGCCCAAGGCCCACAGCCAGGAGTGGCGAGAGGCCACCACCACCGCAACCAACGGACCCGAACCAGGAGTGGCGGGGGACCGCGCCCAGGACCCACAGCCAGGAGAGGTGAGGGGCCACCACCACCACAGCCAGCGGACCCCAGCCAGGAGTGGAGGGGAACCGCGCCCAGGACCCTCCGCCAGGAGTGGCGAGGGACCACCCACCACCACAACCAGCGGATCCGAGCCAGGAGTGGCGGGGAACCGCACCCAGATCCCACAGCCAGGAGTGGCGAGGGGCCACCGCCACCACAGCCAGCGGACCCCAACCAGGAGTGGCGGAGAACCGCGCCCACAACCCCCAGCCAGGAGTGGCGAGGGACCACCCACCACCACAGCCAGCGGACCCCAGCTAGGAGTGGCGGGGAACCGCGCCCAAGTCACCACGGAACCCCGACCCAAACGCACATGCAAAGCACCCCCCGACGGCGGGGAGACGGCTAAACCCGCAAACCCAAACCAGGAGGGGCGGAGCCAAGCCACAACCCAAAACCAGGCGAACCCACCTGAGACGCCAGCCGGGAAAGGCGGGGTCAACACGAAACCCAAACCCAAACACAAGCACCGCACCACAGCAGGAAACCCAGTGTCCATAGCCCGGGCACTGAGGCAGCCCGTGCCATGCAGGTGACCCGGCCAAACGCGATCCGGAGACCGGGGGTAAGGCTGCATCCTAAGGCCTGTACTGCTTTGGGACTCGAGGCGGAGCGTGCGACACCCAAGCACCTCGGAACCCCAGTACCGAGAACATGCATGCATGCCTTGGGAACGGGATACGCCAGGAAGTCCGGTGAACCCCTAGGGTTCCGCCCAAAGGAGGGGACGCGCGCAAGCGCGGGGGCACACCCTCCCGGCGAGACAAGTACGTCACGCTGGCGGGGATCAGCCCTTCCGGTGTTGCCCGGAGCCGCTTTGTTGGGGGCCACCAGTCAGGTCTAGCGGGATGTAAGTCACCTCCCCTCTTCACGCGCGGAGCCTGTTCCTGTTCGTCACAGCGGCAACGCCAGCGGGACCCATGGGGCGCCTCTCCACGACCGAGTGCACCTACCTACCTACCTAGAGTGCTTAGTGCATCTCTAATACAACTAGAGTATACCTCAAAGCAATGGAAAAGCACTTTTCTTACTGTGGTGCTTGTCCCCTACATACTATATACACTGTGCACAACACAGCGAGTACTTGATGCCAAAAACCCACAGCAAACACCAAGACCTTCGACCATAACCGTAACCCAAACCAACAATCACAATAGATCAATAATAATCTAAAACTCATGAATCTACAGTCATTTCACTCCAAAACATCGTAAATCCCGATCTTCATAAATCTTCAGCCATGCTGGCATTTGCGACTGCGATGCGCAATACGCGATCGCAGCGATCACGGCAGGGTTCCTGCAGCCCTGTCCTGGTTGCCCCTGCGGCCCATTACACTCCCCTCCTAAGACCTGACAGGACACTGAGGGTGTGATACAAAGGCACATACCCATATATGGGCAGCAGGGGCAACACAACGTATTGCCATAAATTAATCTCCGGGGGGGGGGGCAAGTCGCAGCCCATGCCAAGCATGATGGCCCCTGCTGTGCAAAGGGGGAGGCGCGGCACTCATGCGGGCTGTCCCTAGCCCTTGCCTTACCCCCAAGTATTAATATACAGACGTCTTGCCTGAACTTGTAGAGGCATGCCACCACCCCAACTACACCAGACGCTGACCAACGCTACTTGACACACACACATGCAACGTCAGTGGATAGCTGTTCTCAGCTGCCGAACAGCGACACACAACCTCAACAGACACCCACCCAGGTCGTACAATACCCGCCCCCGCCAGACCTTGTGCCACACACGATGAACCACACACAACGTGACTCACCACGCACTTTCACGGAAACAAATATAAAATAATAAGATCCGAAACATAAAATTTAATGCGCTCCTTCACTGAGCGCTCCTTCGCTAAAGCTGCTTCGCTGAGCGCTCCTGTGTTGAGCGCTCCTTCGTTCAGCGCGCCTGCACTGCACTCCTTCAGTAAGAAAAAGTCACTACCATGTCTTTCTTGGGGGACTTGATCCAGGCTACAGCTCCCTTTTTGCCTAAGGAAGTAATGTTGACTAACACTTAAACATTTTTGTCACTCTTTTGAACCTTTAAGTACACTTTCTCAAGGAACTAGGGTTGTAACCCTAGCTCTCCCATGAAGTTCACCCCTACCACTCAAGTGAGCGGAGGTACCTTCCTTCATGGAGGTATACCGAAATAAAATAGGCACTTCATGCCTTGGGCTTAGTAGGTGGTCTCCCACCTCAGGACCCCCATACTTCAATCTTTCAACTACTTATTGTGGTTCTACTTTTTAACTGATTCTGAAGTCAGTTGCTTGGCCAAGCTGGCCAAGCCATAACCCTGTGTCTGGCCCAGCTCCCATGACCCAGATTCCTAACCAACTTCATTGTCAACCAAAAGATGCACATGAAGTGCTTGTGACCAAACCTGAGGCCAAACTCATGTCAGTTTACACTTAAAATCCATTTGTTTTGTAATTGTGTGACTGAATCTTTGTACTTAAGCCTACTTTGTTCATTTGCAGCCCTTCTGTGTTATACTGGATTTCAAAACTATTCAACAACACGATCCACTTGTTCTTCTTGCTCTACGTGCGGCATTGGTGAGGGTTTTCAACATCAAAACCAGCAAGGTTTTATCAAAACCTATAGGGCACTAATTGAGGACATCTTTCCGGTAGCAGAGGGATCCCTTGCAGACCCTTAGAACCGACACCGCAGCAAAAGCAAAGCCCAACATGTCAGCAAGACCTTCAGTACAACTGTCGACCAGAACCTGGCCAATCCGAGAGGTCCAAGGACAAATGGGCAGCAGGCTCATATCAAGTGAGCACCAGCTGCGAGTGCCTTCTGGGTCTCAAGAAGATCCAGAGCACAAAAGGGCGGAAGAAGGAGCGCCCAGAACAACACCACCTTTAACCACAGAGGCCTTAGTGGCCCGTGGTGAAAGCCTCAACCATCTACGCAGGCGTGTGGTCGCCTCGATTTCTCGGTCCGCTTGCCCAGCATCCTCGTCCACCTTGGGTAGTTCTGAAGAAGAAGAAGGACTGAGACGAAGGATGGACGAGTACCTCCTCCACCCCGAGTACTACAAGTCAGTACGAGGGGAAGATGGAGAGGAACCAGTCCCAGCCCTGGGGTCCCGACCACGAACTGACCTAGGGTCCTGCAGATATTCTGGACCATCCTCAGACATGGCTGAGACCGCATCGCTGCCTAGAAGACACGAATACCCGAGAGCATGCTGTCCGACCCCAAGGGCACCCGAAGTACGCCCGACCTACGTTGAGGAAACCCATCATCCAGGGCCGACCTACGGCACCCTGGATCGTACGGCCGAATTGTTGGCCAGACTACTGTCTGGGTCAGAAGACCCAAATGTGACGGCCCTGTCGGAGGCCGTTAAGGCGAAGTTGGGTACAACAGAACCCTTACCCAAGCCAGAGTTGTCCTCCGCCTCCCCCGGACTGAGTACCCTGGCAGATGATCTTAAGAGATCAAGGGTCTCAAGGCTGTTGCCTAAGGTCACCTGCCCCAGCCCCTTTCACCCCCGTGCCAGGACAGTGCCCATGGCAGAACTACGGGACGACCCAGTCACTGAGACTGAGAAAAGACGGCTAACTGCCCCGGCACCGCTCGCTGGGAGAGCACCCCCCCCTTCAGAACCAACCTCAGGGGGTGGGAAGAGTGGCAAACCAATTGCCCAGGCAAACATCCAGCTAAAGCTGCCGGAGTTGGACCCGAAAAACCTGCCCGAATGGGCAGAGGAGTTTGCCGAATTTCTTTTGCACACTGGCCAATCCCATGTGGATGTGGCCACCAAATGCTCTCTCCTGAAGCGATCATGCAAGAAGAAATTTTTGCAAAAACAGGTGAAGCAGATTGTAAAAACTTGTTCAACCTGGGCTGAGGTACTCCAGAGGTTGGAGAAAACATTCCCCGTGTACGAGACAGACCTCAGTGTTCGCACGCAGATCGAGGAGCTCCCAATGCTCCCTGAATTCCCCACCGCTGCGCGAATCTCTGAGTACGTGTGTGACCTAGAGTATCTGTTCTCACGGATGAACGTAGGTTCCTATGGACCTACGGAACCCCACCTGTGGTTGGTGGGTAAGATCCCCCCCCGCACGTGGGAAAAATCGCTTACGAGGGAGGAAGGCTTGTGATGTGCACCCCTGACTGGGGTAGCTCAGGTGAGCACGCCTATTGGCACCAACTACTGGACCGTAGGACAGTGGGAAGAGTTCAACTTCCCGACGGTCCTATTTATGTGCCTGAGGACTCAGACACAGCCATGCAGGCCCCTGAATGGGCCAGTTTCCTGTCCATCGTCGATGGATCTCTCAACCATGTACCCTTGTGTGATCTGGATCAGTTGCTACTGAAAGAGGTCATGGCCGAAAATCGTGGCCTGACCCTTTTTGATCTCAAGAAGAGATCACCTGAGCACGTCTCCGCCACACTTACAGGGTGTGAATTCCCCGATAACGATGTGAAACCTGCTGCTGTGAGGGAGGATGAGGACGATCAACTGTCTGAGATCGCCAGCACCATCCCCCCTGTTGATCCCCACTGTGTTGAGTTGAAACACAGTGCTTTTCTGGCCCAGCTGCTGCTGGATGAGGTAGACCTGGACACTACCTCTAGACAAGCTTCCCCTGTTGGGAAACCCGTGCTGCACATGCAGCACGCCTGCTCAGGAGAACCTGAGACCTCGAGCCCTGATGCTCGAGCGAGGCCCGCCTCTAACAACATGCCGTTGTCTGAGCATGACGCCCAGGAACTCGGGCGTCTGCTGTACCTAAGGGCTGAGGGTATTGAGCGCCAAGAACGGCTGCTATACCTCCGAGAGACCTGGAAATCCTCCATCTGGTCTGAGGAGGACGATGATTCCAACACCCTGCCTGACCCCGAGGTGCCACTCGTGTAATCACTGCACTATGGGCAGCAATGTCCCCCTGAATGGGATGACAGCTCAGTGCCTGCCGAAACTGCTGATCGGCAGAAGAAGAACGAACGTGGCAAGAGTAACCTCCATTCCGAGGAGGATTTCAAGCAGAAGATCGAGAGTCTAAACCTGGACCCCCGATTGAAGAAACTGTTGCTAACCTATGAGGAGGTGTTCGGCGCCCTGCCACCTCCCCTATCTTGTAAAAAACTGTTCCGGATGGACCTGAAGCTAAAACCTGAGTTTGAAAAGACGCGGGTGAGGCGTCGTCCATACCCCGCTCCACAGGAACAGGTTAAGGAAATCGAGCGCCAGATCCAAGAATGTATTGATGCTGGCCTCGTTGAAGAGTATAAGAAGGGGGACTACCCCCACCACTGCAGTCCCTGTTTCCTGGCTGCTAAACCTGGATCAACTGCCCCGCGATTTGTTGTAGACTATGGTGAGGTCAACAAGAAGACCCAGAACCACTCAGGGAGTATTCCTAACATGGAAAACACCCTGGAGCGTATTGCCAAGTGCAGGTATAAAACTAAGATGGACAAACGCAGTGGTTTCTGGCAGGTTGACCTGACCGCCGCAGCCCAGGAAGTGCTGGCGTTTATAACCCCTAAGGGTCGTGTGTTCAAGTGGAAGGTTATGCTTTTTGGGGTAGCCAACGCCCCGGCACTCTTTCAAGAACTGATGAACTAAATTTTGTACATACTGAGGCGCAGACCTCTAGTGCAGGAGCTAATCTCCCGGGGTGCAGAAATGGAGGCCCACATCGATGATGTGAGTTTGGGTACCAATACCCAAGAGGACCATGTCCTTCTCCTCCGTGAGTTTTTCATTGTGTGTCAGGAAAACCATCTCCGGATCAAACTCGAGAAGTGCGAGTTTATGAAAGAGGAGATGGACTGCCTAGGTTTCGATGTGGGGTATGGCTCGTGGAAACCAGCCGCTTCTAAGATGCAGCCCCTACAGGACATGCAGATTCGCGATGACCCTAAGAAGGGTCTACACGATGTGAGGAGTTTCGTGGGCACCTGTAACTTCTATAGGCGGCACATCCACAACTTTACCTACTCTTCTGCCCTCCTGACTGACCTAATCAAGAAAACTACTCCCTGGAAGTGGACCTCCAGAGAAGAAGAGTGTTTCCAAGAGTTGAAGAAGAAGATCGCCTCCTCCCAATGCCTGGGTGTACCTCGCCCTAAGGGTGAGATTGTCCTGATCACTGATGCCAGTGATGTAGGGGGGGGGGGGGGTGGAACTATCTACCAATGGCAAGAGCTTAACCCAGCTGAACTGGCTCATTGCCATTATCGTACCACTGGACTGAGCCGTGATGGTTCCCTGAAACACGACTATCCTTCCAGTGAATGGCGACTGGTGCCTCTGGGTCACTGGAATTGGAAATGGAACCAGGCACGTTCCAACTACAGTACCTATGACCAGGAACTCCTGGCTGGTATGCTGGTTCTTTCTTCCCAATCCCGACTCTTAGGTTCTAACCCTACAGTCTGGCTATGTGACCAGGAACCGGTGAAGTCCTTTCAGAAGGGCCCTCCACCGGAGAAAGCAAAACTAAAACGATGGTGGACCTACCTCAGTCAGTTCAGATTGACTGTCCACCATATCCCTGGTATAAAGAATGAACTGTCTGACTAAGTATCGCGCAACAACTTCGATGCGCTCATAGGAGAGAGCTCAGAGGCTCTTGCTAAAGAGGCCTTCCAGCGAATGGACGTGCAGCTGGACCTGTCTATGCGCACGGCCGGAGTCCTCGAGGGTTGGAGCCTAACCGACTATCAGTCAGAGTATAAAGAGATTCTCCATACCCTCAGCACTGGTCTCGAACCCCGTGTCATTGACGGGCACCAGTGGTATAAAAATAACCAGTACCTCTTCTATGAGGACCGCATAGTCGTGCCAGAGGCACGGCTCGATGGATGCCTGCAATGGGCCCATCTCAGTTCAGGACACACTGGGGGTAACCGCTCAGTGGAGTTCTTTCGGGAGTGCTTTTACTCTAACCTAACGCTGACTGGGCTGAGGGCCCGTATGCTGACCATTGTTGATGCTTGTGAGTGTCACGCCAGCAAGCAAAGCGACAGTAGGGACAGGGGCCTGATTTCCAGCTTGCCCATACCCTACTGCACTAACTCTCTACTCTACGTGGATTTCATCCAGGGCCTACCTCGCTTTGGTGGCTATGATAGCTGCCTAGGTGTCACCTGTGGCTTGTCCCGCTTCACTCGTGTGTTTCCTTGCAACAAGAAAATCACAGGTGAGCAGACGGTGAAACTATTGGTCGAACAGTGGTTCGAACCCTATGGGGCACCTAAACAGGTGCACTCTGATGAGGACGTACGCATCCGCATTGACACTGGATGATACAAGCGGGTGTTGAACGCCCTCAATGTAGAGGTAACCACAGGTGTGCCCTATACCCACACATCTAACCCTCTGTGTGAGAGACAGAACCGTGTGGTGGAACAAAACCTGAGAATCCTGATGAAACAGGAGCGTAATAAAGATTGGGTACGTCTTGTACCCTGGGCAGTACTAACCAGGAACTCTCAGAGGAGTTCATACACTGGTTTCACCCCCGATGAACTGTTTCATGCAGGTAGACCTGCTTGGTTTTTCAAAACCCCCTCTCCTGAGGACTTCAAGAGTCCTGTTGGGGACTGGCTGGAACACAAGCAGGCTATCGCTAACCAGGCGGGTACTAACCTGAGGCATGTCCGTGAGCGTGAACTGAGTCGGCGTAACCGCCTACGGCGGCCCGCCAATTTCAAGGTTGGTGACCTTGTTTTGGTTCACCACTCACGCCTACCCTCCTGGCCTCGTAACGGTCCGCAGGACCCTTATTTTGGGCCCTACCGTATCATCAAGATTGATGGATCTAGGATCCATGTCAAGTGCAGTCCACGTCTAGGTGGTGAACTGCTATGTGCTCCCAAACAACTGAGGCACTATCACGCTCCTGACGACTTGTCCTGGGACGAGTGGCGTTTCAGTGACAGTGAGGTGGAGCGTATTGACCTGGAGAACGCTGCCAGCCCTGAGGAGGCAGACGAGCTCGAGGAAATGACTGCCGACGAGATGGCAGTCGATGGTTACTACGTGGTGGCAGGTATTGCTCGCCACGAGTACAAGCAGGGTAGGAAGTTCCTTACCCTATGGGAAGGGTACGGAGTTTCAGAAGCGACATGGGAACCCATGTCCGCCTTCATCCAACCTGACGGGAGTATCAACCCCGTTATCCGTTCCTACCTCGTTGAGAACAACGAGGTGCAGTTACTAACCCGGGCTGAGACCATGTCCCAACGTAAAAAGAGGAACTAACCTCCCAGGAACCTAGTTAGTGTAACCAGGACAGGTACAGGACCCCGGTAGAGCTCCAGTTTCAGTGAGTGTACTAACACCCTCCCAATCGGGATCGGTTTTCCACCCACCTACACATCCGCTGCTTTTGGAGTCCTGCCCCTGCCAAGTTGTGCCCTGCACGCCCATGCTTGTGGTTCCCAGCGTGAGTGAGTGCCATGTTGACCACGTGACGCATGGGACGTGCCCTAATGAAATGACCCTGGGGAGCCAACGATGAACGGTGGCTGACTATGCCTATGACCAGGGGGGAATGACAAGCAAGGTGTGATCACCCTCCTTGGGGACAAGCGTGCCCACAGTTAGGACCCCTAACTGGTCCAAACCCATGGGGTTCTACCCTTCCTAACCTGGCTGCTATATCTGCCTACGTATGTGTGAGTGTGCTATGCCTGAGGTCCTAAGAGCAAGCTGCAGAAGTGGTGTCCTAATTGTACCCAAGTCTGCAAGCTTGCTAAACCCAACGGATGTCTTACCGGTGCCACGGGGTACGCCCCGGGTCTCTCCGCCCCTAAGCGCCCAATTTCTGTGCTGGCGCAAAACCTTGGGGGAATACCCAGTGCATATGACCAGGTATTGTTTTGCCTACCTACCTACCTACTACAGGGGAGGGGTGGCCAAAAGCTATGAGGCAAAACGCCTGTTTGCTACCGCGGCCAAAACCTAGACTAACCACTGTCACTGCCCACCAACCTTGCTAAAATTGCAGGAAACAGGTGGGACAGAGACACACACTACAGGTCCTACACTCTCTGTTGTCAGCACCGGCCTTCGAAGGCAGGGTGAGCGCAACCGCACTCAGTCCCTGCCAGGCCTGCTAACCCTACACGCACACACTACTAGTAAGAAAAAGTGCTTTTCCATTGTCTTGGGGTACACTCTAGTTGTATTAGAGATGCACTAAGCACTCTAGCATTTTTATCTTAGTATTGGTCTAACCAAAATGGGTGAAAACACATTTTGACTTATGGAACCAAACACTAAATCAGGATATGGAGTGGTCCCCTTGATCCCCTATCAATGCAAGCTAATTCATCTTTTCCTGAGTTGACTGAGGCACTGAGATACTAGGGCAGAGCCTATGAATTTATCTATGTTTTCTCATGAATTCTTAGCTATCCTAGTGGTATGCACCCTAGGGGGCTGGGGTACCTCTTTTTGAGAGGTCCTGACATGGCAGTGACCTCACCTCCACATGCCATGCCACCTCAGCACATATGGGACCAAAAACAAAGAGTGCACATCTCTAAGATGGCACTATGGAGACTGAATGACATTGTGGCAGTTTTCCAATCTGTTTTTCAATCCTTTTTGCAATCTATTGTAAAATATTTCCGAGTTGCTATCCGCTGTAGATATTTGAGTTGCTTTTGTTGATATTACTTACATCTAACTCATGTTACTCTGCAGCCCTTCTATGTTGAGATCCTGAATTTCACCTTCACTTGCCTGCATTGCTCCTACTTGGTTTACAAAACGTTTTCCTGATCAAAAACCAGCAGCAGGGAACCAAGCACAGCAACAAGGCAAAGCAACAAAGAGTCTGAAAGAACTCATACTTTTCTTTCTGGTAGCAGAGCTTGCTGCAGCTCTGAGTGCCTCGGGCAACCCCGTGCCGAGTACAAGAAGCACTCCGAGCCGCTGCGTTGACATAGAAGGGCGATGGACATGAAGAAGGAGGACACTGGTGTGAAGGCAGCATCAGAAGCACCGGCAAGGCCAGCGCCTGAAGTGCCTAGACCTGCGGTTACTGGTGCTGCACCTTCAGTGCCCTTAAGTGGGCCAGTGGATTCGGCGGCTGACGACTCCCTTGACGGTTTGCACACGGCCTTCAAGGGCCTATCCGTTGATGAGGAGATCGTCAAGGGACCTGGGAAGAAGAAGAGGGAGAGAGAGATGGATGCGGAGGAGAGTGGAGCCGACAAAGGAGTTGAGCCAGGGCGTGACCCAACATTGGCTACACCGAGCAGTTCGAGTGGAACACCCTTCGAGAGCGCACCGGGCGCCTCTGACCACCACGCATCACCCTCTCCATCAACCACCCCACTCCCAACTCCAGACACCGCCGCAACAACTTCCACACCCACAACCACACCGCCTATGGCTGAGACAGCAGCTGGCACCGGCTTTACTGGAATACCTGCCCCTGCTCATCCCGCCTATGGCGCTGCATCTTCCACTCCTACAACCACCCCGCCTATGGCGGAGACGGCAGCTGGCACCGGCTATACTGGAATGCCTGCCCCTGCCTATCCTGCCTATGGTGCGGAACCATATGCGGCTGAGGGTGATGGCTTTACTGGTATGCCAGCCCTAGCCTATCCAGCCTACGGTGTGGGCTTATCGGCCACTGCGCCTCCGCCCAGGACTGCAACAGCCAGTGAACATATGGCTGCAGCCTCTACGCCGCTCTAGTATGCGACAGACCCGCCGCGTCACCCACACCATCACCGTCATCATCACCATGAGTACCCTGGGTATGCTACCCTGGACGGGCTGAGGAGAGGACCACCTTCGTGCAACAGCCGAACTTCGAGGGGGTCATCCAACCGGTCGCTGACCAAGTCCGAGCTGAGGGCCGTACTCCGGGAGGCGACTGCTGACCCGGTGGGCGACATGACCCAGGAGATCAGGGAGAGATTGGAACCCCTGATCCCGCCAGAGGGGTCACCTACGTCCCTGGGGGCCTCTCCCCATCGCCTGCAGGCGAATCACCTGGTGGCTGAGCTGAGCCACACCCTTGGTGGCGTGAGGAGTCGGCCAATGCCAACGCCTGCAGCAGTATCGCGAAGCCCGTTCGTGCCGAGGACTGCCCAGCCCCCCTACAGCCACGTGGCTAACTCTACGAGGGCGGAGCTGGACCGGCTGGGACTCACATCCCTACGGGCTATGGTGGACGTGGAGCCCTATGGCTCCAGTGATCTTGGCGGCGATCCCTCTGACAGCGACCCGCCTTCCCTGTCGTCGGCTTGCCCCTATGAGGACGACGACCCCGAGGACCCCGACCATCCTCGGGGGAAGAAGAAGAAGAAGAGGAAGAGCCGACGGCGACGCTCCAAGGACGCCAAGGCTGTGGCCACGTCGAAGATCGTGGTCAACCTACCGGAGTTTACGGGGAAGGACCTCGCCAACTTCGCGGAGAATTTTGGCCGCTTCCTCCGGATGACAGGCCACACCCATGCCTCTGGCAGGGTCAAGTGCGATCTGCTCTTGCAGCGCTGCAAGACGAAGTACCTTGAAAAGCAGGTAAAGCAGATCGTCACTAAGTCCACCACCTTCGCCGAGGTCCTGGTGGCACTGGAGAGGCAATACCCCTCCTACGAGACGGATCTCTCGATCAGGACGGAGATCGAGAAATTGGCAGCGTTGCCCAACAACCCTAAGGCGGCCCGCATCACAAAGTTACTCGCGGACCTCGACCACTGGGTGGGCCGGCTGACGCCGGGTTCGTACGGCAACGACGAGCTGCTGTTTTGGCTCGTGGCCAAACTCCCCGCCTCCGTGTGGGATGAGTGCCGAGCCACGGCGGAGAGGAAGGCAAGGACCCTCACCTACGAGGACTTGTCTGTCCTCCTCTTGGAGCTGGCGCTCGAGAAGGAGAGCGACCAGCACCTGGACGCCTACCGTCCTGGAGGAGCCGGCTCTGGGAGCCATGCTGCAAAAGGGTACCAGGCCCACCGAGGACAGGGGACTACCCCCTAACACGCCCGTATCATGGGCGCTGTCCAGCAGTTCTTCTGGTGTGAAGGCTGCGATGAACATGGTCAACCGCAGCATGCCCCCGACTGCCACCAACGAGATTGCTTCGTGGTCAAGGGGAAAGTTCAAGAGACCAACACCGGCGCTAAGTCCAAGTAGCCGGATCACTACAGATGCACGATCACGTGTGCATTCTGTGGCAAGAGGAAGCACTATGAGGATGAGTGCTACCATAAGCAACGCCTGTCGGCCAAGCTTAAAGGAGAAGATCCTGACAAGGGCTCTGGCAAGGGAGGTGGCAAGGACAATGGCAAGGACTCCGGAAAGGGCAAGTCTAAGGGCCGTGGGAAAGGCCAAGACAAGACTCAAGGTGGACGAGGAGGAGGCAATCGCCAGCCTGACGACAACAAGAACCTGAACAAGAACGGAAGCAACCCCAACCCTAATCCAGGGGGGAACTCCGAGCCCTCTGGAGGGCGAAATAGGACCCACCACTCGCTCTCAGACGCGGGCCCAACAAGAGCAAGGGGCCAAGCGGGAGCATGAAGGTGGAGATGACGGCAACGCTAAGAAGCGTAGCCGTTTCATGAGAATGGCCCGCAAATTGCGGAACAAGGGGTTCGAGGTGGTGGCTCCCGCTGAGTTCTGACGTGGACGCTCCGATGGGGACATGGACCTGGTGTTCTGGGTACGTATCCGTCTTGGGGGGCGTGAATACCTGGGGGTACTGGATACTGGCGCCACGATATCTATCGTGGCTAAGAAAATTTTACCTCGGGGGATCCTGAAGAACACCATGCCTACCGCGGCTATACGCATGGGGGATGGCCACGTGGTACACAGCTGTGGGGACTGTGAGGTGGAGGTGCCTATGGGCTCACAAAATATCGCCCATCGTTTCTATGTGATGGACACTGAGGCCTTCGACTTCGTTCTGGGTACTGACTTCTTCGTGCAGCACTCCCAGATTCAGTCTCTGACGCTGCAGGCCCCCTACCTCCTGTACGTGGACCACGGCAATGGCAGAGAGTCCGTGCCATTGGAGCAGTCTGACCACACCTCGAGCTACCTGCGGGTAACGAAGGAGAACCTGATGGCAGCCTCAAAAACAGAGGACTACCAACTATTGGGGGATGTACTGCACCAAGGTTTGAAGGAGTTGGGTTACTCCAGAGAGGACCTAAGCGTGGAGCAGTTCGCCAGTGACAAGCAACACGTCTTGGACCTATACTGCAGCAAGGGGAAGAACTGCTGCTACAAATTTTACTGGCCCTCATTCGGGCTGGCCTACGGGAACCCCAGATTTAGTGAAATGGGGAAGGTCCTGACCAAGGTGGCGTTGGAGCGTTCCCGTATGGTCATCTGCAGCCCCGATTGGGGAGCCCATGGGGGAAACGAGTATTGACGAACCCTCCTTGACAGGCTGACCATCAGCTCTGTCAGGTTACCTGATGAGGCCATCTACGTGCCTCTGGGACGCCACACGCCCATCGGGAAACGCGGATGGGGCAGCATGCTCAGTGTGGTCGATGGGGGCCTTATCTCTATTCTCTGGGAGGACCTGGACTCTGCCCTGGTCCAGACTATACAACGAGAGAGCAATGGCCTCTCCCTGGGGGACCGGAAGGATCGGCTACGACCCCGCGATGCCATTCAGATTGTATCAGGGGGAGACGAATACGTCGTGTCTAACACCACTGCCCCGAACTCCCCCTGCCATGTACCTGTACCTGATGGAGTCTCAGAGTGTGGACTATCCGAGCTCCCCAGCTCTATGCACTCTGACGACGAGACTGAGCATGACGCCTTCTTTGTGCAGACATGCGTGGAGGAAGTGGAGAACGCCCAGTACGTTGCCCCAGAAAAACCCCTACTTTCCATGAGGGTGGAAGACCCCTTGGACGAGGAGCTGGACCCCACATCCAGGCTCAGGGAGTACGTGGATTCCAAGAGGAAGTTGGTGGCGAAAAAGCTGTGCTATGCTAAGCCTACCCGCAGTTCGTGGCCTATGAAGGAGGGACGTTAGGAAGACGTCTCCCAACTGAAGGAGGACCTAGAGCCGAAGATCACCACCTGGCAAAGAGAGGTTGATCTCAAGCTCATGAAAAGTGTATGGGGTGCCCATGTGAGGACCCCAGAGGAGGATGAGCTCTCGGAGGAATGTGTATGCGAACCCCCTCGAGCTTGCCTATGTTGTCATCGACCACCAGAACCAGTGGAGCGAGACCTTCTGTACGCCTATCAAGCGTTGAAAGATACTACCAAGGGCGATGAGCCGGTGGAGGACCACCTCCCGGCGTCTATTCAGGGGGCAAGCCACCTACACTCCGACGAGGACATGGAGGACAAGATCAAGATTTTGGACCCGCGTGTACAGAAACTTATCAGGACGTACCTGGAGGTGTTCAGGGAACTACCACCCCCAACCTCGTGCGACAAGCTGGTACAAATGGACCTGAAGCTGAAACCCGAGTTCGTGGGGCATAAGATCAGGAGGAGGCCCTATCTAGCTCCTAAAGAGCAGGCTGATGAGATTGAGCGTCAGATACAAGAGTGTATTGACGCTGGCCTGGTACTGGAGTACAGGGACGGGGACTACCCCCAGCACTGCAGCCCCTGTTTCCTGGTGGCTAAACCTGGGTCTACAGCCAAACGGCTGGTGGTTGACTACGGAGAGCTGAACAAGAAGACGTTGAACCACTCAGGGTCCATTCCCAATATGGAGTCTACCCTGGAGAAGATAGCCTCCTGTCGCTACAATTTAAAGACCAAGATGGACAAGAGAAGCGGGTTCTGGCAGGTGGACTTGACGCCCAACGCCCAAGAGCTACTCGCTTTCATCACCCCTCAGGGGAGGGTGTTCAAGTGGAAGGTCATGCGCTTTGGCGTGGCCAACGCACCCGCTCTATTCCAAGAGCTGATGAACAAGATTCTGTCCATCCTACGGAGAAGACCCAAGGTACAAGAACTCATCCCGTGGGGCCCAGATGGAGGCGCACATCGACGATGTATGCCTGGGGACCAATACCCAGGAGGATCACCTAATCCTCTTGGGTGAGTTCTTCGCCGTGTGCCAGGAGAACCACACACGACTCAAGCTAGAGAAGTGTGAGTTCATGCAGGAGACCATGCAGTATCTGGGGTTTGACGTTGGCTATGGGTGGTGGAACCCAGCAGCGTCTAAGGCAAAACCCCTGATGGAGGCTAAGGTACGACATGAAGACGCCAAGAAGGGACTCCATGATGTACGTAGTTTCATTGGGGCGTGTAATTTCTACCGCCGCCACATCAAGAACTTCACCTACACCAGCGCCATCCTGACGGATTTGATCAAGAAGAGTACTACATGGCGCTGGGGCCCACAAGAGCAACAAGCGTTTGACGAACGCAAGGACAAGGTGGCCAACGCTAAGTGCTTGGGCGTGCCGAGGGCACAGGGTGAAATTATACTGGTGACTGACGCCAGCAACGTGGGCGGTGGTGGAACGATGTTCCAGTGGCAAGCACTAGAGAAGGAGGAGTTCGACCTTGCCATATCCCAATGGGGGACGGAAGGTCTCAACCGAGAGGGGACTCTGAAGCACAACTACCCTGATGACAAGTGGGTCCTAGTACCCCTCGGCCATTGGAACTGAAAATGGAACCAGGCCAGGGGGAACTACTCCACCTATGAGCAGGAATTGCTCGCGGGTATGCTGGTGCTATCCTCTCAGGCGCGGCTATTGGGGAGCAACCCTGTGCTCTGGCTGTGCGACCAAGAACCGGTCCGCACTTTCCACAAGGGTCCCCCACCTGAGAAGGCGAAGCTACGACGCTAGTGGACCTACCTCAGCCAACTACGGCTGACGGTACACCATATCCAGGGGGTCAAGAACGAGTGTGCGGACTACATCAGCCGCAACAACTTCGATGCCCTGATTGGTGCCCGGTCTGAAGCGCTGGCTAAGGAGGCGTTCAGCCGTATGGACGTGCACTTGGACCTCAACATGACTATGATACGACCCCTAGATGGTCTCCAACAGGTGGAATACCTGAAAGAGTTTGGGGATATCTACAAGCGCCTGGAGAAGCGTCTAGAACCCCTCCTGGTCAACCAAGAGCAGTGGAAGAGGGACAAGAGCTACCTCTAGCACGAGGACCGAATTGTGGTGCCCAGTGACAGAGTCCCAGCGCTATTGAAGTGGACCCATGAGTCCAGTGGTCCACCCGCGCACCACCACCACCACCACCACCCACCCGCGCACCACCACCACCACCCACCCCACCCGCGCACCACCACCACCACCCACCCGCGCACCACCACCACCACCACCCACCCGCGCACCACCACCACCACCACCACCCACCCGCGCACCACCACCACCACCACCACCCACCCGCGCACCACCACCACCACCCACCCGCGCACCACCACCACCACCACCCACCCGCGTAAGGTATCGCAAAAGTCACATTCAAGGTCAGAGAGGGTGAGGGGAACGATAGAGAAGTCAAGGCAGCTGATGAGCCATCAAAGAGAAATGCTCAACCGTGAATAGTACAGGTAAGTGTAGCGGGTGAACCTTGCGGGGCAGTCGGCAACCTGGGGCTGGCAGTGTTCCCCCGACTGGGACAGGGGAGTCCTCACTCACTCACTCACTCACTCACCACCACCACCACCACCACCACCACCACCACCAACACCACCGCCGCCGCCGCCGCCGCCGCCGCCGCCGCCGCCGCCGCCGCCGCCGCCGCCGCCACCACCACCACCACCACCACCACCACCACCACCACCACCACCACCACCACCACCACCACCACCACCACCACCACCACCACCACCACCACCACCCACCCGCGCACCACCACCACCACCACCACCCACCCGCGCACCACCACCACCACCACCACCCACCCGCGCACCACCACCACCACCCATCCGCGCACCACCACCACCACCACCCACCCGCGCACCACCACCACCACCACCACCCACCCGCGCACCACCACCACCACCACCACCCGCGCAAGGGTCGCTGGCAGGGATGCGCATGGGCGCAGCGTGGCACCAAGCAGGGGCGCGGTGCAGGGCCGCTACACAGGGGCGCAGCATTGGACTGTGATGGGGCGCTGTGGCGACGCAGGGGCACAGCATGGTTCTGGGCCGGGGCGCCGCATGCGGCTGTGCAAGGGGCGCCCTGCGCTATTGGCGCGATGAGTGGAAGAACACATGTCTGGATAATTTTGAGATCACATTGCATGAGCGTGCATACGTGCGATGGCTCACTGAGCCGATTGGTGAACGATGGTTTCGATTCATTGATACCTCATTCCCATATGCAGTACGATCCCGAGGTTTCCCTGGGTGAGGTTTTCCTGCACCTAATTTTTACTCATAATATTTTTAAGGCCCCAGGCAGTGGAATCTACAGGCAGGCCCAGGGCTTCTCCCACATATAGCAGCTGGGGTGGGGACTGACGCACATATAGCAGCTGGGGTGGGGACTGACGCACATATAGCAGCTGGGGTGGGGACTGACGCACATATAGCAGCTGGGGTGGGGACTGACGCACATATAGCAGCTGGGGTGGGGACTGACGCACATATAGCAGCTGGGGTGGGGACTGACGCACATATAGCAGCTGGGGTGGGGACTGACGCACATATAGCAGCTGGGGTGGGGACTGACGCACATATAGCAGCTGGGGTGGGGACTGACGCACATATAGCAGCTGGGGTGGGGACTGACGCACATATAGCAGCTGGGGTGGGGACTGACGCACATATAGCAGCTGGGGTGGGGACTGACGCACATATAGCAGCTGGGGTGGAGACTGACGCACATATAGCAGCTGGGGTGGGGACTGACGCACATATAGCAGCTGGGGTGGGGACTGACGCACATATAGCAGCTGGGGTGGGGACTGACGCACATATAGCAGCTGGGGTGGGGACTGACGCACATATAGCAGCTGGGGTGGGGACTGACGCACATATAGCAGCTGGGGTGGGGACTGACGCACATATAGCAGCTGGGGTGGGGACTGACGCACATATAGCAGCTGGGGTGGGGACTGATGCACATATAGCAGCTGGGGTGGGGACTGACGCACATATAGCAGCTGGGGTGGGGACTGACGCACATATAGCAGCTGGGGTGGGGACTGACGCACATATAGCAGCTGGGGTGGAGACTGACGCACATATAGCAGCTGGGGTGGGGACTGACGCACATATAGCAGCTGGGGTGGGGACTGACGCACATATAGCAGCTGGGGTGGGGACTGACGCACATATAGCAGCTGGGGTGGGGACTGACGCACATATAGCAGCTGGGGTGGGGACTGACGCACATATAGCAGCTGGGGTGGGGACTGACGCACATATAGCAGCTGGGGTGGGGACTGACGCACATATAGCAGCTGGGGTGGGGACTGACGCACATATAGCAGCTGGGGTGGGGACTGACGCACATATAGCAGCTGGGGTGGGGACTGACGCACATATAGCAGCTGGGGTGGGGACTGACGCACATATAGCAGCTGGGGTGGGGACTGACGCACATATAGCAGCTGGGGTGGGGACTGACGCACATATAGCAGCTGGGGTGGGGACTGACGCACATATAGCAGCTGGGGTGGGGACTGACGCACATATAGCAGCTGGGGTGGGGACTGACGCACATATAGCAGCTGGGGTGGGGACTGACGCACATATAGCAGCTGGGGTGGGCACTGACGCACATATAGCAGCTGGGGTGGGGACTGACGCACATATAGCAGCTGGGGTGGGGACTGACGCACATATAGCAGCTGGGGTGGGGACTGACGCACATATAGCAGCTGGGGTGGGGACTGACGCACATATAGCAGCTGGGGTGGGGACTGACGCACATATAGCAGCTGGGGTGGGGACTGACGCACATATAGCAGCTGGGGTGGGGACTGACGCACATATAGCAGCTGGGGTGGGGACTGACGCACATATAGCAGCTGGGGTGGGGACTGACGCACATATAGCAGCTGGGGTGGGGACTGACGCACATATAGCAGCTGGGGTGGGGACTGATGCACATATAGCAGCTGGGGTGGGGACTGACGCACATATAGCAGCTGGGGTGGGGACTGACGCACATATAGCAGCTGGGGTGGGGACTGACGCACATATAGCAGCTGGGGTGGGGACTGACGCACATATAGCAGCTGGGGTGGGCACTGACGCACATATAGCAGCTGGGGTGGGGACTGACGCACATATAGCAGCTGGGGTGGGGACTGACGCACATATAGCAGCTGGGGTGGGGACTGACGCACATATAGCAGCTGGGGTGGGGACTGACGCACATATAGCAGCTGGGGTGGGGACTGACGCACATATAGCAGCTGGGGTGGGGACTGACGCACATATAGCAGCTGGGGTGGGGACTGACGCACATATAGCAGCTGGGGTGGGGACTGACGCACATATAGCAGCTGGGGTGGGGACTGACGCACATATAGCAGCTGGGGTGGGGACTGACGCACATATAGCAGCTGGGGTGGGGACTGACGCACATATAGCAGCTGGGGTGGGGACTGACGCACATATAGCAGCTGGGGTGGGGACTGATGCACATATAGCAGCTGGGGTGGGGACTGACGCACATATAGCAGCTGGGGTGGGGACTGACGCACATATAGCAGCTGGGGTGGGGACTGACGCACATATAGCAGCTGGGGTGGGGACTGACGCACATATAGCAGCTGGGGTGGGCACTGACGCACATATAGCAGCTGGGGTGGGGACTGACGCACATATAGCAGCTGGGGTGGGGACTGACGCACATATAGCAGCTGGGGTGGGGACTGACGCACATATAGCAGCTGGGGTGGGGACTGACGCACATATAGCAGCTGGGGTGGGGACTGACGCACATATAGCAGCTGGGGTGGGCACTGACGCACATATAGCAGCTGGGGTGGGGACTGACGCACATATAGCAGCTGGGGTGGGGACTGACGCACATATAGCAGCTGGGGTGGGGACTGACGCACATATAGCAGCTGGGGTGGGGACTGACGCACATATAGCAGCTAGGGTGGGGACTGACGCACATATAGCAGCTGGGGTGGGGACTGACGCACATATAGCAGCTGGGGTGGGGACTGACGCACATATAGCAGCTGGGGTGGGGACTGACGCACATATAGCAGCTGGGGTGGGGACTGACGCACATATAGCAGCTGGGGTGGGGACTGACGCACATATAGCAGCTGGGGTGGGGACTGACGCACATATAGCAGCTGGGGTGGGGACTGACGCACATATAGCAGCTGGGGTGGGGACTGACGCACATATAGCAGCTGGGGTGGGGACTGACGCACATATAGCAGCTGGGGTGGGGACTGATGCACATATAGCAGCTGGGGTGGGGACTGACGCACATATAGCAGCTGGGGTGGGGACTGACGCACATATAGCAGCTGGGGTGGGGACTGACGCACATATAGCAGCTGGGGTGGGGACTGACGCACATATAGCAGCTGGGGTGGGCACTGACGCACATATAGCAGCTGGGGTGGGGACTGACGCACATATAGCAGCTGGGGTGGGGACTGACGCACATATAGCAGCTGGGGTGGGGACTGACGCACATATAGCAGCTGGGGTGGGGACTGACGCACATATAGCAGCTGGGGTGGGGACTGACGCACATATAGCAGCTGGGGTGGGGACTGACGCACATATAGCAGCTGGGGTGGGGACTGACGCACATATAGCAGCTGGGGTGGGGACTGACGCACATATAGCAGCTGGGGTGGAGACTGACGCACATATATCAGCTGGGGTGGGCACTGACGCACATATAGCAGCTGGGGTGGGGACTGACGCACATATAGCAGCTGGGGTGGGGACTGACGCACACATAGCAGCTGGGGTGGGGACTGATGCACATATAGCAGCTGGGGTGGGGACTGACGCACATATAGCAGCTGGGGTGGGGACTGACGCACATATAGCAGCTGGGGTGGGGACTGACGCACATATAGCAGCTGGGGTGGGGACTGACGCACATATAGCAGCTGGGGTGGGGACTGACGCACATATAGCAGCTGGGGTGGGGACTGACGCACATATAGCAGCTGGGGTGGGGACTGATGCACATATAGCAGCTGGGGTGGGGACTGACGCACATATAGCAGCTGGGGTGGGGACTGACGCACATATAGCAGCTGGGGTGGGGACTGACGCACATATAGCAGCTGGGGTGGGGCCTGATGCACATATAGCAGCTGGGGTGGGGACTGACGCACATATAGCAGCTGGGGTGGGGACTGACGCACATATAGCAGCTGGGGTGGGGACTGACGCACATATAGCAGCTGGGGTGGGGACTGACGCACATGTAGCAGCTGGGGTGGGGACTGACGCACATATAGCAGCTGGGGTGGGGACTGACGCACATATAGCAGCTGGGGTGGGGACTGACGCACATATAGCAGCTGGGGTGGGGACTGACGCAGATATAGCAGCGGGGGCGGGGACTGACGCACATATAGCAGCTGGGGTCGAGACTGACGCACATATAGCAGCTGGGGTGGAGACTGACGCAGATATAGCAGCTGGGGTGGGGACTGACGCACATATAGCAGCTGGGGTGGGGACTGACGCAGATATAGCAGCTGGGGTGGGGACTGACGCACATATAGCAGCTGGGGTGGGGACTGACGCACATATAGCAGCTGGGGTGGGGACTGACGCACATATAGCAGCTGGGGTGGGGACTGACGCACATATAGCAGCTGGGGTGGGGACTGACGCACATATAGCAGCTGGGGTGGGGACTGACGCACATATAGCAGCTGGGGTGGGGACTGACGCACATATAGCAGCTGGGGTGGGGACTGACGCACATATAGCAGCTGGGGTGGGGACTGACGCACATATAGCAGCTGGGGTGGGGACTGACGCACATATAGCAGCTGGGGTGGGGACTGACGCACATATAGCAGCTGGGGTGGGGACTGACGCACATATAGCAGCTGGGGTGGGGACTGACGCACATATAGCAGCTGGGGTGGAGACTGACGCACATATAGCAGCTGGGGTGGGGACTGACGCACATATAGCAGCTGGGGTGGGGACTGACGCACATATAGCAGCTGGGGTGGGGAGTGACGCACATATAGCAGCTGGGCTGGGGACTGACGCACATATAGCAGCTGGGGTGGGGACTGACGCACATATAGCAGCTGGGGTGGGGACTGACGCACATATAGCAGCTGGGGTGGGGACTGACGCACATATAGCAGCTGGGGTGGGGACTGACGCACATATAGCAGCTGGGGTGGGGACTGACGCACATATAGCAGCTGGGGTGGGGACTGACGCACATATAGCAGCTGGGGTGGGGACTGACGCACATATAGCAGCTGGGGTGGGGACTGACGCACATATAGCAGCTGGGGTGGGGACTGACGCACATATAGCAGCTGGGGTGGGGACTGACGCACATATAGCAGCTGGGTTGGGGACTGACGCACATATAGCAGCTGGGGTGGGGACTGATGCACATATAGCAGCTGGGGTGGGGACTGACGCACATATAGCAGCTGGGGTGGGGACTGACGCACATATAGCAGCTGGGGTGGGTACTGACGCACATATAGCAGCTGGGGTGGGGACTGACGCACATATAGCAGCTGGGGTGGGGACTGACGCACATATAGCAGCTGGGGTGGGGACTGACGCACATATAGCAGCTGGGGTGGGGACTGACGCACATATAGCAGCTGGGGTGGGGACTGACGCACATATAGCAGCTGGGGTGGGGACTGACGCACATATAGCAGCTGGGGTGGGGACTGACGCACATATAGCAGCTGGGGTGGGGACTGACGCACATATAGCAGCTGGGGTGGGGACTGACGCACATATAGCAGCTGGGGTGGGGACTGACGCACATATAGCAGCTGGGGTGGGGACTGACGCACATATAGCAGCTGGGGTGGGGACTGACGCACATATAGCAGCTGGGGTGGGGACTGACGCACATATAGCGGCTGGGGTGGGGACTGACGCACATATAGCAGCTGGGGTGGAGACTGACGCACATATAGCAGCTGGGGTGGGGACTGACGCACATATAGCAGCTGGGGTGGGGACTGACGCACATATAGCAGCTGGGGTGGGGACTGACGCACATATAGCAGCTGGGGTGGGGACTGACGCACATATAGCAGCTGGGGTGGGGACTGACGCACATATAGCAGCTGGGGTGGGGACTGACGCACTGAGAATGCCGCAGTAGGCCGTGACTGCTGTAACACTGGTGGGATCAACACTATGCCGCAGGATGTCGCCCAGGAGAGTGAGCGGTAGGTGCCCGTCGGGCTGAAAGTGCATGTCGGGCTGAAAGTGCATGTCGGGCTGAAAGTGCATCCGCACGCGGTCAGGGTCATACATGGCCTGGAAATACAATATATCGAGTTTCTGTTGGGTGGATATGGTGGTATGCTCTGCCTGCTGCAGGCAGATAGGGGGATGTCGCATCAGGACCGGTTGTAGTCGCCACCCTGTGGAGGATTTACATGTCTTTTTGGTGTATGCATGCTTCTCTAGGCCGTGACCACTGTAATGCCCTGGTCCAAGAGCAGTGGGACTGAAGAAGGAGGTCACTGTCTTGATGGGGGATTAGCAACTCAGCAATTGTGCAATCTGCCAGGTGGCTTTGGGCATCAAGCTGCAGGATGCCGTATGCAAACTGTATGCAAAGACATTGGACCTCAGGACATGCGGAATGCAGCAACCTAGAAACCAAACATTCCTAGCCCAACAGGCACAGCTGAAATGGGTAGGACTGGCGAACCTGGGACAGCTGGATTGTGTTGGACTGAATACCAAAAATTCCTATGGTGTCACAGGAGTTGCAGAAATGGGCAGCATTGGGACTTGGGGCAAGTGGATCACAGCGAACTAAAAACCAACACCCCCTCAATTATATGCATCCCTATGCCAAGCCCAAGAGCTAAATGGCGGTAGTGACCTGCCACAAAGCCACAAATTAGATTTTGAGTGGTATTTGCATGTGTTTTGGGTCCTGTGTACCCCCAGACCTACGGGCCCAATAAGAGGGGGGGCGGTATAGAAAAGGGCTTGGAGGTCCACCCTCGGCCAGATCAATTTTCATCAGCCCCGGCAAGTAGTATGCATGCAGTGTGTGTGAACCGGTTGTGCCACCACAATGAAACCGAAGACTCTGTCTCATCTCCCAAACGGAGTCAAGCTTGCAGCCGGTCAGTTGGAACAGGCTGGGAGCCAACACCCAGTGCATCACATGTGCACCATGCCGGAAGATCCCCTGGTGAAGAGTCGTTTCTGCACAGAACAACGTTCTGTGAGGCTCTTGAGCGCTTAGACAAGGTTGTGCCAGCGTGGGGGTGGAGGTTCCTGTACAATCTTCCTGCCTTATGGTTGCAGTCTGTACATGTCATGGCCCTTACGCAATATCTGTTGGTCACCATGTCCTTTATGGCCATCGTCTGTTGCCTGCTCCTACTCAATAACGTTTCCAGCTTGATGCAGGAGATCACAGAGCAGCGCCGAAGCATACACAAGTAATTCTCCCTGCTCTGCTGTGCCAAGGAACGCCAGGGGAAGTTGGGATTCGATCACAACTGTGGATGTGTATAAGCCCCCCACCCCAGTCCATCCCATTCCACACCCAAATGTCTGCCCTGAAATGACATTCTTATGCTCTTCAGGTGCCCAAAGCACTGCCATTGTCGTTGAGATTCTTGCGTCTCGTGGCAGTGCTAGTATTTGCCAATCCTGCGAGTCCCCCTCCCCAATACACCAACCACGAGTACCTGTTAATCACAGTTCCATGACCACTGCCCCCTAACTGCTATCCACTGCCCACTAACCCCCTAACCACGACGCCCGAACCACAACTGAATCACTGAATCACTCGGCGTAACCCCCGCCCCCAAAAAAAACCTCTACCCCTTAGGCACTGCCTCCTTACCACTACCTGTTGACCACTAACCCCTAACCACCACACGCCAATCACGAAACGCGCAAACTACTACACTGACCACCACGCCCCAACCACCATTCCCAAAGCACACCTAAATCACTCTCCGAACCACTACTCCCCGACCACTACCTCCTAAATCACTAACCCCCTTCTACAACCCCTCACCCTACTGACCACTGCACCCTCCACAAACCACCATGCCTCCTCATTGCTCTGACACCCTCCTACCCTTTGCCCTCCTACGCTCTACTACCTGTCAGGCCGATGATACGGTACGTAAGAATGAGAATGGTGTCTCAATATGATTTCCGGCCAAACCCACTGCACCCTGACCACACCCTAACTTTGAGACCCACTAGCCCCGATCCATTGGACCCGAACCACCACTCCCAAACCACTGCCCCTCAGCCACTGCATGACCAGGCCGCCAGAGTCGTCAGGGATGCTATTGCGCACCGTTTGGGTGCCCAGTGAGATTTCGACCCCCATGTCCAATCCCATCCGAACTGTCGAACCACTCCGAAAACACTACCCCATACCTCTGCCCCCAAACAAGAGCTGGGTAGAATGTGTGATCATCCCCATTGCACTGAAGATCCAGAAATATGCGCTAAAACGACTGTTCCCATGCCGTAAAACGGCACCATGGCATCAAAGCCCGGAGCTCAAGGTGTATCTATGCTTAGTGATACATGTCGATCATTTTGAGGGTCACAGTGGCACCTCCGAAAGCACCTGGACCTAGATACTGCAATCTGGACTCAAAATCCTTAGATTTTGTGCTAACCACAACTGTTCAAGACCACTACAACGGTTGTAGAATCACACCATGGCATAAAACTCCAAACTAACGGCATGTCTGACAGTTCCTTCTGGTACATTTGCACGAGGATACTTAAAGTCGGGCTGTCATGCATGTAGGCTGGAAAGTAATTTTCCAGGCCACTGAAACACCAATGGTACCACAGTCTCAGCTGTTGAATCTAAAGGCACATGTGTGCTCGCATGTCACGCATGCCAATCACTCTGAATTGGTCATATGGGCACGTTCCTGGTGCTTGGGCCAGGATACTCAACCTTGGATCGGATATTCTGAAAATTAGGCTGATGATCAGTGTTATGGACCACTGAAACCACGGTAAAGTGGGGCCATGGTCCCAATGTTCAGTTGACAGGGATAATTGTGCTTTTCGATACATGATGGTTCTTTGAAAACATCGTCAGAGGTCCCCTTGAGCTACTTGGACAAAGATACAAAATCATCGAAGATCCTGGAATGTGGGCTGAAATTCACCGTTTTTCAAACATGTCGTGCCCATCGCTCGGCACCGCTGTTGAGTTTTCCGCCGAAACTCTGCGAATGCCATCACCATATGCATGGCAGATGATTGAGTGTGGGTCCAGACCCAACCCCCCACTCACCCCCTTCTCCCCCCCCAAAACCTGCGCCAATGGGGAACAGCAGTTTTTTCGCCCAACACTGAAGTCAAAGAGTTTCAAGATTGTTCCAAATTTTACCGCCACTTTTATGTTGTCAAACGGCTCAGAATCTAATGGGGGTTCAAATACACCAGAAGAACTATGTTCATAATTTTGGGGGGGTTAGTGGTAAGGGGTTAGCGTTGAGTCGGTAGTTATGAAAGCAGGGTTGTGATTCGTGGTTGGCCTACGGGGCACTGAATATTTGGTGGTTGGATGGGTAGACCCCCTCCCTCTTGTTCGCAACCCTGCCTTTAGCCCTAAGCTCGTGGACCCGTCTTCCGTCTCAGTCTGGCGGTCTCCGTCTACGACAACATGTCTCACTTTGACGCGGTATTCGGCCAATCCATGGCGGACTTGAAGGTTCAAATGGAGAGAGAGAATAGTGCAATGAGGCAGTCTTTGGTTCAGGTCTCTTTGTGTATGTTGTAAGTCGTGTAATTTTTTTTGCGGTAAATATGAGTACGAAAAAGAACTGGGTACTTGCGGTTACTGCAAAAAAATTGCACAACGCTACGATTTTTTTGTACTTGCGTTTACCACAAATAAGAAAATTACATGACGGTACAATTTTCTGTACTTGCGTTTACCGCAAAAAAATCTACGACGTGCGATTTTTTGTACTCGCGTTTACTACAAAAAAAGATACACAATTCTGTAATTTTTTTGTACTTGCGTTCCCGCAAAAAAAATTCCATGCACTTACAACGAAAAAAAATTAGTGACCACTAGCCACTTCGGATTTTGATGGACTCCCATGCTTCAGTGTGGCACCTCAGGTTGGGCTGATGGACTCCCACGCTTCGGCCTAGGGGCCAAGGGGGTTCTTTTAGCGACAATTTTTTGTTAAGGACCCCCGCACTTTTCATTCCTCCTTACTGATTCCCTTGGATTCGCTTACCTTCCAGTGCTGATAACCGGTTCACAGTCTTCTTCTCCGTGTTGGTGGCGCCTAGAGTTGGGGTTAAGGACTCCCACGCTTCAGTGTGGCCCCTTGAGTTGGGGTTAAGGACTCCCACACTTCGGTGTGGCCCCTTGAGTAGCGGTTAAGGACTCCCATGCTTTCTTGCAAGTATTTGTAGCGGGTGCATGGTTTGTAGGCTTTTGCGTTGCTATATTTTCCTTTGCCTATTTGGTGTACCAAAAGTGGAGCCTATAAACATGCTATGATATTGGCCGCGTCCCAATGCGCTGGTGGCCACAGAGAGTATTTCCAATTGCGCCACTGCTAGTAGTAGTTTTCGCACTGCATGCAGGAGCCTTCAGGCCTTCTGCGCATCTTGGTGGATATCCTTTCTGCCCCTTTCCATAACCCTATGTCGGCCGAGTCCCCATTAAATGGTGGCTACACAGAGTACTCTGTGCTTCGTGGACCTGGCGTCGCATCGTTCAGGTCGCTATGGGGTGCTGTCCGTGACCTACAATTGTACATCTTGTGTACATATTGCTAAAGTGGCACAGTAAAAAAAAAGAACAACACAATGTTTCCACGGAAAAAAAGTACATGCACCTACGATTTTTTCCAGTGGTCCAATTTTGTTTATAATTGCATGACTTACCACAAAAACAATTATACGATTTTGCCAAAAAAAAATTCACGAACTTGCGGTTATTTTGTACACAAGTTACATTTTTCATGGTCTCTTTCAGACGTTGTGTCAGCAGCGGAGTAACCGTAGCATGGGCAGAGTGTCGGTGTCCTGGGGTGGGGGGGGGCTGCCTGCCCCATACATGGGTGTCTGTTGAGGCGGTGATGATGGTTGGCAAAGCTCAGTGAATCCGTCCCCACCGGAAATGGTTCTGTCGCGAATTCCACTTCCCGCGGGGGGGCTCAGTTCCCGGATGCGACCAGGGCGGTCTTTAAGGAGTTTTTTTTTTTTTGTTTAGGACCGCCTCCCCTCTTTTTTGGTCCTGACCACCATTGGGGTAGGTTTGAGGGCCTTGCAGGGCCCCCTCAGCGGGCGTGGGGGGGGTAGTCCCCCTTTGTCATGTCCCGTTTTGGGCGGTAGCTTGCCATTTCATGCCCTCCCTGCTCTGGAAGCCCCGATACGGCAAGGGTTCTGTCGGCACAAGCCACGTTGAAAAGGGTTGTTACATCACGGGCAGGCGCGTGTGCCATACACCCCCACTTTCGGCGGATGTTCACAACATATACCCCAAGCGTGGCAATGGGTGTTTGGATGTTGAATCCCTTGTAAAATCGTCATTATGGCACCCAAACTGTCCCCCAAAGGGAAGGGGGGGAAACGGTTTGAGCCTGGGGGCGCTCAAGCCCCCCAAACGAGGGGGCAGGGGTTGGGAAAGGGTGACAGAACTGTTGTTGCAACTGAACGATTTTGGCACCCAAGGTGCAAAAATAGAACCTTTGTCAAACCCCCCCCCCAAATATGTGCAATCAGAATGATCAGCGCAACGTGCGGATCATTTTGACTGGTAGTATCCTCCCCTGAACTGAGCCCTGAACTGGAGGAGGGCGGGTCTGAGAAGGCGGCTTCAACGGCCTGCCATGTGCACAAACCTTTGCTTCCACCCAAAGAATTTCTGGATTTGACCCCTCAGACCCCCTCCCCCCCCTTCAGCGGGGTGCCACGTCACAGGGAATTCAAAATGTGACACCCCATTTTTTGACCTTGGAATCACGAGTTTTTTTGGAATCACCTCGCAGAAGTTGTGAGATCAACACCATGAGGACCTGCATGCACATATAACCCCCCGCCCTCCTCTTTTTGGGTCTATTCACGTGCCATAGCCCAAAGGGTTTGCTTGTGGGTTTGACCCCTTGCAAACCCCTTGTTTTGTGCAACGAAAGAGGGGCCGTTTGGGGGGCTATGTCAGCCCAGTTTTGTAGATTCATGCAAAACACTCGGCCCACTTTTTGGTCCGCTATTGGGAGCAATTCTCTGCGAGGTGGTCCCATTTTCAGCCGACAAAATTTTCTCGAGTCCCAAGTCTATTGGAATTGATCAGGCCATGTGGGATGGGCGCTCATGTAAGTTTTCGGCCGCTTTTACTGAGATAGGCGCCGAGTCCGTTTTTGGCCGCCTCAGGGACCCTGTGGCAACACCCCTCCCTCCCACCAGAAGGGGGCCATTTGGGGATGCTATGGCATTATGCCCATGGACATATTTGAAGCCTCTAGCCTTGCCTAGGGCCGGCTATGGCCCACCCTTTTGGGTAAGGGTCGAGCCTACTGCGGTGGGGTAGATTGAGCAAGCATGGCCGCAGACCACCCGAAGTGTTGTTGCATCCCCGACCACAGCAAACAAATGTGGTGGGCCCTGCGTGCGGGCGACAGGTATAAGGATGCCAGGTGCACAAGCAAAGAGGTTGTGGGCCCCAAAAAGCGCTTTTTTGCCTCAATTCGCGAATATGAGGTGTATGGCGAAGCCGGACCAAACCCTGACTCTGACGCGGAGGATTACCACTGCTGCCACGTGCCCGATCTGCATCTGGTCAGGTGTGTAGTTGTAGTGGGGGGCTTGATCAAATGGCCGCTTCGAGGCTTTGGATTCCAAGATCTTGCCAGAGGGCCAAGATTGCAGCGTGTCAAGGTGGATGGCGAGGCGCACGAATGTATGCGGAAGTGTACATGATGCAGTGCGTGCGCCATGCGGGTACCGGGTGTTCTTCACGTATATTTCGGCACATGCGACTGCCGTTGCCCTTCCCCATCCCTGCAGCACAAAGAGCACATGCACAAGCTGGTGCATGGGGTGTCCTCGGACATGTATGGCCTCTCAAGAGTGCGGCTGCACGGCCTCAGGGCCAACGCTTCATACATGATACTCCAACAGAGCGGCACGCCCATTGCAGTGGTCTTCGAGGCATCGGTGCAGCCGCAGCCCCCGCCGCTGCTGATGGTCAGTTGCTCAGCGGTTGATGTTCAGCGGAAGCTGCCGAATCTCACAGTCCCCGCGTCCGGCCAAGACGGGGTGACTCGAATCCTGGGCGCTCAGCTGCCAGTGCTGCCCAACCAGGTGTCGTTGCTGGCACGTGACCCATGGGAGAGGCGGCGCTGAGGGATGGGGAAATTCGGTTGGTGGTCTCGGTGGCAAAGGGCACTGCTGCATCATTGCATGCACATACCCAAACACTGTTCCCGTGGGTGAGGTCTGGGTGGTTGCAGGGGATTGGCCCCGCGGTACAGAAGAGTCTGCAGATCGTTTGTGGAAGTCGAGTTTTCATTTGTGAGGAGGGGCGAGGGGCGGGGGGGGGGGGGATAGAGCCCTCCCAAGACTGGGGGGATAGGGGCATCCGGGACCGGGGGATGAGTAGACCGCGACCATTTATCGGTCACTATGAACTCCAGCCCCGGGGGCTTTGTCGTGGATGTCACCAGCAATCAACACAGTTCTTGCTGAAATCCGGACAAATACCAATGACAAGAATGGGGGAGCACCTGATGTGGCACGCGCACGGCGCAGAGATTTGACCGTCTGGCCCCACCAAGCGCCTGTAGTCTAGCCGCTCGCTAGGCTAGACCAGCTGTCGTCCCCTCCACTAGTACAACAAGGTGAACACAAGAGGGAGGATTGGAAAGTCCATTGGGAAGGGAAAATCCACAAGGGTACAAAAACTCCATAGCGTCGGAGAAATCCACAAAGGTATGAAAAATCCATGGGGGAGGACGCATCCATAGGGTATGAAAACTGCACAACAGCAGGGGAAATCCATTAGAAACAATCCACAACAGTGGGAAAAATACACAAGATATGCAAATCCACTGGGGTAAGGAATTCTCTCTACTATGGAGCCTTCTGAAGGCAGGGGTTACATAGGCCTTCCAACTTCTCCCCCCCTTTGGGGGCCTGCAGAAGCCCTTAATGCACCTTGACCCAAGGAAAGGGACCCTTGGCTCTAGGGCTCCGAGCCACCCATACAGAACATTGTGCTCTGCTCTGATGCCTCCACTCCTCAGGGGATGCCGCACTCAGTATTCAGTGTCAGCTAAGCGTGGAACCTGTCCGAGGTACCGGTGTTGTTCGTCAACCGAGGGTGTACTCGCCACAAAAGTAGCACGCAGTGCAAGTACTCCCCCAATGATTTTCTGGACCCCCTTGTCGCGCTGATTACAGCAACGCCGGTTTCTTTTGTCCTGAAGTCTGAGGTCAGGATCACCACCGGGCCATCCTGGCAGGTTTTAAGGGGGTCCGGTCCATGGAGTACCTTTCGGTGGTAAGGAGGGGGGGGGGGGGGCTCCGGCCAGGCAGCTCTATCGCCTACCCCCTATTCCTGCCACAATCAGACATCCGTAGTGCTCTGGGTGGTAGAGGAGCTGACATAGCCGTTCATTGGCACCATGCCGAGGCGCTTGTATGAAGGCACGAGGCGCTTGTACGAAGGCACTAAAGGCTGCTCAAGGCGCAGACTGATGGCAATGTGGGCGATCGGACCGATGCGGCTTGCAAGGCTGGGGCTGATTGTTGATCAAGAGCTCGCAGCATGTCGCGGATAGGGCACCCCCTTTTGCATCATATTTTTGAGGTTGCCAGCGGGCCACATGCCACCTGAACGGTCAAAAGCAGGGGCAACGAAGGTGCGCAGCAAGTCGGCACTGAGGTGGTGGCCGAGAAGGAATGACGATGTTGTTCGTTAATTTGCCTTCTTGTGCACCCCCCCCCCCCTCTTCTGTGTAGACTGTGTAGAAGTCAAAAAGAAAGAAGATGAAAAAAAAAAAAGGAGAAACACGTTCATTCCTTCTTCAATTAAACTGTTTGATTGATTACCTCTGCCGCAATACAGAGGTCGTGATGAACGTGTTCGCGCGGTCCTACGTAGTTTTGAGCGGTATTAACAAGGCATCGGCTACCGACCCCCTGCACAACACAATTGCACAGCAGGGGTCTTCCATAAGACACCTGCTACCAACGCATCGCACAGCATGGAACTTGCATTCATAAGATGCTACCAACCCCCTTCATACAGCTTGAACTTTACAACTTCTCAGGTGGGCCAGTGTCTTAAGCACTTTTTCGAGGCTCTTGCCGTTTACCCCCGAGACTCGGGCAGCTGCGCCTTCATTGCTGAGTGTGGCCTGCGGCCTTTGCCGGAGGTGCAGTTCTTGCAGTGCCTGCAGCACCTGAAGCCACCCACGCAGCCTACCTCGCCCCGCAACGCTCCCCGGAAGTGGCGCCTCAAATGCACGTGAAGTACCAGTCCGGTTCCTGCGGGATATTGCAGCACTGATGCTTCCGGACTGACGCTGTGGTGTGGGACCTGTTGCTGTTGGAAGAGGAAAGCAAGCAGTTGCGCCGCCTGACTCTGGGCTTCGACGTGAGCACCATTGCACTCTCTGTTCCATTGAAGGATTTCATTGAAGTGGCGTCTGAAGGCCAGCACAGATCACCTCCTGCCATTTCCTCCAGCTGCATTCCCGCCATTACTTGGTTGGCCAGAATCCCTCTGGTAGGTGCACGGGCTGCAAAGTAGCAATGCCTGAACCTCCGATGTTGGATTGTGTGCCTCCAAAGGTGATTTCCCCAAAATGATTTGGTCGACGTCGTGGCCATTTTTTTCCTTTTGGAAACGTTTGCCTCTCACCATCGCTGGCCACTTTTTTTTATCCTCCCGGTGCGCAAGATCATATGGCGGGGGGGTGCAACGGTAGTGCGACGGAGTGTAACGGGAATGTAACGGAGCGTAAACGGAACGGAACGGGGTTGTTATGGAGTGACTGGCTGTAGACGGCAATCTGAGTGAGTTTGCCGTTGTGTGCCATCTCCACCGCAGAGGCGTACCCTCCGAGCGGCGCCAGTTATGTGTCGTCTAACCACAGCCACCGCCGTGTTCCCTCCATCTGCGGTTATTCAGCATGGAAATGAACCGACTGCCCTTCAAATACCGTCGATAACCCTCCAGCCGCTGTCATTCTGCATCGGAACCCACTGATCCGCCACAAACCACTGCCGGGTACCCTCCGACCGCCGCCAGTTGCCTGTGGCTGACCCCTGGCCACCGTTGATGCCCCTGAGTCACCTGTCGGTGACCCAGCCACGGTCGGTTTACCGTCCAACCGCCGTCGGCCTTCGGCCGTTGTTAAGGGCTGTCCTCAACAAGAACATTCCAATGAAACTCCCGCAGGGTGGTCCTGGCACACAGTGCGTCAGACGCACCCCCGTAGGTGTGCATCTCATGTCCTGCTGGCCATCAAGATTACAAAGGAAGGCCTCAGCGCCAGCAAAGACGTATTGATGAATCTGCTGTGCACAAGCTGTGCCTTGAATAGGCTTCAGCAGTCCATGTGTGTTGGGGGGGTAGCTGGACTGGGTCGGGAGACGGTGCCTCTCGGGGACGCCCAGGTACCAACAACCCCCCCCCCCCCCCACCCCCCAACATCCTCTGCTGGACACTCCATGGGGTCCCTGGCGCCAACCCCATCCTCCACCACCATTACACAGGCCCATCCCCTCCACCGCGGCCCAGGCTCCACACGGCCACAACCTCCAGGCAGGGGTTGCACGAAAGAAATCCGAACTCTTCCCAAGTGCAGTGCGCGCGTTGGGGGGCTGTGCTGGTGCCGTTACAGGCGCCAGGTTTTCTATTCCCCTTCGATGTATCAGTGCAGCCCATGAGAGCTCATGGGCTCATCGGGATCGGGAAGATTGCATCGCAATGCCAGCCCCTGTTTGCGCGGGGACTTGTAGAAGGTGCAGGGAGGACTTCAAGGTGGGTGCACTTCAAAGTCGAAGGCCCTCATCGGGAGGGTGGTTTGCATTCCAAAGTCAAACAACCCGCCGGGATTCCTCAGGTCCCTCCATGAAAACACCGACGCAATGAGACAGTTCTTGCCATTGAAATGCGTTATTGCACTGGGGGAGCGACATATCGATCTTCGACACCTTCGACACCGTCGGTTTTAAACTACACCCACTTTGTCCCTCCCGCTTGTAGGCCCCCC
This sequence comes from Eutreptiella sp. 'Long Island Sound 2002', assembly GCA_964036045.1. Classification (NCBI taxonomy): domain Eukaryota; phylum Euglenozoa; class Euglenophyceae; order Eutreptiales; family Eutreptiaceae; genus Eutreptiella; species Eutreptiella sp. 'Long Island Sound 2002'. The sequence continues at coordinate 25,745,221 of OZ038396.1, read as the reverse complement.
TCGCCCGCCGGTGCATTTGACAGCTCTGCTCCGTCAGTGCTTTGGGGTTGCGCACCGGTGGCCCGTCCCCAACGGACCAACCGAGGCCTCAGCGATGTTTGTCCGACGGGAGGCACGGACGGTCGAATATTGGGCCTTGACTTGGATGTGGATCGGTGCGGGTTCGAGCCCTGGGTCGATCAGGACACAGCCCCCAATGCCATCGGTTCGTGTGCCCACGCCCAAGTGTGTGGAAGGAATGGTCCCCGGGAGCACCCCCTTCCCCTGACCTGCCACTGCCCTTGCACTTGCCTCTGCACCCGCCCTTGGCGCTGCCCGTGCTTTGCCCAGGGCTGTTCTTAAGGCCATAAAACGAAACCCGCCCGGGCCTCGGGACTGCATCGGTCATCGGCCAAGCGGCGTCGGTCACGATCCGGTTCGAATGTCGGCTTTCATGCGCTATGCTTCAGTCGGAGTATACCATCGATGCCATACCTCTTTTTGAATGCAGCATCGCGTGCATGTCCTTGTCGCAAGGGCAATGTGCTGATGTCTTTGAAGTACCAAAGGCCATAGCCCGTGCCGGCCTTCCTTGTTTGGCCATGTCGTTGCCGTTTGTATGGTATGATGCAACCGGTGGATGGTCACCTGTACAGATGCAGCACATGGCCAAAAACGGGTTCAGCTGAAGCTGTGTGAACTGCTGGCACATGATATCACTGATGCTGTCAGTGCATTCTATATTATGCTTTGCTTGGTCCGCACCCCATGCCAGGCTCAGTCTGTCACCCCCCCCCCCGAATGTGCTGCACATACCACATCGACTTGTGCAAAGCCCTTACCGCCACTAGTGCTGTAAACGGCACCCCCTCTATTATCACGCGTCAAGATAATACCAGCACGCACGATATTATTTTGTCCTATTGACACATTATCACGCACCACTTCTCCAACCCAAAGCCCAGGCAAAGCTATGGACACATTCTGATTGCTACGACGCTGATGCCACACCAAAGTTGAAATTTGTACTTTTGGACAAGAAAGATGCCATCTGCAGCAGCAGCAGAACCAGCATCAGGACCAGCAGCAGCTTGGGTATCATCAACGGCTGTAGGTGAGGTTGCTCAACCGGTTTGAAAGGACTCCTCATTGTCAGTGTCAGTAGGCTCACCAGATGAACATTCTGATACATCAGAGTCCTCATTTTCTGGGCAGCCCCACAAATATCGTCAACCATCAGTTCATCATTGTCTCATGCATCAGCTAATGTGTTGAACCCCTCCTCAGGCACACCGGCTGCCATTAGAAACCTGAAAATGCTACACAACAGAGCCAGTTCGGAGTAAAATAACGCCCCGCATCAAAATGATACCATACACCAAAACGATATCATACACCAAATTGATATCACGCAGATGGTATTGAAATGGGGGGCACTGTGCGGTACTGTAGGTGACTAAGCATTAGGCATTGGTTCTCAGGGAAACAATATGGAGGGGGGGGGGGGGGCAGTGGAGTAGTGAACGCACTTGGGAGTGGGGTATTTATGTGAATGTCGTAGTGTAAGCTCGAGCCCACCCACGTGTACGTATGTGCAGGTGCACGTGCATGTGGCATGAGCTTGACCAACCACAACGACGCTCTCCCGGGTTTGCCACGCATGGAACAGGGGGGCGGGGCGGGGGGGGGGGGGGGCGGGGGACGGGGCACCGCACCGATGCGGTCTGCCAAGCCGTCGGCTATTCGGGGGGCATTATCGGGTGCTGACGGGGTATCACAACGCGTGGCGTGTGATTTGTTGTGCAGCCGCAGCAATCCTGTCTCTGCCCACCCAATCACCCGTCGCTCCCCAGCCCCCCTCCCCTGCCAGGGCCCTTCAGGCCTGGGCAGGTGGCTGATAGGCTGTGGGCTGTGGCCACCAGAGAGGCACCCGAAGAATTTTCACCTGCGCCCCCTCCGAACCCCCAACAAAATGCCACCCCCGACGCTCAAATTTGATCAGCGCGACGTGGCGATCATTTTGAGGTGCCAATGCTGGATTTTTTTTTGGTCTGCGGGGGGTAAGTTCTGTCGAACAAATTCTGTGCGACAGTTTTGTACACAATGTGTCCAGTTTCTTGAAAGATCTGTGCGGCGTGTTTTCGCAATTCCTCCTCCTCACTAAAGTCGAAAACGAAAGGGGGGAGGGTGTTACAACATATCATACTCGGGGGTTGCAACCAGGCGGGGGGCAGTCTGCACCAGCTGATTCTGCCATGCAAGTTCAGAAAAGAACAGGGTGAGTAGAGTGCGCACGGTGGCCAAAGGGACCGCAACGGCTGTGCAAATGCTTGGTAGCTCAGGTCGCTCTGCAGAAGGCAACAGGGTCCTCACAGAGCCGGCACGCCCCCCCCCCCCCGTCGCCAAATCTCTAACACGCTCTCAATGACTTTGTGCAATTCAAAACCCAAACCTTTGGCTTCTCAGCGCCGCATCCAAATCACGTCCGGAATTGATACGGTCCGCACACCAACTTTGCTGCGTGTTGGACAAAGAAGGGAGTGCTTTTCCACTTCACCTGCCATCCGATCCGTCCAGCCGAAGCGTCTGGAGCCCTAGTTTAGATGAGCCACCCGGTTTGAATCCCCCCGCCCCCCAAAACCGATGCAGCTCCAGGAATTGGCCCTCAGCAGGTCTATACCCCCCCCACCCCCGTCCGCAAAACAAACTATAAAACAGAACATTGGCCCTGGAAGGGGGGCACAAGGGGGCATTCCGGACCGGCTCCAGTGCGACCTAACCACCAACTCTAGCAGTAATGAGATGTGGTGGTGGCTCCGCATTGTTTGTGCGGGGACTGCCTCAGGCGCGTGTTGTTGTGTTGAGCCGAAAAGGACGCCAGAATCCAAAACGTCTTGGCCAGACCACCGCAGGCCAAAAGAATGTGATTTGACATGTGTATACAAAACTTCGATCACAGGCAAATGGCAGGGGTCTGGCAGCACCCCCCTCTCCCTTGTGCCAATCCCCCCCCCCCTCGGGTCTGTTAGGTGCAAATCTTGAGGGTCGGATCATTCTTCCATCAGGCCCGCCCTTCCTTTTGAGAGACAGTGCGCATGCACCGTAAAGAGGTTTTGCACATGAACATCAATGGCTGGACTAATGGAGTGGCAATGCACCCCAGGATCAGTTGATCCGGAGCATGCCATAAGATGCTGCATGCTCATGCTCAGGCAGCACCTCCACAACACATGACAAGGAGCAAGAGGCCGTGCAGAGATGGAAGCCCCATGCTCAACATGAAGGAAACTGCCGTTGTAAAGGCTCTTGAACGGTAGTAGCAAAAAGTGAGAATGTGTGTGTGTGTTGTACCTGGAGCATCTGTTCCAGAGAGAGAATTTCTCTTGCGCACTTCTGTTTTGGTCGTAACAGAGAGTGTGTGCACGCGTTTGAGTTTTGTTTGTTTGCGGTTCCCATGATGTGTGTGCGTGTACTGTAGGGACGGGCGAAATGGAAGTATCCTTCTCCCCCCGTGTCCACTGACCAGCACTGTTGCAATGGCTCAGCAGGGCTGGTTGTTGGATGGGGCCGGACCCATAGCCCCTGGTGCTGCCACACTAAAGCGACTCTGTCAGCCCCAACGAGGCGCATGAATGTGATGAAGTGTATCATTACCGTGAAGAAGAATAGGAAAGACTGAGCTGGCGAGCCGCAGCACTGCTCCCTCTCTCAGCCCAAAGGCGGCGAGGGCATGGCAGAGGTCCAATGCCAGTCGTCAATGCACAGCCACACCCTCGGACAACAGCATACCCAGCGCTATTGAGAAGCGTACAAATCAAGGCCGACGTGGCGGCCATGGCGTTCCTGAAGGACTTTTTGTTTTGTTATGGGAAGTCCGCTACCGCTGCGAGCGGTCAAGCCCCAACCGCTGACAATTACCCTCCAATGGCCAATGGTAAACCGCCAGCCGCCGACAGTTGATGGTCAACCAACGTCCTGTTGACGGTTGTTTAATTGTCTCAGGGCAGTCCCCAATGAATGGCAGTTTTTGCACACCCACTGCTGTGCACTGTAATTTTATTTTCACGCCCCTCAGGCCCAACAAAGGGCAGTGGTACCAATAGAGAAATGGGGCGGGGTCTGCCTTTGTGTTTGTCATTAGCCAAAGTCCTGAGCATGCGCCCAGGAGACCTGTCTTCTCTTTCAGATCACACTTGTTCGGTTGGTTTCTTTGACAAGCTTGGCGCCACCTGGGCACGGGCAGATCTGCATCACTGTCCACTGTATCCCATGCTACACAAGTCCATGTCCGCTTCTTGTCCCACTTGCAGACCTCCCGAGCGATCGGGATCCCAATAGATTGAGCCCGTTGGCTAACGGATGGCGCCTGCATTCTACACTGAGGGTGCCTCCCACACAGTGCGCACGGGACCCTCCTTTCAATTGGGGGCAGGGGTCCAATGGGGCTATTTTCCACTCGCCCTGCCCTCTAGCCCCCCCCCTCAAAATTCCACTCCCCCACCCCCCACACATGCACCCCCTCCCCACACTCTCCTCCACAACCACACACACCACCCAAGAGCACCTCCAAAACACACAACCGAAGTGCGCTGAGCCAGTGCACCGGCAAACGTCCTCCATCTTTGTGGTTCACTGCCTCTGAAAGGGGACTCCATCAATAGGCCCTCCCCGAACCGGCCCCCTGAGGGTCTGGGGCAGTGACCCGTGGTCTGAGACAACACAACCCTGATCTTTTTGGGCAAATACTCCCTCGTGGGATTGGCATGACACAGAGGTCACACAATGGCAGGAATACTGTGACTTTAGGGGTCCACTTGTAATCTTTGGCCCTTCAAATGGTTTGTTCTGGCTCCACTAAACGGTCATATGTTTAAGTCTCCGCAGACAGAAATTCCTCAGTCCACCATGTCCCTAACCAACATGATCTAGAGCCACATTTGTCAATTCACGATGCGGATGTTACTGGCACTAGGATCTGGCAAGCTCACACTTTGTGGCGGTATCACGCAGTGTCAAGCGTGATGGTATCACACACCGTGTTCGGTGTGAAGGTATCGCACACTGTGTCCAGTGTGACTGTGTCACACACTGTGTCCAATGTGACGCTGTCACACACTTTGTCCATCAACATGATGGCATCACACTTTGTGTCCAACGTGACGGTATCGCACACTTTGTCTAGTGTGACAGTATCGCACACTGTGTCCCACTGTCACCAGAAAGTTGAAAACCAGGGGAACGTTGTGTGTCAACCTGTTCATCCACTGTGCCTCTGCGTCTCGTGTCTTGTGGCCAAACCTCTGCCATATGGTCCAGGATCACTTTTGGAAAAATGTGTTTTTGACCCAATTTTGACCCATTTTTGGTCTTGAAACGGCCCATTTTCAAGGCATTTGGGGGTTTTCCATGGGCCAAAACGCGTGATCTCGGGCTCAAAATGGGCTAAAAACACTTGTTGGAGCATGCCATATGGTCCAGGATCACTTTTGGAAAAATGTGTTTTTGACCCAATTTTGACCCATTTTTGGTCTTGAAACGGCCCATTTTCAAGGCATTTTGGCCTTTTCCATGGGCCAAAACGCGTGATTTCTCATCAAAAAGAGTAGTCAGTGAAATGCAGAGTGCGCGGTGTGTGCGCAGTGCATGCGGTGCCAGCGGAGTGCAACAGCCGGGGCACCCTCGTGGCAATTTATGTGATTCTGAGGCCTCACATCATAGCCACTGAATGAGACGGAAGAGCGACCACACCGCCTTCAGTAAACTGGACAGCGACGAGGAGTCTGTGGAAGGAGAAGGCAATCAGCCCCGGCGAACAACCACAGCGGAACCAGGGCAGGCCCGGCGGCATTCTGCCGGTTCGGTGCCAGCACTGAGCTTCACATTGCTGGACAGTGACGCTGCCCTAGGCCCAAGAGAGCCCCGTGGGCCCACGGCCTCACTTGACAGTCCGCTTGTTGTTCCGCACCTGGAACCTCCCCACCGCCTGCCCAACTTGAAGATTCCTGCCGCATTCTCAAGGAAGGAGGTGCGGAGGGAGGCGGTGTACAAGGTTTATGTGCAGCTCAAGTCACTCGTCCATGAATTTGAGCGGCTGTTGAATGACGACAGAGACGAGGGCCTGCCTGAGTCTGTGAAGGATGTGTGCGACCAGCACCGGCTCTTCGAGTTGGAGAGCACAATGTCGCAGTCCTCGGACTTAGCCAGTCCCATGACAAACTCGGATGATGTCATGGCGGTTCAAGGACTGCAACAACTGAGCCAACAACTGAGCAATGACTCTTTTGCGGATGGGGCGACGTTCGGGCCTGTCTCCTCCAGATCTAAGCCCTCCTCCCAATTGCTGCGTCGGCAGTGGTACTCCCGAAGCAAGTGCCATAGGTCAGCGGACATCCCGAGAGACAGGGGGTCCATGAGGTACCTCCGGCCTGCAGTCCATCCGGTCCACACCCGACCATATCTCCGGCCCTTCCCGTCCCCCAGTGGCAATGGGGAGGGTTGTGCACTTGGGGAATCGAACAAAGGTCACAGTGCAAGGTAAGCAATAGATTTGTGGCCAAATTTGTGTCCACAATAAGACAGTATCAATTCACGACAGTCCATTTTCATAGAGACATACTATTCAATGTGAACAGCTGACTCACACCCTGAACATGACCACCCTGAGGAACACACAGAACATCGGCGCCGAAGGCACCGAAGAAAAATCTTTTCAGGTGACTTAGAAGGGGAGGGGTGGGGGGGTGGGGGGGGGGGTGGACCCGGGGTGGTGATGGTGGTACCTCCTCCTTACATTTTTTTTTGTTCCAATGCATGTCTGAGGGGGGGGGGGGTCTGGTTTTTTTCTGTGTGCTTTCAAGTACGTATAGATGCTGTGGCCTGGAGGGGCTCGGTCAAATGGCGGTACCACAATGTGTTCTGGTCTCCAGTTTCGACAAGGAGGAGATGCCACGACATGCTGTGGAGACGGTCTGCACCGCAGCGAGAGGCGGTCCAAGAGGTGGGGTGCAGCCCGCTCTGGGCACACCCCCAGAGTGCTCCTTCGTCTCCGCAGTGGGAGCACGCAGGGGCCCTGCAGCGCGCCACGGATCGAACGGTCCAGTCCTCGCTCCCAGGGGGTTCTGCCGCAGACGTCGGGCTGCTGCAACCACCCCTTCCCTCCTCCCCGACCTCTGGGATTCACAGGACTCGCTGTAGTGTGGCTCCCCGCCTCGTTGAAGTGGGGTGACAGGGGACACCTCAGTTCACTGTGGACCTCGTCAGCGCGTTCGGCAGAAGGTGTTTCGAGGAGCAAGGATGTATTAGAACGGCTGACAACCAGGAGCCCCCCTGACCCCCCCCACACCCGCGCCAAAAGGGACCATCGTGGGAAAAAACGAAATTTACCGTTGGGTAAATCTTGTCGGGCCATTTTTGGTACACAAGCTTTTGGGTGTCCCAGCCCCCCCCCCCCCCCCCCTCTCTTCCAATACATCATTGCTCTGGAGCCAGTGCTCTACTCGAGGACAAAGAAGGAGCTTGAGCCCCCTGTTACCGGGCGCCGTTCACTTTTCGGGACCTGCCTCCGTCAGCAGGAAAACAGTGAATCCGCAGTTCCCAGACCCCCCACGACGTCTGTGGTCTGTTGTGGGGTGGATGGCCCTGGGCCAAAGCGCCAGGCCATACCAGTGCAGGTGCAAGTCCTGCAGACTCACCACCAGCCCCCCCTTCTCCCCCAGTTGATACGCAAGTGGCTGCCAGGGACTGTCCCCACAACCGCCATCGTGTGCCACAGTATTTCCACGTCCCTTCACCAATTAGAGACGGAGTCGATCACCTGAAGCGGCGGCGTCGCCTCAAGGCCACATGGCTGACGGATCTGTCCCATGGCTTTTGGAAGTCCAACGCGGACCGAATCAAGCACAACAGGCTCATGCCATACTGGGAGGTGATCCAGCTCCTCGTGTCAATCGCCAGGTCTGTCTGAGGGCGTCGCTGTGTGTAAGCAGTGGACCGGGGCCGGGGTGGGCCCAACTCTGGGTTTGGGTTCGGCGCAGCCCCGCAAACGCATCGCCCTTGGTCTCACAGCGCAGTGCCCATCAGGCGTTTGGGAGCGTCCCGCTCCTGTCCACGACTCCTCTGCCGAGCTTCTGGGACGTTGAAATTTTGGTGCTCTCCAGAACGGAAGGGGGAAAGGAGAGCAGAAAAAACGGGGGGGGGTTTCGCCAATCTACCTGAAGGCCCTGTTGGGTTGTACATCGAGAGGTCCTCTCACTCAGTCAGGCCGCCCTGAGCAGAGCACCGCGGTGTCGGATACCATGAGTAGACGCGCCCCCCGCATGCAATGGACCTGTATGCCCTTGTGGATGGTTGATGTGGTTTGGCGAGGGAGGGGGGCTTTGGCATGAAACTGCACCAAATGGGAATTCACACCCCCCCCCCAACCCTGAACACCCCTGGGGAAGCGTTTGTCAAAAGGGGGCGGTAGTGTTCTCATGGTGTCAGGGCGCGAGCAGGTTAGGGCTGGCTAGCGCCGGCTCTATCCCTCTCCTGCCCCACGGGTTGGAGCATGCACATGTTGGGCTGCAGGGCGGTTAGGGATGCATGACTTGTATATGATCTTCGTGTAGTGCAGAAAGGGAGGAAAGGCAGCAATGTGGGGAATCATTGAACATGGGTGTAGTGAAAACAGAGCTATAGATGTGCTGTATGTTAGCGAACGCTATGATTTTGAGTCAAAGAATGGGCATCCCACACAGACACACACACACACACACACATCCATCCATCAAAGGCTCGATCAAGCCGGTGTACACCTGGGCCAAGCGGAGGGAGCGCCTCCCTGTCGGGGGGCAGCTGGCGACGCAGTGGCCCCGAGACGTGGAGGACTGCTGGCGGATGGCGTGCAGGAAGATCCGGCGCCTGCAAGAACTCGATGGGCTACCAGAGGGAGTGGCCCTGCAGGATGCCGAACGGCCCGGCACGGCGGCGGACCTGGCAGGTCTACGGGACGCCTTAGAGCGGGAGGTGCAACGAACGGCGCGCAAGGAAGAAACGGAGCGCATCCAAGCAGGGAAGTCGTGGGCATGAGATGCATGGAGCCAGAAGCAGGGCGAAATCTACCGGTGGATCAGGGACCGCGCGGATGCCCCGTTACAGATGGTGCGCAAAGGCACGGGCGAGCTCACAACGAACATCCGGGAGATGGATGAAGTCATCAGGGAAGCCTGGCGACCCGTCAACATGCGGTACGCGGACCGGCCAGAGCCATCGGTGACGGCCTTCATGAACAGGTACCGGCAGCACATCCGGGGCTCACCAATGGAAGCGCGACGACTCGACGCGCAGACGCGGCAGGCCAGAGCGAGGAAAATGGGGGAAAAGACCGCCAATGGCATAGATCTCTGGTCCATCAGGCTGCTGAAACGGCTGCCTAGGGTCTTCTGGGACAGGTTGGCGGACCTCCTGCGCGCGGTGGAGGCCACGGGGAAATGACCGGACAGAGTGGCCGAAGGTTTCACATCGCTGGTGCCCAAGGGCGAAGGGGGCGGGGACCCCATGAAGCTGAGACTGTTGACAGTCCTGTCGCAGATATACCGAATATGGGCAGGGGTGCGCATGGAAGACGCCATGAAATGGCAGGAAACGTGGGCCCATGAGGAATTGTATGCCTTCCGACCCCACAGGGGATCCCTGGATGCGGTAGCAGTCCTCACCCTCCTGATTGAGCTATCCCACGTCCTGAAGACCCCCTTGGTGGGGGTGGGCACGGATTACACCAAATGCTTTGACTTGATACCTCAAGCCATATCGATAGCCATGCTGGACATCCAAGGAATGGAGAAGGGAGTCCTCAGGGCCTTCCATGGTATGTACAGCCAACTACAGCGAGTCTTCAAAATAGGGGGATGCTTGGGCGCGTGGTGGAAAGCAACGAATGGGATCCTCCAAGGATGCCCGCTCAGCGTCATAGTAATCAATGCGCTGACGTCCACATGGAAGAGGGTGATCGATGACGTGAACAGGCCCATCGTGATCAGCACCAAACGGCTGCCGCCGCAACCGAAGGAACCAGAACTGCCAGCGTGCTGGTGGGCTCGACGAGGCGAGGGAGTGGAGCAGAGATGGGTGTGGATATGCCAGACGCCGTGTTGCTGCTCGGAAATGGGCTGGAAGGTGGGAGACAAATGGCGCCTGCCACCGAATCCCGACAACAGGGGGGGGCGCGTCCCTCCCCCCCAGGCCGCGGCCCAGAGATCCAGGGGAGCTGACGCCAGCAACAGTGGTATGGGCACGGCTGGGGCTAGAGGAGATGCCATCACCAGCAAGTACAAAAACGTCGCGGGCGTCCTTGCGCGCGCCGGAAGATGAGGAGCCCCTATCGCCGCTGGGGCCCCGGGTGCTGTTTGATGAGACGGACGACTCGTCAGCGACGTCGGAGGACGCCGGACACGGGGACGACGATGCCGCCCCGGGAGTGGAGGTGCGCATCTCAGCGGAAGGCTACGCAGATGACACCTACATGCTGGCCATGTGCATCATGACGCTGCAGCTGATGCTGCTGGCCACGGGACAGTGGGTCCAGCTCACAGGACAGGAGATCAACGTGAAGAAATCCATGCTTTTTGGTGTGCGGGGCCCGCGGGGGACCACTGCCCCGCCATTGCGAGCGGAACTTAACGGGGAGGCACTGCCAGTGCAACACGAGTTTCGACAGCTGGGCGTCGGCATACGGACCACGATAACGAAGGGGACGGGGCCCCTGCTGGAGGCGCGCATGGACTCTGCCATGCAAGCACTGCGCAAGGTACGCACCCTGCCGGTGGGTTTTGAGGGCCGCGCGATCATTGTGGCGGTCATGGTCCTGGCGGCGGGGCTCTATGGGGTGGAGCTGGCGGAGGCCGGCCTAAAGCACATTGCGGAACTGGACATGGCGGTCATGCATGCACTGTGGGGAACCAGCAGGCCGTGCCGAGCCAAGGAAATTGTGTTTGCCCTCCTGGTGCCAGGGCACCGAGTGGCGCCGAGCATGGTGGTGCCGTATCGCAGAATCTGCTGGCTGGCGCGCATGGCGCGCACCAGAGGGACCCCGCAGACCATTGCACAGGCAGTATGGGAGCATCGCACGACCAACAGGGTTCAAGGCCCCATGGGACAGGCCCTAAAGGAGCTCAGCCGGCAGGGATGGCAGGCCACCTGCAAATGGTGACAGTGGACCTACCCGGGGGCGCTGGCCCCAGTGAACATGGCGCTGGAGTCCCAGGAGGCGGTCGAGCACGTCGTCAGGGAGGAGCTGCGGAAACGGGAGCTCCTGTGAGTCGAGCACCGCCGGCTTCGGCTGTTCGCGGGCATAGGAGGAAGCATTCACAGGGGGCTGACTCTGGCCTACCTGCACACCTGCACAGCGGAGCTGGACAAGTCCATCCTGAGAGGGGCCCTGACAGGGGCCATATGGACAGCGGTCCGCGCGAACGAGAGGGGTCTACAGCCCACGCGCGTGTGCCCGCACTGCGACAAGCAGGAGCCGGCGGACGAGGAACACCTCCTTTGGAGATGCACAGCGTGGAAGGCGAAGCGGGAGCCCTTAATCGCCGAAATCATGCTGCTGGCCAAGGCACTGAAGCTTGGCTCCCTCCGGGAATGGCCCCCGTGTGTACGTCTATGCGGGATCATCCCCGACAGCGTGGTTCTAGCCAGCGGCATTGGAGAGGGCGAGAGATGGAGCAAGCGATGCATGGACCTGGTGCCCAGGCACTAGCTATAGCGACCGCTGGAGGATGTGGAGGACCGCCTACGGGAGGTGGACCGCCTGGCGGAAGCAGGAGTGACATGGGCGGCGCAAGACACCCACCCGTGGCAACTGTTCGCAATGAAGTTACATGAGATGTTCCTGGGCGTCCTTCGAGACCGCAAGGGGGCCGACGACGAAGCGGGCAGCCTCTTCCCCACCAACCACCGGAAGGAGCCGCGCAACACATACCCATGGCACTTGCTGCAGCTGCCGCAGCCGCGAGGGGTACCAACGGCCCCTCCCGTATTGGGGGCCATTCCGAGGGAATGGCAATGGGGCCCAGACCTCCCACCAATGGTAATCCGGTGGACAACGGAGCTACAGTGGCTGAAGATGCCGCCTGCGGAGCGCCGACGGCCGCTGGCCCACTGGCAGGTCTCGTACATGGAGCTGGCTCTGGACTTTGAAGCGTATGCCGGGCGGCAGCTGCCGCCAGCACAACAATCTCGATTCGTGGGGGGAGAAATGCCCCTCCAGGAGAAAGCTAGAGTACTCAGGCTCATCACCTCGCTTATGGGCCGGGCCATAGGACAGGACACTATCTTGCCGGCCAAGATGACCAACCACTGCAAGACCCTAATTCCTATGGGAGCAGGACTGGTCATGGGGCTGGAGGGACGCCCCCTCTTCACCAGGCCGCTGGAGGTCTCGCGCCACCTACAACGACTCAGGACGTATGGGGAGGAGAGATGGGCGCGGAGGCAACGGTCTAAGCAGGCACAGAAGAAAGCCAGACGCGACAGGCGCAGGGCGCCAAGCCGCAACGCAACCCAGCGACGCCGGCGGACAGGAGGCGGTGCCCGGCAAAAGGAGGGGCCAAGCGCTCTGCGCTGCACTACGGCACGGACTTCTATGCGAAACCCACAGTACCGGATGGCAGGAGGCACCCCCCCCTTTCAAGTGGTGGACACGGGGCCAGAGAATGGGAGCCAGGAGCCACATACCATACGCTTCACACCACAACATGCGCGCACACTCCAACGCAGGCCGGAGACTCACAAGCGGCGGCGAAAGACGTGGGTGTGCGAGGCACACGGACACCCACCGTGCAGAGCGTGCGCGCTGGCACACAGGGGAGTACGGTACTGCTGTGCCCGAGGGCACCAGGGGCACCCGCGGGTGCCTGCGATGTGCCCCCCTGCCGCGGGGCGAGCCCCCACCCCACTGCGCCGCCTAGGGGCGCGCAGAGCCAGCCAGAGGACTCCAGGTCGGGGGGAGGGGGGACAACCCCCAGCCCCCAAGAGGCGCGTGACGCACACGCCGGTGAGGGGGGGGGGAGCACACACCAGGGGCGCCCAGCGCCCAGAGCCAGTCCCACCCCCGGCGCGCGGGGACGAAGCGACGGAGGGGAGAGACACCTCCCCAGGACGGCCCGCCGGGCAAACGAGCACGCCGGCCGGAGCGGCATGGGCGTGCAGGCACTGAGGTTTCATAACCCCCAGCCGCGAGAGGCTCTGGCCTAGGCGAGGGTGACGACACTCAAGGGGGGCCAGTGCCGTCATGATGGTTTCACATCAGACATCCTTTTTGGCACAGGCCCCCTCCACTGGGCGCTCACCCCTGGACCCATGCAGGCTTTCCTCTTAAATATGGCATCCCCCCCCCCCCCCACACACACACACTCTTCTACTGCAAACCATGAGTTCAGTGTTCCGCCCTGCAGAGGGGCCGCCCTGTCGAGCTGTTGCACGCCATATGTACATGTGGCACCAACGGACCATTGCTCTTGGCCCTGTGAACCACACCACAAGACAACAAGACACACATTGCATGCGCGTGTGCCCCCACAGACCATCCCCATGCATCCCTGCAGGACACTGGGGGGATGGGATGGGATGGGATAGTGTCCAGCACCAGTATTGACGGATCCTGAAGCGCCGATCCCTAGGGACCCTTGGGCTGACCTGTCAGGACGTCTCAGGCTCCCCCGCATTGGACTCGGGGCTACAGGACACCACAGACCCTGGGCGACCCAAGCGCAGTGAATCCCAACACACACTACACTCGTGCCCCTTCACACACACTTACACACACACACACACACACACACCATGTTATTTCATGGTACTGCCACGGGCACTGTGTGCCCTACGCTTAGCAGTCAGTGGAGTATCTGCACTCACCCGCAAGCAGTGGCAGTACTGCAGGTCCCACACTCCCACACTGTGCCACAGCATCAGAGGCACACGGAGAGTGGTGCACAGTCCGAGACATGATGCACAAGGTCAGGGCTGAGCCACTAGACCACTGGACTAGGTCGGCAGGTCTTGAGACTGGTGAGGTTTGCCAGAGGACATCACACCCACCGCAGCTCCAAGTGTGTAGCACTTGTTATGGCAGTGGTACCGCTGCCCCATCCGGATCGCACCTTCCCCAGGAGGGGTATCCACTGAAGTGAAACCCAGTTGTGGAGGCCCCCTGTCCAGACCCATCCGACGCGGGACACTGGGGGATGGGGGGACGCTTGTTAGGAGTGGCATGAGCAAGCTTTCATACCGCTCCTGCTGGCAGTACTGCCGGCATCCAGCCAACCATAGGAGGAGAGGAAACAGGTAGGAACAGGGCATTCGGCGGAAACACTGCAACAAACATAATGCATCAGGGGAACGTCAGAATTGTCGCTGGAAAAGCGACAGTTGGCGACGCCAGAGGGCTTCACTGGCGACTGTCTCTAGATGTTGATTTGCAGTAGAAGTAGGGACTTTGGAATGTTGAACCTCGCAGTTTGAGCACGATTGGAATCGATACCTTGGCACACACACACACACAAACACACACAACCCAGTTGCCTGAAGCCAGCAGCCCAACAACGGGGCGCCAGAACATCGGAACTCATGGTTCAGTGTTGAACCTCGCCGTTTGAGCATGATTTGAATGTTTTGGGCGTCACACACACACACACACACACACATTGTTTTGTGGTGGCCATTGCAGGCGCCCCTAGCACACCAATTCACAGCTTCCTAAACCCACAATACGCCATCTCTACCGTACTCACAGAACAAAAAAAATCTTAATACACCCGGGGAGAGGTTGTGCCCCGCAAGGGCTGCACTCCTGCCACCCTCTGCCCTTTTTGGGTTACAAGCCCCACCCACAGCAAACAGGGCAGGGCAAGCTGGTCCGCGGAAACGCTGCAATCAACAAACAGACTGACCATGCCGCTGGTGAGCCCCGCTCTCTCACCTTGCGCCCTCGTTCACCAGTTACTGGCAACTACTTGGGGTGACATTGCCCCCCGCCTGCAACGAAATCAGCAATGAATTCATGGTTTTGCAGCAAAGTAGGAGAGTAGGAATGTTTAACCTTGGGTTTGAGCATGATTTGAATGGATGCCTTGGTGCGCGCACACGCACATGCACACGCACACGCACACGCACACGCACACGCACACACACACACAAGCCAGTGAGCAAGAGCTGCAACCAAGCAGCCCCCCCGAACGGGTATTGGGCGGGTATGTGGACGTTGGTTGATATGACTGGCGTCAAGCCCTCGGGCCTTTGCCTGGCGACGTGTGGGATCGGACTGCGGATCAAATTCCGCACGTCGTCATGCAACTGCTGAGGCACGTCGTAGAGCATTCATTAGGCTGCCACCGCCCTCTGTCACAGCGGCGCCTCGACCGTTGCCGAGACGTACGATACGCCCGGGGCGTGGAAGGAGCTCTTTGACTGGGTAGAGCTGGCCGTGCGGACGCTGCTGCTTGCCGACCTTGCCGTGCAGGCCCTGATGTGCGGGACCCTGTGGCAGTACGTCACCCGCTGGTACGTGTGGTCGGATGCCGTGTGCCTCCTGCCGTGGATCCTGCAGACAGCGGTGGGGGAGGTGCGCGGCAAAATCGAAATGCTGAAGATGATGCGCCTGCTGCGGGTGCTGCGGACGTACCGCATGCTGAGCCGGGCGGAGCGCGGTACGCTGCACCGGGAGGTCTGGCTCCTGATCTACACCCTCACCATTGTGGTGCTGATCGCCGCCGGGGTGTTCCACGCGGTGGAGCCGGCGACCTTCCGCACGTTCCACGACGGCATCTACTTCGTGGTGGTCACCATCACCACCGTGGGGTACGGGGACCTGTCGCCGGTGTGATGACGGCAGGGATGGCGTATTGTGGGTTTAGGAAGCTGCGAATCGGTGTGCTAGGGGCCACCACAGAACAATGTGTGTGTTGGTGTGTGTGTGTGTGTGTGTGTGTGTGTGTGTGTGTGTGTGTGTGTGTGTGTGTGTGTGTGTGTGTGTGTGTGTGTGTGTGTGTGTGTGTGTGTGTGTGTGTGTGTGTGTGTGTGTGTGTGTGTGTGTGTGTGTGTGTGTGTGTGTGTGTGTGTGTGTGTGTGTGTGTGTGTGTGTGTGTGTGTGTGTGTGTGTGTGTGACGACCATTCTTTCCAGCAACATCATAGCGTTCGCTAACATACAGCACATCTACAGCTCTGTGTGCACTACAGGGGACGGTGCCGGGCCGCATGGCCATCTGCCTCTTCATTTTGCTCGCGGTGATCGTCGTGCCCATGCGCATCAACGGGCTGGTGGAGCAGCTATCGCTCTGGTCGCGCTTCGGGGGCCGGTTCAAGCGGCCCACGGCCCGGCACGTGGTCGTGACGGGGCTGTTCGACCACCATTCACTGCAGGTCTGGGAGTGCAGCGCCGGGGTGGTGCGGGTGTCAGGCGCCGCCCTTGAGCCACCAGCGCTCGCTGTCCAAGGATCATGACCCCCCCCCCCTCCCTCTTTGCCCTTTCGCACATGCATCCGCACAAACATACACAGATGCACCCCCATGTCCTCGTGCTGCTCAGGCGTAGCACACGTTGCTTGGGCATGTCTGGGGCTGACAGCTGCAACGTCAGGGCTCCTGGTCGGCCACTTGGCCACAGTGGTCTCTGTTGGAGACAACTGTGTGAGGTGCGCCTCACGCCGATCTCCATGAAAGAGAGAGGCGAATCCATTGGTCCATAGGACCTGTTCGGACGGTGAGGAATAGCCCAAAGCCCAAAGCCCATCCCTTGTCCAAGCACAACAGCCAAGCCGGAAGCGTAAGGGCAGGAGGGTAATCAAGACTTCCTGATACGTGGCCTAAAGGCACGTGCCTGACCATAATCTAACCGGAGGTGGCGCCAGAGGCGCCTTTCTGGACCGATGGGACAATGTGTGGTGGCGCCTGACGGCGCCTTGCTGGACACCACGAACAATGTGTGTCGCGGCTCCGCCGCGTGATACTTGCTGATTCAGGGCATAGGTCTGTCGGTGGGGACCTATTGCTGAACTTTCCACTGTTCTATGGCCAAGCACAACACATGGACCTCATGCAATTTGATGGGCATCACACAACACACACACACTGCACACACTTGCAGTTGAAGAACGCACCGCCAAGAAATCTATGGTGCAACGGTTCACAGAACCAACACCGGGTATTGCTTGGACACGGGCGTTGCTTGGCCATAGATCGACGATGGTAGTCACCCTCCAGAATTACTCCGGGAAGACTCTCAGTGCATTGTCCAGCAAGGCGCCGACAGGCACCCCCACGGGCGTTGCTTGGATAAGAGTGGGGGGGGGGGGGGGGATAGTACGCCGGCGGTGACAGGTGACAACACTGTGCCCCAACCACACCAACAGCGCACATCAACACGCTGCCACACAGTCTACAAGGCCATACTTGCAATCTCCCAGACCACGCCTGCAACCTCCCGGACCACACAGGCCATGCCCCCCCGACAGACGGCATTAAAGCATTTGAAGAGGTGGCCGTTAGCAATATCGATAGGGGGGGCAGGGGGCGGATGCCAAAACGTGTTCCGGAGCCCAGTCGGGACGCCGGCCGGGTACACGCCTTCCTAATTGCGGGACGCTCGTGCTGGTGCGTGGGCCAGTCGGCCTGCCTCATGATGAGGCGCTCTGAGACTGGGCGAGGCAACGCAGGTGTTGCTCTACGTTTTGGGCCCCTCCTCCGGATGTGACGAGGCCTTAGGGGTCAGTGGGATATGCAAACATGCAGACGCACGTGGCATGCGGCGAGTGAGGACCGGATCGCCGGAGTGCCGACGGACATACTGACCCCAAGGGTAATGTTCCTTACTGCCGGAGTGCCGACTGACGTAAGGAGTGAGGGGGCGCCGGCAGGGTGCAGTCTGACTGGCCGCGAGTGGAGTACCGCACCGCCGCAGTGCCAACAGATATAATGGCCGGTGCAACGACACTTCTCACCGCCAGTGCCAACTGATATGAGAAGTACGGAGGCAGTGTCGGAGCGCCGAACGGACATGCATTGGGCCATCACGGCCCCGCTTGCATTTGTACGCCCCATCCGCTTTGGAGCCCCTAAGGCAGGCCTGTGCTTAATTTTTTTTTTGGGAAGGGTGCCCCCTGGACCAATTTTGGTACACAAATTTTGAGGTCCCAGACCCCCCCCCCTCAACACCCCCTTTAAGCACAGCCCTGCCCTAAAGTTGACACGCCATCTCTCAGGCGACAGGACACTGCTGAGCGGGCAAGCTTCCGCTGACAGTGGACAAGGGATGGGGGGGGGGGGGGGGCGATGGATGGTATGCGGGATGAAGCGGTGATGGTGCTGGTGTGGCGGCTGTGGAATTCCCCTTACTGCAGGCATTTCTATCCGAGTTCTTCAGCACCGACCACGGCTTCACCGACTGCAGTGTGTGTGTGCTGGGGAAGACGGCCCCAGACAAGGACATGCACAAGCTCCTGGCCAGCAGCCCCGTCGCATCGAAGGTGCAGTATCTGCAGGGGTGCCCTACACATGTGGAGGACTTGCACAGGGCCGAGCTGGCCAAAGCTGTTGCAGTGTTTGTGATGACCGACAAGACTACTCCCAATGATCAGGCCAAACATGTGGATTCCCTGAACATACTCGCAACCCTCTCCATCCGCCAGTTCAGTGACTCTGTTCCCATCTTTGTGCAAGTTTTATTGGCACCGCTGGTCACTCCGTTTTACGACGTGGGCGCCACTGCTGTCATCTGCATCAGTGAACTGCGTTTGCAACTGCTGGCGGCTTCTTGTCACACGCCGGGTCTGCACACCCTTATCACCGCTCTGGTCACCAGTAGCCCCAACTTTGCGGAGGTATGCGTTTGTTTGTTCTGCCACGCTGTTGCGGCTGCTTCTCCTGCTGGTGCTGCCGCTGTTGTCGTTGATGTTCGTTGTTGCTGCTGCTGTTGCTGTTTTTGTTGCTGTTGCTGTTGTTGTGTCGTATTGTTTTTCGTATCGGTTTTCAATGACGTCGGTCACCGGTGGTTGGTGATTGTTCAGTCGTTAGTGGTGGGGGTGGTGCAGAGATCGTCGTTGTTATACGGCCAAATGGTGATTGCGCATAGTTGTTCTTCCTTCTTCGCCATGGTTTGGTGGCTGGGTTTTTTTGTGTCTTCGCTTTTGACTCTGGTTTGTTGTGGCTGGTTGTTGCTGTCGCTGTTGATATTGCCGTGAAGTGATTCCAGCAGCGACAGCAGCAGCAGTGTATTTCTGTGTACAGAAATCTCTTCGGTGAGTGGGTTTCTACGGTGGGGACTCAGCAATGAATAGCGAAGCCAGGCAGTGCGTTCTGGGGCTTCTGCTGTTGGTTGCCCAGGCAAACGACCACTGCGTGTGGCTTTCGGGGCCGAGGGTGCGCATAACGGCAAGGCGAAGGGTGTGGATGAGACAGAGGTGCGAGGATGCAGGTGACAGTGCAAGTGAAGGTGAGCGGGACTATCGGATGAGCAGCGAGGTGTGAAGCAGGTTTTCACGGGGGGTTGAATGGCCTTTTTACAGCCCCGTGCTCACTCAATCCCCGGATCCACCCTCGCCCTTGCGTGTAGCTCAGCTGTCACAACGTGTGGCGCTTTCCCAGGAGGTCCTGAGTTCGAATCCCTGAGGGACCATAAGTAATAGTGCTCAGCTGTCCCAGGCACTAGAGTGTCCTCCGTCGCCCCGCGAGCCGGAGGGGCTGGGCTGGTGCCTGGAGAACACCCGGGCTATCTCCCTCCACCTCCACCCCAGGCCCTGCCCAATATGGAGGACTGGCAGCGAGACTACGTCGAAGGCACAGCCCACCGCATCTTCGAGGTCCCGGCCCCGGCCGCGCTCATGGGACACGACTTCCAGTACGTCTGCGACAAGATGTACAGCACCGCCCCCCACTGCGTGCTCATCGGCCTGCGCTCGGAGGCGGACGACGGGCGCATCATTCTGAACCCCCGGAACAGCCACACTTTCGCCGCCGGGGACGCGCTGTTTGTGGTGGCGCCGGGGGAGGGGGCGGTGGCGAGCACGGCCGCGTGGATGGCGACCGAGTTCCGGCGCTTCGCGGCGACCGCCTGCGCCGACGACCCCGCGGACCTCCGGATGATGGAGCTCAACGCGTTGACGTGGAGCGGCCCCCAGGGCCCGCGGGGGATCGCCGCCGCCGCGGGGCCGTACCAGTACGAGGCCTTCCTGTTCGAGCAGGGCGTCATGAGCATCATCGACGACATCGCGCCGGAGGCGCTGACCTTCGCGCTCGCCAGAACGCCCGCGCCGTGGCAGAGCGTCGTGGTGGGCCGCGTCCCGGCGAGTTTGGTCGACCACGTGGTGGTGTTCGGCCTCCCGACCAATGCCGTGGACTTCATCATGGTGCTCCGCAGCGCGCGCCTTCACGCCAGGCAACCGGTGCTTGTACCCCTGGCCGGCAAAAGCCCTTGCCTAGCGTCCAGCTTGACCTTTGCCCTCAGCCGGAACTCCACTCTCAGCGTCAGCCTCGACCTCAGTCTCACCCTGCCCCGAGTCTCGCCCTCACGCTCACCCTTTCTCTCACTCTCACTCTCACACTCTCTCATTCGCACACTGTTTCTCATTCTCTCGAGCTCTTAGTCTCACATTCTCTTGTCCTCTCAACACTCACATTCTCAATAAAAGCTACTCTCAAACTCACACTGACTCCCGCTCAGACTTACACTCACGCCCACACTCACACTCGCATTCACACTCGCGCTTGAACTCAGTCGCGCCCTCCTCCTCACCCTCACTGTCACCCCCACTGAGCCCTACCCTCACCCTCACCCTCATGTTCAGGTGGTGTTCGTGGCCCCCCGCTCACCCCCCGTCCAGCAGCTCCAGATGTTGGCGCGCTTCAGTGACGTGTACGTCCTGGTCAGCGATTTGGACAAGTGCTTCCGCCGTGTGGCTCTGCCAGAGGCCCAGGTCGGGATCGTGCTGGCGGAGGCGCACTCCGTAGAGCAGACGCTCGGGCCTCACGTCGTCCCGGAGCGGACGAGCAGCGGTGTGTGATCTCTCTGGAAATCAGCATCTGGAGCTTCGGCGTGTGTGAGCGAGAGTCAGAGTAAGTGTGACTTTGAGAGTGAGTTTGAACATGAGGGTGTGAACAAGAGTGTGTGTGAGTGTGAGCGAGAGTCAGAGTAAGTGTGACTTTGAGAGTGAGTTTGAACATGAGGGTGTGAACAAGAGTGTGTGTGAGTGTGAGCGAGAGTCAGAGTGAGCATGAATTTGAGAGTAAGTTTAAGAGCACGACTGTGAGTGAGACTGTGAGAAGGTGTGCTAGGGCGGGAGTGAGGAGTATGACCGTCAGAGCGCGTGTGAGTGTCAGTTTGAGCGTGAGTGCGAGAGCCAGAGTGAAAGAGAGTGTGTGTTCGGCGTTCCCACTCGATGTATCTGGCCCACCACGGAACACCCTCCAACCGAAGAGCGGGATTTGGGCCTGCCGTTGGCGGATTTTGACTGACAATGTCATGTCCAACCCCCCCCCCCAAAAAAAACAATGGGGTCTTCGGTTTCCCGTATTGGTCCCAGTTTCGTGCCCCAACTTCGTCATTTTTTTTTGGAGCCAATCAAAAAGCAGGTGGGGGCGGGGGAGAGGGAGCGGCGGATGCAGTTAGACATGACATCCAACGGCCAGGCTGAGCCTCACGGTCACGTTTCCAAGCACCTGCACAGGCACTGGGTCTGGGCCGAGAAGTCGAAGGAGGCGGACCATCGGTCCAAACTCTCCTCGCAGCTCCACAAGATCACCCACGCATCGACCTACGTCAGTGGCGGGTACCGATGAGGCTGCCATGACTCGACCACTTTTGCCTTGACCTGCCCCCTGATGTTGGCACACGCACGTACTCCCCTCTGTTTGTCGGTGTCTCTGGTTTACACTTCCCTCCACATCCACTTCTCACTGTCGCTCCGTTCTCCGATGCGGACCTGTGCCTAGGGGTTTGCCCCGTGGAGTCAGCACTGCCCACCGCCGGCAGCCTAGGCCCCCCGTGTGTGTCCGCCAAGGGGCCTCTTGTAGCTCGTTGGGTCTGACCTCCCCTCCATTGGCCCTGGTCGCGTGTCGGTAGCACACCCCTCGGGTTCACCGGCACGCCACTTTGGGGCTGAGGGCCCTGTCGGACGGTAGGGGATGCACGCTTGTTTGCGGGGGGGCGGGGGGGGGGAGGGGTCGTTCGAGCCCCGTTACCCCGGGGGGGGGGGGGGTCAGGGAAAGGGGCTCCCGTGACAGAGCCCTTATAAAGTGGCAGTCTGAGGTCCAGTCCTGGATCAGAAGTTGGGCTGCAAAGCGGCCCAAACGAAATTTTTTTGAGAAAATAATTTCCCCCATGACACGCACCTCAAAATGATCAGTGCGTCGTGGCAGTCATTGTGAGGGGTCTGTATATGTTGGGGTACCCCGGACCCCACCCCCGCCCCCTGTGGGCCCGTCTGGGGCTCCTGTCACGGGGGCCACTCCGGGGGGGGGGGGGGTTCTGGAGATGGGGCCTGAACGCCTCTTTCCCCGCCCCACGTCTGTTTGTGTGGGTGGATATGTGCACCTGCCAACGCCCGCCACGACAAATTCTCGGGGAGGTGCCGCCCCCCCTCTGCTCCGCACCGTTGCCATACCCCCCTCCTGTGCACAGCCGTGTCCTCTCGCTGTCCCCAGACTGCCACGCGCTGATGCTCAGCCTGAAGCTCCACACCCTCAACCCGCACCTCCGCTCGATGGTCGTCCTGCACGACCCGCGGAACGCGCGGTTCCTGCCCGCCTCCGTGAAGCGCAGACAGCCCCCGGTCGCCGCCGCGGAGGGCGGCCTCGGGCGGTGCTGGGGCCGCGCCCGGGCCCGCGGCACCGCCGTCGCGGCGGGCGCCGCGTCGCCGGCGGCGGCGTCCGGGCAGAGCTTTACCGAGGGGCTCCTGGACCGGCTCTTGGGGCGCCTGTTCTACAACGATTGGCTGCTGGACGTCGTGGACCAGTTCGTGGGGCGCCCCGACTTCCGCAGCGGCCCCGGCGACGCCAGTGCGCAGGTCTTCCTGATGCCGCTGCCGGGGCTGTTCCTGGCGGACTGTCCGACGGGGGAGCGCGTGTACGGGCGGCTGGTCCTGCACCTCCTGCGCACGCGGCGCCTTTTGGCGGTCGGGCTCCTGCGGAACGGTCCGACGGGCGCCGGCGGTGCGCCGGGGCCCGCGGCGCCGCCGGCGTACATGGCGCTGGCCCCCGGCCCCTCCACGGCGCTCCACGCAACGGACCACGTGTACGTGTTGGGGCACGAGCAGCCTCATCCCGCCCGCCACGGCGCTTCCGAGACTGCGGTGCAGTGAGTCTCTATGACGAATGCTCGAGGGCGGGGGGGGGGGGGTACGCCAACGACTGGGCGCCGCTGACGCGCAAACGGCACATCCCGCCACATTCAGCACAGCCCCAGCACACCAACGACTGGGCTCCGCGAACACGGAAACGACACCAGCAAGAGCACCGGCCGCAGCGGCCGACAGAACGCGGCGACCCGACGCAACATGCGAAGGGAAGAACGGGTGCCTGTCCAGGGCCCCGTAAAGAAACAACAACCAGAAGGAATGTCACACACGGGGGGGGGGGGGGCGATGGGTGGACGAGGGAAGTGCGTAGGGGACGGCGGAGGGGGGCGTAGGAAACCGGTGGGGAAGCAATGGTGGGGGGGGGGGGGGCAAGGGAGGGAGGACAAGGGGGTGCGAAGGAAATCAGGGGGAGGAATAGGGGATGATGAAGGGGACTTCCGGGAGACAGACTTGTCGGGCAGGAGTGGGACAAGTTCCAAATTTCGAGCTTCCGGCGGAGGAATCCGGCGTTGGAAACCGTGTTTTTGCGATGCTGGCCCATGTGCATTGTCCATTGCCCACGCCGGAACAGACCGGGCCACCACCAGTTTCGGCTTAGGCCAATCGGCATCAGAGATTGAGGGTTGCGCGCAAACCTGCTGCGCTTCTTTTGCAAGAATGACAGGAAACCACCGATTGTTTTCATGTTGTAGCACTTTGGAGCGAGGACATCCACTTCCAAAAACGGCACATCAGGTGGTTTCTTTGGCAAGTACTCTGTCTATCTGTCCTGTGAGAGAAGCGGTGCGTTACAAAAACTCTGCAAAATCTGCGATGGTGCCACTATTATCGGCATTTCTGGCGTTGCACCAAAGATCGAAAAGTGGGCCAGTCACAATATGATTCAGATCTCGGTGATCACAGGGTTCGTGTTTGGCCTACGGGAAGGGGGGGGCTGGGTATAAGGGCCAAAACAAGTGTGTGTACCGAGAATGGGCCTCTCATTTTTGGCTCTTCATTCAAAAGTTCGTTTTTCCTTTTGAGAAGCTTTTTGGTTTTGGGGGGGTGCTTTGGCCTGGGGGCGGGAGGGTCCACCAGACCCCCCCCCCCCGTGGATAAGCGCATCCGTGTTATCCGGACCTGCTTTTACTGGTTCCCCGACGACTTCTTCCGCAGATGGAGTGCTCTCACCATGCTCTTGTTCTGGTTTGTGTGTTGTGCCTGTCCTCCGCCTCCATCTATTTCAGTCGAACATCGTCCGTTGGCCTTGTGGCCTCGTTCCCAACCCTTACCCCTTTGGGCGGCGCTGGGGCATCACCAATTTGCGTTTACAGGGGGGGCTCCCATGCCCTTCGGGGGGGGGGGGGGGCTGCCATGGCATGGGAGCCCCCCCCCCCCCCCCCCGCGAATTGCTGCCGGCCCCGGGAAGCATCTGTGTTACTTGGTCGGATGGGACCAGGTCACACAAGGTGAATGCCGAACCAAACGACGTGCTTCTGGCCAAGGTACGGCCAAACCGTTCGGTAAGAGCACAATGGTATTGTCCTGTCCGCATTCTGTGTTGAGGTCAGTTGGGCCCTCGGCCTGGCCAACCGTCCTTCCGTCGGTGGATTCTGGAATCTTTTCGGCGGTTGTGCTCGAGGACGTTGTGGCACGGGGGACGCATTTGGGCAGCCCCCCTGCCCCCCCCGCCTTTTCACAGTCAGTGGCTTCTGTGTTAATGGCTGGCCATCGCATCGCACTCTCCCACACACGGTGCCACGCTGCGTCCTTTTCGCCCGCTCCGTTCCGCCAAACACGGCAAAGGACACAGGACACCGATCTGATGATGATTGCCCTGCAGTTGCCTCAAGCCGGAGTAGTGCAGATTTCAGATTGTGGAAGCGGATGTTAAGGAACTGCTGAGCGGTGCTTTCTTACCTGGACGGGCACATTTGGAGCGCTTTCTGACCTGCTTATTCCCGACCCCATCCCCAGTGTTCTTGGTCTGAAGAACGCACTGCGGGGCATTTGGGATGGCGAAAATTGGCTTGCGCCCGGGGGGGGTCACGGCTGTCGCCTGAAGGAGGGGGGGGGGGGGTTGGGAAATGGACACCTGTGACAGGACCTATGTATGGTCCTCATTGTCAGCCTTTTTTTTGTTTTTTTAGTATGCTATACACTCTCTGATTCTTGATTTTAGCCAGATCCTGACTTAGCTTAGTTGGTAGTAGGCCTAGGCTCTGATTCCAGAGTCCTACGTTCAAACCCAGTTTCATGTAATGTTTTTTTCCCTTCGCTTTTTTCGTCTTTTTTATGTCTTCATGTTTGCATGTTTGCATGTGCATGCCCCCCCCAAGACAGTTTTCTACAGGTCCCCCCATCAGGGGGGACCCTTTGTGTCAGTCACAGGCACACATACCCCTTAAACCCCCCCCCCCCTGCTCTCGACCCCTTCCCCGAAGCAACCAGCCCCTGACAAGGAAACAAACAAAAGTCAGTTAAACACAGGGGGCCACTGACAGCACCACTTTGCAAATTTTATTTTTTCTTTTTTGGCGAACCATCCTTTCTGAGTTAAACAGGTGCTGTCTGATGGCTGGGTGCCTGGGCAGGCAGGTTGCATCCCCCCCCCCCCCCCCCGTGCTATGGGATGCAACCGGAATAGACCGGACATAAATACCACCACCGTTGGGGGTAGGGGGGGGGGACTGGGGGACTGTGTATACCGGTTGTCACTGCCCCGTCACGGCGGGCCAGAAGGGGGGGGGGGGGGTTTGGGAAATGGACATCCGTGACCCCCCGTGGGCGCAAGCCAATTTTCCCCCACCCTTTGGACTGAAATTGGGCCACCCGCATTGGACACGTAGTGCCTCTTTCAAGACCCACGAGCAACGAATAAGATGGGCGACAGGCAAATCCGGTGTCCCATGCCCTGTCTTTTATCCGACCCACTTGTTGATCGAGTTCATTTGCCAGCGGGGGCGGGGGCGGGCAGGCACGGAGGCTGACATGACCGGACAGGAGACCCTGGGCTGCCCTGTGAATTCCCAAACCGCCTTCGACAGCACTCAGAAATGGGTCCCCTGAATTACGAGCAATGGAACACTGAACCGGGTAAGGGCAGCCGGAGATTCTCCCGGAGGACCTTAAGAACCGAGGGGATGCAAACGGTTGGCCCGTCCACTGGAGGGCCAAAGGGCCACTCTGAGCACCATTCTGGTCCTCTGTGGGCAACTGGGAGGGCATTTGGCCTGACCTTTGATGGGGAGCATGCGCTTTTTACAGTTTACACCGTTTGGTGTTTGGGGGCAGGTACGTTACCCCCCGTGTGCACCATGGGGACATGTCCCCTGTCACGTGAGGACCGCTGCTTATTCAGCCAACACATTGATGCAACCAGCACCGTTGCCATGCAAGATGATGGCGGGGATGAGTATGATGTGGGTGCTTTGTGCTGTCAAAAAGCACACACCCACACTTTGTGGTGGGTGTCCCGAGAATCGCTGTGCAGAATGTATTGACCCACACGACTGTGGGGACAACACTGTTCATGAAGCACAATAAATATCACATTTGTTGTGCCATTTGCATTGGCACATTTGGTGTGGTTTTGTCGTACGGAGGGGCCAGCTCTACCGGTCCCAAGATGCGATGCCCCCCCCCCCCCCAGGGGGGCCCCTCAGCCAACAGTTAGGTGCCAAAGGTATTTGCTTGAGGCTTGAGGAGTGCACAAGGGCCTTTGGCGTCCAAAACAACATTTTGTCCATGACTGCCTGTACCCACATCACTGCTCTTCACGCTGGACCCCAATTCCTCCCCATTTTGGGGATCCCGTAGATGGTAGGGATGATGTGGCCATTTCTTGTCTTCCCCAAGACGGCAGGGCGTACAAAGCCATTTCTTTCTTTCCCTGAGATGGCGAGAGTTATATAGGAATTTATGTCGAGGCACGTAATTTGCCCCCACCCCAAAAAAAATGCCCTAGACCCTTGTTCCCCTGTTCCAAACCCTCCCCCTCCCCCCCCCAAGGGGCCTGAGGCCAACAATTAGTGGGGGGGGGGGGGGGTGGACACCACGTCATAACCGAGGATCCCCCCACTTTGTGTTTTGTGTGCTTCGCAGGGATGGTTTTGGTTGTTTTGGCAATTTTTTGGTGTGCTGTGGGGCTTCTCTAGGCGAGGGTAAGCCTGAGATTAAAGTCCAGGACACTCCGGACAACATGCCTCCCACAGACGTGCTCTGCTTGTCAGGGGCAAGGACAAGCCTAGACGCAAGGGCCATAATTGAATGGGGACATGAACATTCAGTACAATATCAGGTGTCACCATATTGGATGCCCAATGCAATGAGGTACCCTCCCCCCCCTTGTCGTTCCCTGGGGGGGGGGGGGGACCGTCACTTGGTCAACCCAAAAATTTTCGTTGAGACTCATTGTGTTGTTGTGTGGGTGACTGTGTTGTGGGGCACTGCCACTTGTATCCCTTGCACTCATGGCAGGACATTTTGCTCACTTTCGCTGAAATGGAACTTGATAGCACAACCATGTGTCCCCCTGGGACAAGTGTGATGTTCATCCGCTCCACGGGGGAACCTGTTTTGGCGCGGGTCGTTGGGCATTCGGAGCACGGTGATGCATATCGCCGCATCACTTATGACCGTGATGGCAAGACCATCTTGCACGACCGTGCGTCTGTTCGGCGCCTCTCACTGCCATGTGCTCCCTCTCCGCCCCGCCCTGCCCTGTGTGGGTGAAGAGTGCCCGTGGTGTATGGGGCATGGGACACAGTTTTGGGAACAAGTTGTATTTTACAAGGGACATTCCCGAACGGAAATGGGTCCCAAAAATCTGCTTGCGCCTGCCAAGCCTCCTACCAAGAAGGCAAAACCACCACCCAAGAGTGCTGCCCAAAGGATTCCAGTGGAAAGTGGAGAGTATGTGCAAGAGTTCAAGGTGAAGTGGAGCACGACCAAGAAATTTTACACCGAGCCGGTCAAGGAGTAGGTCTCTGTACATTGGCAGCCCTTTGAACGCATCCTGTGCTGAATTCTTTCGTTTTATGCTGCAATTTCTGTGCCTGCAAATGTGCGTGTACGGTGGTGGTGCGGTCCCCCAGGGGGGGGGGGGGGGACCGTCACTTGGTGACCCCAGGGGATGGTGGGGGTGGGGAACGACAAGGGGGGGGGAGGGTACTTCAAGCTCTGTCATCATCCCCGCACGGTCCTTGTTGGGATACCATACGCTCCCCATTGCAGTGCAAGAGAGTGCTCCATCACATCCAAGTGTTGCCCCCCTTCACATTCCCCTCCGCCAGGTTCCTGATATCACCACATGGTGGAGCATTGGACACTGTACACATGGATGCACCCGGTGCGCAATTGAAGTGCGGTAGTGGCCAGGCCACCATGGTTGTCCAGGGTTTTGGGCAGGCCGCCCTATTTTCAAGCTTTTTTCAACACCGTTTGGAACTACAAGATGAACTACAAGAGGGTTGGAACCCAAGATCAATATGGATCAATATGGAAGGCAAGGCATTTCCCCCATCAACATCCCCACTGGCAGGCGGGCCGCTCAATACTCAGCTGCGTCATGGCAAGACAACAAACGTGATGGCAATGGTTTAGGGCATGCGAATTCATTCTTTCACAACTTTGTGGACTTCTCGAAGTGAAATTCCACTTTAGCACAAATGGTCCACAAACTGAGTGTTCTGTTGACTGTTTGCATGTTGCATGTTGTCTTGGCTTGAGGGTAGGTGAGAGCAACTGGGTTGTTTAGAGGCGGGTTTGGGGTCAGGGGTCGGGGTTGCAAAGGGGCTACTTTGGACGCTTAGTGGGGTTGGGGACATTTTGGATGCGACCTCCCTACATTGTCCATGTATCAAATATGTACAAATTGGCAAGCCTAAAGTCGCCTTGCATAGGGCTGGGTGGCAGCGTGACCCCATGGGGGAGGGTCCTTCGTGGGGTGAACCCCCCCCACACACACACAACCGGGCTTCCTCTTATGCCATTGTGGAGTATCCATCCCGCATTGAAGAGGTTGCAACATCCACACACCCATCGCACGCATTTCAAAGTGGTGTTGGATGCCTCCACCGGCGAAGCAACTGCTTCCATTTTGGGGGGGCTCTATGCTGCCTGCCGCCTCTGCAGACTCTGCCCCCTGTGCCGATCACAGACTTATGATGGTCGCCCCTCTGAAGCCGCAGCTGTCCCCCAGCGCCCTGGGCCCTGTGATGCTGCTCGTGGCTGTTGCGCTGTGGGTGTCTGTGCGGCCCTCCCCCAGCGCCGCGCAGGCCCTCGTGGCCCTTCCCGCCACCCGCCCTCGCACCCTCCGCCCCACGTCCCTGCCCCAGAGGCGCGCACGGACCTCCCAAGCCCCGCAGTCCACACTCCACATCCCCACATCATCCGGGCCTCAGGCGGAAGCCGAACGCCACACCCAACTCCAGGCCCCCAAAGAGACCGTGGGAGCCTCCCCAGCGCTGCGCATGTGGCATTCCGCAGTGACGTCGTGCGCGGCCGCCCTGTGCGTTGCGGCGGCGGCTGTTGCGGCTTTTTGGGGCCGCCGCGTGTTGCAGCGGCGGCCCGCCCAAGGCGTCGGGGGGGCCCTAGCCCCTGATCAGTACATGGCCATGGGCAGCTCCGTAGGATTGGCCCCTTCACCGAGTCCCGGCCCACATTTCCGGATCAATTCGTTGCGCGCCACTCCCACGCGCTTGGGGAGCACGGCGCTGTATTCTACCAACCCTCTGCAGGACGTGCAGTCTATGCTGTTCGGGGGGCAGGATCCCGATCCCAAGCCCAAGGAGTTTGACTACAATACGGCTCTGTTGGCGGCGGGGTTCACTTTTGAGACCTACAGTGAACCCACAGGGGCGCGGTGGGAGCGGGGGTCGCAAGGCTGCAATGTGGCGTTTGTGTCGGATGAGTTCACGTCGACCATATACAACGGGCTGCTGGTGGTGACGGTGCAGGAGTGCAACGACATTGAGCGGGAGCAGCATGGCACTGAGAAGTTGGTGTCAGGCGATGGCAGCGACGTGTACACACTATGGGCGATTGTGGAGGACGAGGACGACGTCAAGACCTTGGAGGGGAAGAACAGTTTGGGGGTCTTCCACTCCCTTTCATGCTGCTGCTGCCTCTCCCACTCTCCCTCTGCCTCCAACTTCCTTCTCTCCCTCTCCTTCCATCCCTCCCCCTCCCCCTCCCTCGCTCTCGCCCTCGCCCCCTGTTTCTTTCCACGGAGGCACTCCGGTGGCAACACCCTCACCCCATTCTACCAACACAGGCTTGTCCAAACACGGCCACCCCGGGTTTTTGTCCTGCCAGACAGCAGCAGGCCGTTATGAGGTCCACCATACAGCACGCCTGCCAGACTGCCAAACTGCTAAAGAGGGACAAGCCCTGTTGCAGGGACATGGATGATGGTTTGAGAGCCAGGACAGAGCACTCAAGGAACATAGCTGGTACCCCAGTCGATGTCTCTCAGGCCTCTGCTGCACCCACAGCTCTCGGGTACATCCAGTTAGACTTGCACAGGGACCATGGGCAAAGGTCTGACCTCCCCCACTCCCTCTCCCTCTCCCTCCCCCAGTGCGCCATCGCACGCCACGGTATCCCGCTGCCTGGAGTGTGGAAGCATGGACTCACTGCAGCTGCCTGGGCTCACCGAGGCGTGGCGGGCATGGCACGCAGCTGGTGCGGGGCAGGGTAGGGGCATCTGCCATTTTACTTTGGCAACGGGGGAGGGATGTCCCATCCCAAAAATCATATTCAAGGGGGGGGGGGGTTCATGAGGGGGGGGTTGGGTTGGGTTGGGTCAAGGCCTCACCTGGTCGCCAACCGACGGTCCGCGCCGCCTTCCCTGCGGGACCCAACTGGGCGGCCGTACCCGGGTGTCCGGTCACAAGGCCTACCGGACTGTTGACCGCCCCCAAACCCCGCGGTGGCGCTCGCGGGCGGGAGATGCCGCCGTGCCCGTGTGTATGTGCCCTTGTGTGTCTGAGGGGGCGGGGGGGGGGGGGCTGTGGCACACATGCTTGCTCCCTTGTTGTTTGGCGTTGGCGCACATGGCGCGGGGAAGTGTGTGCCTTGTGCTCTAGGCCCTGGCAGGAAGGCTAGAGAGCCTGACACTGAGCCCGCCACGGGAGATGTGAGCCTGGGCTCGCAACCTCCACGTCACAGCTACCCAACCGCTCCACGACTGCGTCGGCACGGGAAGGCGGTGGTACTTGGCACGACTGAGTGAGACCCGCATTCCTTGCTGCAAGGTTTGGTCTGGTTCAGCATTATCACCGGATCACTTGCCGGCAACCTGAAGTGCTGAGCGGGAGGCTATTTTCGCCCCCGGATCCTTGCGTTGTGTCAGTCTCGCACTGTGAGCAGGGATTGAGTCCGCATTGCGTGCGGGCAACCATGGCTCTCTTGGTGGGCCGGATGCACCTACTATCCCCGGCGTTGGCGGGCTCTGGTGACATTGTACTACCGCCGTCCCAAGTTCTATTGCTCAAGTTCTGTTGCAGTATTTTTGTGCTCCGCTTTTGCAAAGGGAGGGGGGGTTTACCTGTTCGCTCATTTGGTCGTCCTCCCCACTTGTTTGGGAAAGGAGGACCACCTGTTGGGTTACCATGCGGGTCCTAGGTCCCAAAGTTCTCGACCTCCAGCACCCTCCCCCCTTCCGTGAGGGGAGTCACCGTGCTCGCGATGTGCCAACCTGCATCCAGGGTGCAAAGGGCGTGCGGGGGGCCAAGGGAGCGGGGGGTTGTGTCCGGTCACTCACCCATTCGGCCCCGCTTCTATTTGGGGGGGGGGGGGGCAGCCAAAGGTCTACTGCCCTGTTTTTTGGTCCCCAACAGGGAACCAGCCCATGGCCTGCACTCTCGCTTTGTGGTGGCTGAAATTTGGGCCGACAAAGTCATGAGGGGGGGGGGGGGGGTTGGCATGGGATGCGAGGAGGGGCTGTAGATGTTTTGAGACACGGCAATGGCTAAATTGGGTTTTCATGGTTGTGGTGGTTGTACAGCCAACAATATGGCATGCAAATTGAATGTTGGTGTGTGTCAGGGACGATGAGGATAATGGGTACAGTGGCAATTCTAGGTGTTATAGCATCACATTTTTTCCTTGGTACATCTGTTTGCAATTACAGACAAGGACCCACTGCCTATGGCGCGTTTTGGACACCGGTGAAATGTTGCTCCACATGTAGCTTATGATGGCAGGGCGGGATGTTGTGTTTTCTTTGCTTCTGTCATGAAATCTGAAACGTCCCAAAAATGACAACATCCGTTCACAAATGTCTCGGAAGTAACAACATTATCATGCACCCATTGCGTTGGTCACAAAAATTTTTCGCGTGTTCAACAAAGCCGCCCCATCTCAAAACAGCTCATCAAGAGGGGGGGGGGTCCTCTCTTGGGGGCGGGGGGGTTACCATGAGATGGGAGGACCTCACCCAACCAAATTAAAGCGGTGGATGGCCTACAGGACCCACGCAAGGTGCCCTACCTGATCGCTTACTTGGTGTGCGCGGAGCCCGATATCATCCACCTGCAGCAGTTGGGCCCGACATTTACGCCAGTGTGGCTCCGTGGCCTGCCGTATGCCGTGAAGGTGGGGCCGCTTTTTGCGGGTGGCGATCTGGCAATCGTGCTCCACCAGAGATTCATCTCCGGCACCCAAGTCAAGACCCACCCACAAGAGCACTGCATGTGTGTGAAGGTGGTCCCCGCATGGGGCGTGTCGGTTGCCACTTTCAACGTACACTTGCCGCTGTTGCTGCCCGCAAGCTACCGCTGCACGGTGGTGAGCAACGTGGCAGCATTCCTAAAGACGACGGGCACCAGCGGATGGCTCTCCAAGGCGCCAAGTGCCAAGGGACCATGGACGGGGTTCCGGAGTCCATACCTGCCGGGCCAGCCCACTAATGTGGTGTGGCAACTGGGCCGCCCGTCCGAGAGTGAGCTGGACTAGGTACTCCCCATGTGTGGGGGCAGAGCATCGGCTCCTCTTGGGGCTCAGTACGCACCTCATGCTGGAGTGCAACTTGCAATTCGGGGACCGCATCTTCAACGCAGCGACCTGTCCGTGAGGCCGGCACTGAAGGGGTGGCCATGGTGGAGGCGTGGTGGCGGGCGCAATAGGAAAATGCGTACACGGTCTTGGTGCGCATCGACAAGTGCAAGTTGTAGAGGTTATCCGTGATAGCTCAGACACGGCATGTCCTCTGCCTGAAGCCCGCCAAAATCCACTTCCTCGCGGAGGTCACCCGTGACTGGTTCTGGGACATGCTAGATGGCTTCTAGGCGGAGCTCCCGCGCTAGGCCGAGGAGCTGCACTGCAGCCACGCCGGCCTGCCCATGGACCCCTTACGGCTAGTCGTGCCCACCGACTCTAGTGACCCGGCGGACGACCCAGATTTCGTCTCCCAGATACGCGGGGCGATGCCGTGGCCGAAGCTACCGGTAGCGGGTGCCCGGACATCATTCCACGACTTGGTGCAGGCTGTGGGCAAGGGCTCGCCGGCGACATCCCTCAAGGAGTTGTTGTGGCCACTAGTGAGCACACTCCCCAAGTACACCCTGCTCCTCTTGGCATAGCTGGTGCAGGCGCTTTCGGAGGGTGTTCCCAGTGGCAGTCCTCCAACTTTGCCTAGCCAAGAAGTAGCCGGCATGGCTGCTGCGCAACAACTGGCCGGTCATGTTGGAGCCGTACCTCTACTGCTTGGAGACTAGCGTGGTTCAGGAGCAGCGGATGAGCTGTCTGAGTTGTCCGCGTACCGCCGCCAACTGTCTGGCCAGATACTCGTGCTAGCCTATCAGTGGCTCTTGGCTGGCTACGTCACGCCATACGGCCAGATCCAGTCCGATGATTGGGACGAGGCCAACACCTTTTGTAAACCGGATCACGGAGGGGGCGACACCTCAGACCACAAGGCCCTAGAGGAATCGCCACCGCTGTGGCTGGAGTGGTTCTATGACACCATGGAAGTTTAGGCGTGGCGGGCCCCTGCCACTTGGCACATGGGGGCGCCTAGGGTGACAGCATTGGAGTGGGATACTTCACAAAGGTCTATGAGAAACTGACCGACTTCTTGAGGTATGTGGTCCACCATTCACTGCGCCCGGAAGATTTGCACCCCGTTAACGTGCACCCTAGCTACGTCCCGGTGTAGCCAGCCTAGCCTCACAGGGTGCTAGAGGTGGGCTTCAGCGATGACTGCCACCATTTTGCCTTGAGCGGCTGGGGCCTCGCCCTCCTCATGGGCGTGTGTGCTATTGCGTGCGCGACGGCTTGCAGCTCCGCGCAAGTGCACAAGCTCAAGGTGTGTTGTGTGAGGCTCGACCGCTGCCGCATGTGGTATATGCAGGGCAAGTTGCCAACCTCGCCGGGGCCGCTCAATTGGCAAACTGAAGGTTTCATGCTGACCGGGGTGATGGTCATGGGGGATCAACCAAGGGAGAGCTTGCCAAGACCGAGGCCAACCTGGGCAAGATCCGGAGGGCGCTCGGCGCCTTGCGGTTGGCTTGCCTGTTGGTCCGGTGAGTGGGCCTCGCCCTCGCAGTATCCGCGGTGGGAATTGTCTACGAGGATGCACAAAGTCTAGAGGGCACTAGGCTGTGTCCTCTCGCGCGCTCTGCGGGTGCCTTGCAACGTGCCTAGCGCACTCGTGTAGACCATGTTGGATTATAGTGGCTTTGGGATCCCCCACCTTCACACCCGCATGTGCCTGCAGTATGTTCCGCGCTTCCTCCGAGCCATGGACTCCTGGAGCACGTTCACGCGATGTGGTCGAACAGGGCGTGGACGGTCAGACCAAGAAATCCTGGAATGCACCCTATGTGAGGTGTGCATGAATGTGCTCGTCTTGCCAGCACGAAGGCAGCCCTAGCGGACAAGACGGTGGTGGTCCACCGGGCATACGCAGGGAGGCGGGTCATCCTCTTGGCAAGCGGGGCTTTGGAGGCCAACCTAGCCGGCGACCACCTGGGTTTGGGCGGCTGGTCACCGATGACCACAGGATCCTCACGACGGTCCACTCTAGGGTGGCTACACTGTCGTTCAGCCGGTGGGCAGCCAAGTGGGCCAGCAATTTGGACGCGTGGCATCTGGCAGCCTCTCTAGGAATTCCGCTGAGCGAGGTTCGGCATGCCGCCCGGGACTGTGTTTGAGCTACGCTCGGTCTCAATGGAGGCACGCCGTCGGGCCACCCCTCGGTTGACTGCGTCCGGCTAGCCTTTGCCAAAGCCCTGGGCCGCCACCGCCCGCACCTGTATGTCCTGGCCCAGCACATCACTAGTTGGGAAAGTTCGCTCTCCCGCCTACAGGCGGTGGCCCACAAGCTGGTGATGCGGGTATTGCATGGGGCCCGCGGAGAAACCTACCTGTTCCTGAGAGTGCTCGACGGCTCAGCCTAGCTGTTCACCCATGGCCGCTTGGTCGCCGCGGTCACGGCAGCACTAGATGACACATACACAAGCCAAGCAACGCCGTGGTAGGTGATTCTACAGGTTCCCTAGGGCGACACGGTGGCCCTGTGCGCATGGGCCCACACGGTGGGCAATAGCGCGATCACTACCGATGGCATGCGGTTCGCAACATGAGTCCGCCGCGGCGCGGTCACACGGTGGTGTGTTGGCGGGACACGGACGTCCTTGTCCGGGCTGGGTCTGCGGATTGGGACGTGGCGGTGACCTGGTCAGGGCTGCTATGGGGCCGGGACCCCACCGCTCTGTCCATCAATCGTAGGGCCGGGCTGATGGCCGCCTATCCCCACGTGGTGGGAGAGTGGACCTCCCTCCCCTTGCTAGAGGGTCACACCTTCCAGCCAATGGGTGAGGGCCCGCTCCTGACGTTCCTGACGTTCCCCAAGGGGCGCGCGCTAGAGGGCCTCCCAAGGGCGCTCGCGGCCCTCTTCCCGGCGGACGAACCGGCGGCCTGCAAGCCACAACTGAATAAACCTGACGGCTTGCTAGACCAAGACCAGGACCTAGAACTGGACCTGGAGGTCCGAGCAGATGAGGATGACGAGCACCCATTGAGCCAACCCCACCCTAACCCTGACCCACCAACATGGCCCACACCCTCTCCCCAACCCCAATCGCCCATCGCACCCCAAGTCGGGCATCGCCACCCGCCCCAGGTAGGGATCGCTAGCGCCTCCGATGGGGGCCCGAGCATTACCTAGCCACCTGCAGTGCAAGGCCAGCCCCGGTGGGCCAAGACCCGCCCCTGTGGGCACGCCGCGCCGCCGCATGCGGCACTCCCCGGCTTGCACTCCAATGCCAGCGCCCGAACACTCAAAATGAGTCGCAGATACAAGAGACTAAATTGCTCACGTGCATGTGCAAAGAGGAGCGCGGTGCAAGGGAGCGCGGTGCATGCAACAGGCGACCGGGGCACGAAAGCAGAGCATGGATGAAACGGAATGGGTGTGGCGCTTTTCCAACGCAACACTTGGCAAGTGCCCAGCAGGAGCCCAAGAAGACTAGCCACAGGCTCCAGAGGGGAACGGCCACCTGGAGGGATGTTTGGGCAAGGTGCGACGCGGCCGTGGACCCAGGTGTACCTATATCGGGGCGAGGATGCGGAGCCCAGGGAAGGGAAAGGTCAGTCCGTTGAGGGCTATGGGCATGACCGCAGTGTGCACCCTCCCTCTGCCCCTCTCCCCCTCGCCCCCTCCCCCCCACTTCCTCTCACCCCTTCTGATTCCCTCCCTTCTCTTTCTCTGTAGGTGTTAAACCTGGCGAGGGCCACACACGTGGCGCGCAGCTCCACAATTTGGGCGAAGGATGGCCAAGAGAATGGCACGTATACTCGGCAGAAGGACAAACTGGGCACGTACCAGTGGAACAACGAGGTCGTTAATCTGTACATTAAGGATGCAGATAAGGCCGTCTTGGCGTGCACTGTGATGGACGAGGATGTGCTGAAGCAAGACGACTGCATAGGTGTGGCAGCAAACAGGCAAAAGGGTGAGTCTGCAGAGGGGGTGCCACACTGTGCTCGGACTGGTCTTTAAGGGGTGACCACACATTGCTCACTCAGTCTGATCCGCAGGCTGTGGCACAAACAATGTGCGCAGTCATGTTGTATGATGAAGGTCAAAATGGTTGCACTCAAAAATGTGCACCAATGTGGTATGATGGTGGGGCGGGTGGCGTCACTATTGGTGTCACGTACAAAATATCACCCATCCTCCTGCATGAAAGTGAACGGATCTCTGCTGCCGGACGAGTGGGGCTGCTTTCCGTGGCTGAGACAGGCCAGCTTTTGTGATGAGCATGGGGTGGGAGGTGTGTTCTCATTTATGCTACCGGCGATGGTGGGGTCTCATGGTTGTGGTCATGAAGCCGCTGCCAGGGGAGCATCAAGTTGGGTGGGCAATCAGACGCGTGGATGCAGGACTAGGAATCCGCCCAAGTAGATAGCGAAGGTTTGTGTTCTTATGCTGAACACAGTGACTGTGGTTCCTACTTCAATGGTCCGTCCGCAAAAATCAAGTGTCCGCAAACGTAGTGGACGAGAGGCGGGGCTGACAGTGGCCATTCGGTCCAAAAGGGGGATTGAGTAGCGGAGGCATCAAGCAGGATGCAGACACCATGTAGCGCTGGCCCCGATGTCAGGCGCTTGTGTTCGACAGGAGCACTTGATTGTGCCTCGGTTGGTTCAATGGTGAATATGTTTGCGGCGGAACCCGGCGGCATCCCTCGGGGGAGCAGAGATTTAGCCGTCTGGCCAACCAAGCAGCTGTAGATTAACTGGTGGCCAGGCCAGAAGAGCTATAATTTCCCTCGGCGATTTTGCCAATCCAGCAGGCAGACCCCAAACCAGGGTGGTGGTCGCTCCCAAGGGGCCATCTTATGTATTTTCGCCTTGAGAGGCACCGGATGGGGCAAGATGGAGGGACAAATCAGACTGCAACCTACATCCAATGAAAGAGGATGTCTTCAACCGTTGGAATGTAGTGTCGAAAATTAAACACGACTAAAAAAATTTTCGTTCTCCAAAACCCTCAAGAAATGTGGCCCTGCGACCATCCAGCTGATAATTCATTCCTCTAGTGCCCCAAATAGAAGTCCCTAGTCCCTTATTATTGGGTTTGAGCCGGCCCTAGTTGCTTATTATGAACCTAGTCTGCTGAGCTGAGCACCGGCGCTGCGACCGCCGGCAGCAGATCTCGAGGTTCGATTCCATCAAGATTTTGCTTCCAGCTCAAGTGACCTTGCTGTGAAACTCGCTGCCAAGCCAGCTCCAAAGCCAAGTCATAGATTTGGTGATACCGTAATCTCCCTTTGTTGCGGAGCGTTAAAAATTGTGACACATGTGATCAGAAGGTGCTGGGTCCCACTGAGCGGGACATGGGATACAACTGGTTCCTGCCGAGTCGCAAGTGTGACGGAAGCTGATGAGTACGATGAGTTGCGCGCGGTAGGGGCTGCCTCTGAACGGAACTCACTTCTCCTGCCGGATCCGAGTGGCATGTCTGATCTTATCGGACCAGACACGCGCGCATGACACGGTGCACGTCTATCGCGGGCCACGCTTCTGGTGCGCAGGTGCGACCGCGGTGCCGCTTGTTGACATCCTGAACACCACCGCCACGACCAACAACCCCCTGTCCTTCCTGTCATCCGGCGGCGTCGAGGGGGCGAATGCCTCGGAGTGGGAGGGGGAGCAGCCCATCCGGTCCCGCCCGCCCCTTGACAAGACGGGGCAGGTGACCACTGCCGCAGCGCTGGGGGCCATGGCGGCCGGGCCCGTGGGCGCCGCAGCCGGCGCCGCGCTGGGCGCGCTGTTCGAGCCCAAGATCAAGGGCAACATCCGGTTCCGGGCCAAGTACTTCCCGCTGCCCACGCCCGAGCGGTTCGAGCCTCCGGCGGACATCCGCCGCGTCAGCGTCACGGAGGGTGTGGACTGGCACCGGCTTGCGATCGACGCCGGGGGCGCCGCAAGCACCACGTCCGGGTACGAGCTGTGCTGCATCGTGCAGAGCGAGGGGACGGGGTGCACCGCGCTGCTGTACCGGGACCAGCAGCGGAAGCACTTGGCGGTCGCGTTCCGCGGCACGTGCTGCGCGACGGACGTGATCACGGACGTCAACCTGATCCAAGAGCCGTGGGTTGAGGGGGAGAAGGACGCCAAGTGCATGGTGCACGCGGGCTTTCGCGGCAGCCTGGCGAGCATCAGCCGGCGTCTGAAGGAGCTGCTGGTGGCCGCGGCAGAGGGCGACCCTGCCCAGTGGGACCTGCTGGTGTGCGGGCACTCGCTCGGAGGGGCCCTGGCCACAATGTTCGTGGCGGACATCGCAGAGTACGGCATCGACGCGGGGCGCGGACTCCCGACGGTGGCGAAGTCAGAGCCGTGGTGGGGCCGTCTGTGGGGCGGGGGCCCGAAGGCCGCCAACGTGCCGCCGCCGCGGCCCCGGTCGCTGCAGGCGTACACGTTCGGAAGCCCCCGCGTCGGCAACGCGGAGTTCGTGGCGCGGTT
Organism: Eutreptiella sp. 'Long Island Sound 2002'; assembly: GCA_964036045.1. Classification (NCBI taxonomy): domain Eukaryota; phylum Euglenozoa; class Euglenophyceae; order Eutreptiales; family Eutreptiaceae; genus Eutreptiella; species Eutreptiella sp. 'Long Island Sound 2002'. The sequence goes on along the minus strand of OZ038396.1, from coordinate 25,705,468 downwards.
CGAGGCCACGGGCGTTGAGGCGTGGCGCGTCGTGAACAGCGCGGACGTGGTCGCGCGCGTGCCGCGTGCGATGTTCTCGACGCTCGGGGGGACCAAGAGCTACGAGCACTGCGGGCCCACGGTGCTGGTCAGCGCGGGCGACGGGCAGTGCCCGCTGTGGATCGAGGGCGTGTCACAGGGCGCGTGCCCCGTCCGGGACGGGACCCCCATCACCAATCCTTTCTCGAAGGGCAACCTGCTCGGGGACGTGTACGAGACGACGAAGGAGCACTTCGAGTTGGCCACGGGGGATCTGGAGCTGCTCAAGGAGCAGATGGGAGTGGACGAGCCGGAGGTTCTGCTGTCATGTTGTCCTCTCTCGTCGTGCCCCTCCCTCTTTTTTCTCTTCTCTGCTTTTTGCTTCCCTCTTTTTTTTTTTGGTGGATGCTCTTCTTCATTTCTCTGTTCTGTCTTTGAGATTCGCTCTTGCCTCGGGCCACTAACCACCCGCTTCCCGGAAGCCGATCCAAATCGGCCAATTTTAGGGAAGAGAAAAGCATACCAAACATCTTTTTTGTGCACCTTGGGGGGAAGGGGTGTGTGTGCTCAGCAAGAGGCTTGAGGACAAAGGGGGAAAGGGGGGGGGGTATGAGGGAAATTTTTTTTCCTAAATTTACAAGATTTGCTCCACTTTTTTGGTCAACCAAAGATTTGCCCCCACTTCCCCCTCCATGTTTCCCTCATGCCTCCAGTTTTCCCCCATTTCCCCATTTTTCCTAGTTTCCCATTTTTCAGCGGGTGGTCAAGCGGGGAGTTGGTGTGCCATGTGGAGCGGGTAGTTCTTGGCCCTGCTCTTCTTCTCCTGTGCTTGTGCCCTTACGCATTTCCCTGTCCTCTCTCTTGCTCGCTGCTTGTCTCTTTTCATCCTTATCAGGGCCTCTTGACCGGTCTCACCAGTGCCGTGACCATGCGCAAGGCGGGGATTGAGGCGGCCGCGACCCAGTGGAAGTCCATCATCAACGGACGCCTGGCGGAGGCAGAGCAGGACGTTCTGCGGTGGAGCTCCGTGGTTGGGCTGGATCCCTCGTACCTCCGCCGCGAGCTGGAGATGATGGACACGCTCCGGACGGGTGATGCCCTGATGCACCATTTGGAGCCGGCCTACTTCGGTGCCATGCGCAGGGTCCTGGAGGAGGGGGCTGTCGTGGACATGGGAGGTGAGAAGGATCCCTTAGATGCTTAAGCCAGGATGTTTACAATCGTCATTGCCTGTCTCTCTTTATTATTCTGTCTCCCGACTGGGGGGGGGTCACATTGCTAGCGATGCTGTGCCCTATATTGACGAAATGGGGCTGGGACGAAAAACACACACACCTCCCCTGTCTTGACCTTGAGAACACAAAACACCTTGCAAAGGTTGTTGGATCAAAACCACGCAGGCCCGCATCGCAAAAATGCTATAAACCCCCCCCCTTTTCTGTTGGGCCCATTGGTGCACCATACTCCAACAGGTCGAATCTGTGGTTTGACCCCTCGTAAAACCTGTAATTTGGTATTTTGGTCGGGACACCCCTAGACTCCTATCCAGCCACCTGAAAACCCATTTTTGGGGGGAGGGGGGTGTACAAAAAGTCAAACGAACGTCCTCTCCTTTTTCTTGGTTACAAAATCGAGAATCTTTTGGGGGTTTTTCGATCTCAGTAAGACCGGTCTTTGCAAGGTGATTACTAAAGTGGTCTATGTGGTCTGGTCCAGTCACTTCGCTGGCCAATAAAAGCATTTTTGGGTCCCAACCTCATGGGGCTTGGTGGGGCGGTTTATGCAGTTTTCAGCCATTTTTCTTATGACAGTGTTGTTGGCGGCCTCAATGACCGTGTGGTAACCCCCGGTAGAGAGGTTGGATTTTGGATGTTGTGACAGTATACCCATAGTAGGACACAGAAGAACATGTTTCTCTGGCCTCTAGCTGTGCCTACCGCTGGCCATGGCCCGTTTGAGTAGCGTGAAATCGCTGTTTTGGTTGACAATTGCTCACATGGGTTGGCTAAAAAATTGGATTTTTTGCCCCAACCCCTGACGAGCCACAGCAACCCTTGAGCTATGCTTGGGTCATCATTTGTTGACAATGCAAGAATATTTTGAATCCATGGGGAGCCATGTAGCACCAAGTAGGCCCACCTAGTGGTGCTTATTGGCCCCTAATCAGGCTGTTTGGGCTATTTAGCATTGTGACGAGCAAAAATTTTCCTTGTCGGTCCAGACCCTGTCCATTAGACCCCTTCACCAATGGCAGGGGTCCCACATTCTACCCTGGGGTACCCTGGATCAGCCCGCCATGGGGCCCCACCTGTGAGGATAGGGCCATTTTCAGGCCTGCCTGAGTTGGCTGAAAAATCGCAATTTTTTGGGTGACCTCCGATGACCGCTGGGTGGCATTGAGCCAGGTTTAGGTCATCATTTGGTGACAATGGGAGCGCATATAGCCCCAGGGGCAACCATTAGGCATTAGTAACCATTAGACCCGCCAATGCCCATTGGCCCGTGAAATGGTTGTTTTGCTGTGTTTGTCCATTTGTGAAAATGCAGGCCAAACACCATGGCCATTTGGTGGTGTGCTGTTAGGGGCAATTCTCTATGAGGTGAATTTGCCGAAAGCAATGGAGTTTTTTTGGATTTTTTCGAATTTGAGGCAATGAATATTGTCGAGTTGCAAGCCTTCGCCTTGGCTGTGTGGGGATGGGTGCTCATGCCGTTTCTGGCAATTTTTAGTGAGGCAAGTGCAGAACGCGTTTTCGGCGACCTCGGGGACCCTTCTAGAGGGTGGGATTGGGGATGTTGTGAGCGGTATGCCGATGGTCGGACACAAAGGTACATGTTCTGCAGCCCCCAGCCCTGGCCGTGGCCTGCCTGGAAGCCAGAGAATCATGTGTAACACATGCTTCACAAGTGTTGCTTTTTTATCAGTGTAAGCGGTTACAAAAAAAAATTGGTTTGGGAATCGTCTATTTTTGAGCCGTCGAAGCTGAAAACTGCATGGGCAGTTTGTGCACCGGCTCATGCATTGTGAACCCTGTGATGTTGTGACGGCTCATACTGATTCCACATGTTTTGTCTTTTCTTCGTGTGTTTGGCTACCTTAAGGGGAGGGCTGCTTTGGGGTGGGGCGGGGGGGGTTGGCTACCCTAAGGGGAGGGCTGCTTTTGGGGGGGGGGGGGGTTAGGGAATCTGGCAATGTGCATCGCGCGAAGCGCAATGGCCTAAAACTGTCAGCCAGCCAAAGGAGAGCAGGTGCACCAATTGAAGGTGGGCAACCGAGGGTCACAACTGACAATGGGGCACATGCACGTACAAGGCCCATGCGATATATTGCACTCCCAAACGAAAGGGTGCGCACATTGATGTGGCGGTGATGCAGTCGGAGCTGCAGCGTTTCTCTCTGTCCACATTGACCTACCAGATCATCAGCATTTTGCTTGTGCACATTTAGAGGATTACCAGCCAAGGACTGTCGGTTGGATGTCATTTGCCGTCATTTGAATCGAACCAAGGACCGAACGCCGCATCTTCATGACAATTATTAGTGCCCACTGTATGACAGACGTGTTCTCTCTCTCTTCGTCTCTTTCTATCTATCTCTCTCTCACGCTCTCTCTCTCTCTCAATTGACATGTGTCCTAAACTGGGCACTGATTTCATTCATTGATACATTTCTATTTCAAGCCGCTCTTGTACTCGTCAGAAGTCATCTGCAGTCATCAGAAACTTGAGGAGTACCAGTGCATGCTGCCTCGTTGCTCACTCACTCACGTTAGGGGCTACTACCCCCGAATCAGCCAGAGTCTCTTAGTGGTTGTGAGCAATGGGCGCTTAATTAACAGCTGTTGGTGATCAACCGACGGCGGCTGGCGGTGAACCAACAGCTGTTGACGTGACGGACCAGGATTGATCAATAATGGCAAGTGGGTGGCTTCTTTATTTTTGGCACAAAAGGACCTCTTGTCTATTGGCAAAATCTTAAGAATTTCTGGGCTCCACTGCTCAGTATGGATCGACGTTAGCCTCACGTGATTATTTCCAAAACCATTTGTGCATGCGCATGCACCATCGCGCCGGTGGCTCAGTTCTTGTGCATCGGATCCATTTTTCTTCTCAATTTTGTTGAAGCTTCACTGCAGACTGCTGCCAATGCCATCTCCAGCTCATGCAGATGGAGGATTTTGGCCAAAAGTGGCACACCAGCCGATCATTGTGTTCCACACAGTCTGTCACAACAGATTGGAATTGATGCAGCTGTTTGAATCAGATTCAGAGCCGTTGTATTTCACCACACCTTGCAGCAAGAAGTGTTGCAGTTGCAGACACTCTTTTGCCCTCTTTTTCGTTATATGTGTGGTGGTGCTACTCAAGGTTTGTGCCCGCGTGGAAAGGCAGTTGCGCGTGAGATATGTGCCCGTGGGGAAGGCACGTAGGCCTGTGTGCAAACCCCCACCGCCACCCCTGCCTTCTGATTGGTTTAGAGTACCTTGACAACAACGGCAAATTTACGAAAGCATGGGTTATTCCCAGCAATAGGGACTTTTTTTCATAGGAATGTGCTATTGGCACCCCTGCTGACCGTGTGGCTACAACCATAACACAGGCTGCCAACACACAGGCCTTGTGTTCACCGTCCACCCCTGGTAAACTACAAACCCGCCCCCATGTTTGCCACTACTGCCACTGCCGTCCCACCCCTCATTACAATCAGAGTTCCCAAGGTGGTGAAAGAGGGCTGCCAGCACCAACTAGTACTTGCTGCCACGGGCCCATCATAAAGCTTGGTCGTTGCTTGTCAACCGCTCGGTGGACTTCTTGTGGAGTACCACAATCCGAGAAAATGAGGGTTGCTGGGACCAATTTTTCTTGGTCGCTAGGTTTACGGGTGATATGGGACTTAGGTGCCCTTGACATAGACTAAATTGGGGTAACAATGCAAACCTGACTTTCATCGGGTGCTCACCATAGCCCGTTGAATCTGAGCCACCAATTCTGTGGAGTTCATGGTGGGCAGTGTGTATGGCCAAAGGCGGAAGATAGGCACCCCCTAATGCCCCATGCACTCTGATGTCTGGGTCCAAACAACTGCCACACGTTAAAGTGTCTTGGGGCCCAGCATAGAGGCGGGATCTGTGATCAAGGGGCCCTAGGGCCCCCTCGATTTAGTGGTGCTACTCAAGGTTTGCATGGAAAGGCAAGTAGCATGAGGTATGTGCCCCTGGGGAAGGCAAAATTGGCCTCTGTGCAACCCCCAAGGTCATGATGTTAGTGGGTACGGCATGCATGGGGTCGGGTGGAGTGACATTTGAATTCTCGACAGGGGGTATAGTTTGTCCAAACTACCCCCTGTTTTCGATGGGGCTGAAAATTTTTGTTGAGAACCCTTTTGTACATTTCACAAGTGTCATGTGGCATCTTGATTTCTTCACAATGGAGACCCGTGAGAAGGCAGTAGTTATGCAGCCACTCTGCTTTCTCCCCTGTCACTTGTGACCCCGAGGCTGCAGAGGTTGGATTAGCCACTGTGATTTCTCCCCAAGACCATAGGGGTTGCTCAGCCACTTTGATTTCTCCCTGAGATGGCAGGGGTTATGCGACCCTCCTTGACACAGTAGGGGTTATGTACCCATTTCATTTTTCCGTGCGACACAGGGTTTATGCAGTCAAATCAGTTTTCCCCAAGACAGCCGGGGCTACACAGGCACTTTGGTTTCCCCCCGAGACAGCTGGGGTTATGTAGCCATTTCAATTTTCCTAGGACAGCATGGTTTACACGATGGGCACTTATGATTTGATCCATGGTACGTACAAAGATCATAGACCACTGCTAGACAAGCCTGAGCTAAGTGGGTACGGAGTCGGGTGTTTTACAAAAAAACGCGTTTTTTTTTGTTTTTTTTTGCCGTTTTTGGCCGTTTTTGGTCGCGGTCTGGTGTTTTTTGGTGTTTTTTTTGTTTTTTCATGGTGGTATCAGGTACAAACGCATCTTGTGGTACCAAGGAACCATTGTTTTTTGAATATTTTTGGCATTCCTCGTTTCTCCGACGTCTTCAGGCAGAGAGTTTTTTTGTTTTTTTCCCTCATGTATGACGTACCAAGTAGTTCTACAATGGGGAACACACATGTGCAATTGTGCATGCAAATCTATGATGAAATGGCAAATAGAGGTGCAATGGGGGCCACACATATATAGGAGATGTGGGATTTGGGATGTTACGTCCATATGTCATGGCATGTATACGTGCAATAGGCGATCACATAGCAGATAGAGGTGCAAAGGAGGTGACAAAAAGAAAGTAGATGGGATGTGGGCTCAGGGATGTCTGGTATGGGATGTGGGACATAGGATGTGGGATGTGCATTGCAAATACGTAGAACATGTCCGTTGTTTCCCCTTCTTGCTAGCGTATGTTTTGTTGATGCCTGGTGTCTGGGTGAAGAAAGACGTCGAGGGCGCCGAGTGGTCCTTCCACAAATCCGTCGCGGCCGCCGCTCGTTACCTGGGGGAGCAGGGTGTCAAGTTGCATGACGCCCAAGTCAGCCGGGAGGCCAAGCGCAATGGTGCCCGCGACGGCTGGCGTTTCACTACCGACCTGAACACGGTAGCCCCCCGTAATGCCACCGTTGCTGCAAAACCCCGCGCAGCACCATCCATCCCCAGCGGTCTTGCCAGTGCCAACCGCGTTTGCGGTGCTTGTGATAGTGAGTTTGGAGGGCACGTTAAGAAATGTGTTTCCTGTGGCAAGCAGACCCATGAACTATGTGGTACTGTTGATGTACAACACAAGTTCCACTGCTACATGTGTGTGTGCCTAGTCTGTCACTGTCTTTTGACAGGCCCTGTGGTACAGTGTGCACAATGCACGCGCACCGCTCATGCACACTGCACAACCACAGTTGGTGACGGAGTTCATTGCAAGGCTTGCGCCTCTCCACCACCACCACCACCAAACCGAGGCCGGCGGCGCCTGTTTTGCCAGCAATGGCAAAAGGGGCGGCCGTGGTTGAAATACATCAACGACCCCATGCACTGCGCTGCTTGTCAGATGTACCCCCAGCCTGGTGGCTCCCCTGAATGGGCCCAGGGCACTAGCAACTTCCGCGCCTCAGCCGTGAAATAACAGTAACCATCCAGAGCACACCAGGAAATAACAGTGACCATCCAGAGCACACCAGGAGATACCAGTGACCATCCAGAGCACACCAAGAAATAACAGTGACCATCCAGAGCACACCAAGAAATAACAGTGGCTATCCAGAGCACACCAGCAAATAACAGTGACCATCCAGAGCACACCTAGAAATAACAGTAACCATCCAGAGCACACCAAGAAATAACAGTGGCTATCCAGAGCACACCAGGAAATAACAGTGACCATCCAGAGCACATCAGGAAATAACAGTGACCATCCAGAGCACAACAGGAAATAATAGCGCAAACGGAAATAACGTTCAGCCGGCAGTCCTTGGGCAAACCCACCTAAAAAACACCCTGACTGCCGTGATACATGAATATGTCAATGCACAACTAGCAGCACACACCAAACTAACGATTGAAAATGGTGGGAAAACGCCACTTCGGGTCACAAGGCCGAAGCAACCAATCAGCAACACAGTGTTTTCTTTCCGTTTTGTGTTGTTGATTGGTTGAGCTGTTGAGTGACACCATGCTATGAACCCTTAAAAAACATGTTAATTGCCCTGGGAAATGCATTTGAGGTCATAGGGATGTAGAAAACAACATTTTGGGTGAAAAAACAAAAAAACACAAAAAAACGTTTTTTTTTCAAAAAAAACACCCTTCAGGGTGTCCGGGTGTCGCCGGGGTCCGTGACACCCGTTTACCTCAGCCTTGCTGCTAGAGCTTTGCCACCATTTGGAGGATGCATGGATGTTGTGGCTTTGGTATGCTTGCTATTGGGGACTCTGGGAAGCGCAACTTGCGTGGGGTGTCCGTCCTGGAGGGCCGTTTCCTTTTCCCTAATCTACATCCATTATCACGGAATCATTATTCATTTGGGAACTGTTTCCTCACCTTCTCTACACCCTGTGAATAACAAATAAACAATGGCAGCAAGCAATATTCAACCATTGAAGTGTGTGATTGAAATGCTGTGAAGGAAGTCCACTAGACGCTAGGGAGCCTCACACCGGGGGCGTCTACCACCTTAAATAGATGATTACCTGATGCACACGTAATTGTCCAATGTGGCCGCCGGCATGTCCTCGTGGACAACAAATACAATCTTCCTTCGCTTGTGCTCCTGCATGATCCACCACTAGCGAGGGCTACGAATACAGTAGTCACACAAAAAGGTTAATTGGGTGACTGTTTGGCGGTCAGAATCATCAAATTGTGAGGAATGGTATGGGGTTGGACGCCCCCCCCCCCTTTTCAGCCCCGGGCTGCCTCCCCCTCCATAGTGACCCACGGTGATCTTGCTAGGTTTTCAGAATTGTTTAGTTTTTCAACATTGTCTCTATGACGCGTGCAGCGACTTTCCTGCTTTGGTGCTCCCAATGCACCCACGCTGCCAATTGACACTTGTAGCTAAATAACCCATGGTTTGACCTATGCAGCAACTTTGATTTTATCCCTAACATGGTATGGGTTATTTAGCCATTTCATTCCTCCCCGAGACGGCAAGAATTACACAGTCATTTCAGAGAGCCAAGAAACTGTGGAGTGCTAGTTGTGTCCCATCATGATGTTTATTGGTCAAATTGGGGGGGGGGGGATTTTTGTTTGAAGATGGCCATTGCAGCCCTATATCCCCTAAGCTCGGGTAAGGCCAGGTGGTTTGGGCATTTGCCCAGATTAGTTTTGGAGTGTCTGGCAGCATTGGAGGGATGTGACGGCCACCACTACAATTGCATTCCTCCTTGCATTCCTCCCTGTGGACGAATGAGGCATTCTTACCGCCTACTACCAAGCTCGCCTTATGTCTATGGGCCTCAATCTCCAAGGTGTCGATGTCTTCCTCAAGTGGGTGTGGCCTGCCTTGGAGGGCCATGAAGCACTTTTTTGTCTAGCAATGTTTGAGAAGGCCATGGGTCTGGCGTTGGACCTCTCAAAAGAAGATTGGAAGCCGCATGCACCGGGCCCCGAAGAGCGTGAAGCCGACTCCTAGGCCCTCATTGACAAAGAGGGCGACATTCGAAGGCAAATCAACGAATGCAAGAGGCGCCTCGGATGCTTGAAGGGACCATTGATGCCACCGCTTGCCCATGCGGCTGTCACCCAACTTAAGGTGAGCCCGTTGCCATGGATTTGGCAGAGAGATGCCATTGTCACCCTCCACAAGGTTGCGATGGCCGCTTCCTCCAGGGCGGTGAGAGCTAGCCGGGCTCTTGCTAAGGACACATGGCGCTTGTTGTATGGGGTTTCATCCATGTCCACAATCCTGACTATGCCCGCACAGCAGTAAGCTTTTGGGCCACGTCAAACATAGTCTCGCCCCTCCGGGGACCTCCTTGGGGGCTGTTTCAGGTGTGGCATGTTTGGCCACTAGGCCAAGGGTTGTGTAGTTTCACCTCCTACTTTCGGGTTTGAGCACGATGTACCTCTCGAGGATGCAACTTCTCAAACCCAGCTTGCGCCTGCGGCGCCGGTGCAAGTTCCCACTACTGCACGCCGAGGTGGATTTATCTAGGTCGGATCTCAGGTTCTGTACAGAGCTTATTCGACGGGGCGGACCTACGATGCTTCGGGTCCAACCTCATATCTGTGTGTCAAATATGGCCAAATGCATTGGTCATGGCACGGTTGTGTGTCTAAGACTTCATTATCTACTCCGCACTCTTTGTCTTCTCAACCTCACCCCGAACAATCTGGCCAAGCCCCGCCCCTTCCTTCGGGTACAAGGTACAAGGGGGGTGCCGGGGCAGCGGTGCAGGAAACATCCTCGACACTGGTCCCTATATCGAGGGTGTCCGGGCAGGTCCATGTGTTGTTGTCAACTCCTCAGACCAACTCCATTTCCTTGGGTTAGCTGTATCCAACACCCTAGGGGCCGAACTTGTCAACGACGACTAGGCGCTCGCTATTGGGCGTTGGTCCCTGCCTCCATCAACAGATGGCTATCCATTTTATGTGCCCTCAATAAAAGCGCCACCGTGTATTCCAAACTCACACAGTCGGCGGCCCTCTCGCAGCACATTCATTCATCGGCGGCGACCGTCAACAGATCCGTCACACTTTGCGGACTCCTCATCGGCGTCCGTACCTGTGTATGAAAAGATTGGCCTCTTGTAGCCCCCCCTCCAACCCGTCCATCGGGCCATGGTCGCGGGCGCAAACCGGATCCACACTCACCCCACCCTATCTCCTATTTGGGATACACCATAGATGCTCTTGGGAGACCTTAACTGCCTCCCGGACGCCCAAAAGTGCAAATTTTTGCCTCATACCAGCGTTATTTTTTGGGGTACTAATTAGAGGACAAGGTAAGACATTGTCGAACAGTGGGTTTTAAAAGACAGTTTTTCTTCTCATGCACGTGAAGCTTTCTCGGCTACCTAAATCAAACACCCAAATTAGCCAATTTCAATTATGAGGCGAAATTTTGCATCTCATTTGAAAATATGTGATATCACACCCATTATTAGCCACTTTCGGGTCCAATAAGACGCGAAATTTCGCCACGGCTTCAATTTTGGATGATTTGGTGCCTTTCCTTTCAATGGTCATGTGTGATGTGTGTTTGTATTGTGTTGTAACCAATTTGAAGCCTATGATGTTTTTTTTGTGAGTCCCGACACCTTTATTACTTAGTTTGTTCATTGATTTGAGGCATGTTAATCTGATTCATTGTTGTGAGCTGCCCACGGGCAATGGATCCTGCATTGTTACGTGTGGTTGTTGCCAGGTGTGAATTTCAAACTGCAGAGCAGTTGATGACAAATGTTGCGAATGGTGGACCTGCTAGGTTCCTTGCTGTCTGGGCACTGGCCATGCGAACTAATAGACAAACTGGGAGGGATCTTGCGCAACTGCTAATTGCCCATGGTGTCCGCAAGAAGCCCCATTGGTACAGTGTTTTCTCAAATCAATTGATTTGCCTTTGAGACTATTGCGAAATATCGCTGCTCCCCAAACTCAGTCTCAAGATTCACCGTGGCAATCCCTTTGAGCCGGAGGACACGCCGATTGTTGGCTCCAAAAGGAATCGTGCACGCAGCCATGCTGACACTAACAGCCAGAGCACGATAGCAGGCCACATGGTTTTGGGAAAGCATACGGAACCACCACATGTGCCTTTGGTATGACAATTGGGTGTAAAAAAAACTTTGGTGTTGATGTGTTGCATCCCGATCATTCCATCAATTGCACAGCTGTTGTTGTGTTGCATCTACCAGTATTACCACCATTTCCGGGTCATGTTTCTTTGATGGATGCCATTGGAACCATTGAGTGGAAGTTTTGCAGGCACATCATGGAGATCGCTTTCGGCGTGTTTATGCCTTACCGGGTATCATTCAGTGTACAATTGCCACAGTACGTTTGGACATTGTACGCCAGAACGTCCTCTCCCTTCGCTGGCAACCAATGATGCTCTCTCAGCTACGGTGTGGGACCAAAATAGATCATTTGAAACTGGTGAACATGATCCGCTACCTACAGCAGACAAGTCAACATGATTTGCCACTGTGTGTGCATATGAAGGTTCATTATGAGCTTCTCAAGTACCTATATGGGCAGAGCTATACACGATGGAATTTCCATCTGCATTGGGTGAGTCTACCCCTCATTTATGCAGTTTGGCACCCCTACAAACATATGATTACATTGTTGTACCGGTCCTTGATGCCGATCATCTCTTTGGTTGAGGAAATACACACTAACTTCAAAGTGGCGGATCAAGTACCAACAAAGGTAAAGTGTATTCACATGGAGAAGACGATACTTGCCCTATGTCCCAATGCAAGCGCCTACCTCCTTAGAGTTCAGGCAAAAATTGTTGCACTCACTGGGGCAACACGGAACCGGCCGGCTACTGATCTGGAGGCAAACACTAGACAGCTACTCTTGGGTTTGCAAGTCCTTTTCAAGCAGTACTGCCCTCCTGCTTTTAGGATTGGTGTCCTCATTCAGGATTGCAATTGGGCTGGTAGAGATCCTGGCACTGGGAAGAATGCCTTGGTATGTTGGAGTCCTGTTTGTCGGTCATGCTTGCCATTGTGGGTACTAAGTGGGAAAATGTGGAGCATATCAAGACATTGGTGTGTGCTTTGTTGACTTGGCAGCAGTGGCATTCACGGACACCAGGCTGCATTCACAATGAGCAATATGGGGAGGCAATGTTGAGCAGGTTGTGTGCCCAATGCCCAGTTTGGAGTACTATAACATTCGTGAGTGGCACTTTAGAGGTCTTTGTAAGTTTGGCCCAGACACAGAGAGGAAGAAAACACCTCTCACTAACGGACAAATGTGTGCAGAGGTATGGGTCCAACTTGAAGAAATTTATTTTCAATGTTTTCATGGGAAACCTACCCATTGTCCGATGGCAACCCCCACCCCTTCGCATTGTAGAAGTTGTGGCCCTTCATACAGTTGATGCCCTGTTTTTCTTACCTTTGCGGCTGTTCCTTCACGAAGCACCCTATTTGCTGTTTTCCACAAATATGTTCGGACTCTCCTATGTACGAACCCACCAAGCAATGATCTTGTGCAATTACTACAACAAACAATGCCACCGTCTCCAATCGAGCGGCAACACAATGTTGTGATTCAACGAGCCCTGGAAATCACCTGCGAGCAAAACCAAAACCTAAAACCAAGCCGAAAGCAAATAGGGTTCGCCTTATCCACAAGCAGCCCCCCTTGGCCCCCCAAGCCCGCCCCAATGCCGCCACCTGACCCACAAGTTGCTAGGGTTAGACTACCTGAAGTACCAATTGTTGCCCCCGAGGTTGAACAGGTAGATCAAGATGCTGAGGTGAATGCTCTTGCACCTAACATGTATGTTATTAATAGTGACCGGGATGACAGCAATGTGTCTGATGATAGTGATGTTGTGGCAATGTTAGATGAGGAACAGGAATTTGGACGGACACCTCTGGCTGGGACCGAGCAATGCCTTTCTTTGGCGTGCCCTATGCTTTTTTGCCTTGAATTATGTGAAATTTACCGTGAGACGCGAAATTTCGCATCATTTTTGGTGACCGCCTTTTTGGTCTGGGTTTGTTCTGCCTCAGCTGGACAAGGGGATTGCTGTGAACCGGGCTGGGAGCCAACACTTGTGGATCTAAAGTCAAAACCAAAATCCAAGGCTAAACCAAAGGCCAGACCGAAAAAGGGCTCGGTGAAGGATGGGGATGGAGATGCCGATGGAGGTGGTACGAGTGTGCCACAATCAACACCCAACAAAGCACCTACAAAAAGAGACGGATCACCAACGGATGAATCCGCTGCAGAGCCTACCAGCGGACAAGCTACAAGGTCTGTGAAGAGTCAAAATCCGACTAGTCCAGGAAGTGGCAGCCAGCCAGGCCTCGCAATCGTAGATGCCAGAAAGATTGGAGCATTTCTCGCAACTGGTGTGCTGCAGCAGGACAGAAGTGATTGTCTATGGATTCTTTCTGTTTGGAAGCTGTATCCCAGAGTTGTAGCAATTGTTCTTTCATTATTCAAGTAGACCATGGAAAACAGCTACCAAAGTTTTTGACATCAAGAACCATTGATTCTGGAGCCCCGGTGATTCTCTTGTTCACAAGGGTGCAATTGATGTTGTTCAACATTGAAAACACGGTGCAGCAAAACGAAACCATCCTTGACCGTGACCCTGTGCATTTCTGGATACATTTGTCGTGTATTGAAAATGCTCGGATGTTGGGGTGGTAGAATTGAGGGTGGTACGCCTTCTGCTACTGGCAGTAAACTGTGACACAGAAGGTGGCATGAGTGCAAAGGGCACGAACCAAAGGCCGTGCTTGGACTTGGGTTATGAAAGCCATGTTCTGCAGTGCTCCAAGATTGTTATCTTGACGTGGCCACTTGCTTGGACAGACATCAGTAGCCACCAGCTCGGGTAACCTTGACCTATCTGCTGGAATTGTGTTTGTTTGTATCTCATGTACTGTATTTGTGGCCCAATGTGCCAGCCATTTTAATATTCCATTGTGTGTGGAGATTTTGAATGCAGACATTAGTAGGTCGGAATTTCACACTATGATTTCTATATTTTCTTCATGTGTGGCGAAATTTCGCGTCTCATTGGAATTTGCTTAAAAAGAGGGTATATTTTCAGTATCTTTGGCACGTTGTTTCAAGATCGAACTGGTTAAGACATCCAAAACCTTTCTGTGGGCAATGTGATCGGCACTTGGATGCCATTTTCCGGATTTTGCATACCTGTTTTCTTGTGTCTGCACATCTACCGCATTTTGGGAAAAGGGGTAAAATTGGGGAAATGGGGGTTGATTTGGTGAAATAAGGATGCGTTGTGCGCTATGTGCAGTTTGTGGGTGCTGATTTGCATTTTTTCTGAACCTAGGAAACGTCCTCGTTTCGCACAACCCCCCCCCCCGCCTTGGGCAGCTAAGGCCTCCCAAGATGCCCCCCCCCCCCCCCCCTTGGGCAGTTAAGGCCTCCCAAGATGCTGTCCCACATGGTGATTGGAGTTTCACTACAGTCGCCATGGTCGGCCTCTCCGTCGTCTTGCTCCTCTGGGTGGGAGAAGCAGCTTCCATCCGCAAGACAGACCTCGATACCCCGCTCCGTGCGTCATTCTACCACTCTAAACGCACTTGGTACAGGGCCAAAGTGTCCCCGAGTGCCAAGGGCAAAGCATGGCGACTTGCCATCGCCGCTTGCCCAGAAGTTCAACCCAAAAACCATTATGTGCTAGTTGCTATTGGGGCGGATGCCCTCCAATTATCCATGCAGCAGCTCCTCTCTAGGTCCGGACATCATGATGCAGGCAGCCACGCGTGGAGGCGGGTGTAGCCTTGCTTGCATCGGTGGGAGTGATGGTGTGGGGTCATTGCCCATTGGGGACCCTAGAGAAGTGACCGACACACCCAATATTACTCCTCCCCGCCTCTGCAATGGACCGTTGTCTTCCCAGTCATACCGCCGTGCCCGAGTGTGACCAGCGTGCGGAAATGCGAGCCTCTGCAGCATTCCATTTGTGGCTTGAGGACTTGCTATCAATGGTCCCGGGTCCCCGCCGGGAACAGCCGATCATCGCCCTAGACGGGGACAAGTCCAATGATGACCACTTGCACGCTAGCCCTTGACCCCACACTAGGGTATTGGGGCCCACTTGTCCATCTCGTGGAGTACGCGTCACCCAATCAGCCATGTGACGATTGGCTGCGGCTCTGACCACGTCCCAAGGTAAACGACACAAGGCACCCCGCAAAGTCCGCGTCCGTCTCAAACCACGATGCCAAGTCAAGTGCACCTCGCACCCATGTTGGGGGCCTTCACAGGATCCCAACACTACCCGGGCACTACCGCTTGAGTAGCCCAACGTTTGCGCGGCACTACGGGTGCCCACCTACAAGATGATCAGCCTAGAGAGGGTGATCATCTTCTTGAGGCAGCACAGCGATTCTTTGGGCTTTGGCATGTTTCCTATTCCCGTCTTTTGTAGTTCCTAGGTTAGCAATAACCTAGGCTTTGCCTCAGAGGGGGGAGGGGGACAGACCAGGCTACACGTCGGGACGGTACCAGACTGCCACCCCCTGCTGCAGTGAAGTGTTCTTTGTTTTGCTTGGGACCAGTTCCCGTTGGCCCGCTCGGGCATGTCTATCTCGCGCCAAGTAAAGGCCGGTTGGCTAGGCGCTTTGTTGTCATCATGTTCCCTAGGAACCTCGACAGCTGCACCCTTGAGTATCTGTGAGGACTGTCTTTTGGTGTTTTTGTAGCTGCTTGTCGGGTGTCAGGGCGGGAACAACGTGACAGTGCTTCAGTACAAGCAAAACCTTCGTCGCAGGTGGGCGGAAACCACGAGATGGGTATATGATAGACCGGAGTGCGTTGTCCGTCACTGTGGAATGTGGTGTTAGCTTAGCCGAGTTGGTTCTACACCATTTTGTGGTCTCTTGGCCCCCGGACTGCCAATTCACGTGAACTGGGTTCGTCGGATCATGTGACACAAAAACTGGTGCACGCAGCATCTCGGTAGCAGGCTCACTACATGTCCCCCGTGACTTGTGGTGTGATTGGGCAGACCTGCAATTCCATTGGGCTAGTTTGCATGCTCCTTCACAACCCCCCTCCTCCTGCCCAAAGGCCGCAGCCATGCTCCCAGTCCTCTTTAAAGACGGCGTGTTGGCACCCACTTCCGACTCAGCCAATGCGCAAGTTTATGTAATATAAGCACGCGTCGCTTGAAAAAGCGGCACTTATTGTTAAGATGGTGCACTTTAACCGCCACTGTGCATACAAGGCGCCAACGTTTCGACTCCCCAGCTTAGAAGGATTAGCGACAACATGGCGTTCATTTTTTGGCAATGCATGGGCTTGTACAATTGATTTCGAAACTGTTTATGGTCAATACATCTCCTTGCCATTTTGTAAATACCATCAAAGCCGCTACTGGTGATGGGAAGTGTGCAATCATCTGAGTGCCTTTTGGCTGGCACCAAACCCCTGGCTTGGTGCGGCATCTCATTGCTCGGCTACTCTCCGCCATTGACAGTAATGCCATGGTCATCATTCAATATATTGGCGGTATTTTATTTGTCAACCCCCAACGACCAATTGTGGGGCTGGTAGCACGACGAGCTGTGGAAGCTCTTCGATGTGAGGGGTGTATTTGCCCCAAGAGTGAACTTACTCCCATTCGGCACCTTAACTAGATGAGCAAGGTGATTGATTTACAGTCCCCGAGAGTAGCCCCTTCTACCCTTGGATTGCCGATGTGGTCGCAAAATGGCTACGTTTAGCAGTGCGCCCTTGCCGGCACAAGCTCCTGAGTAGACTTTTGGGGAAGATCGTTTGGTCACGCCGGCCTAGTGCACTTGTTGCTTCGTATTCCACGGGTCCAAGGGCATGGCTGGCCTTGGTCCTTTTTGGTCACCAAGAACGCGCTTTGCAGCCACATGAGCCCTTCTTGAAGCTTTAGCTCATTCATTTTGAGGTTGAGAGCCCCCCGGGGCTCTCCACCCCACCTGTGCGTATTTTTCGGATGCTACTCCACACATGCGAATCCCAGGTCGTTTTGCGATTGGTTTGTGGTCCCCTAGGGGACCCAAATTTCGCCGTGCTCCAGCTTTGGTGGATATTCAGCAAGCAGCTAAGCTATATGGGGCTCTAGTGGCCATGGACGAGTTTCGTTCCGTCCAGTGCCCTCATCTGTAGTTAGTATTAGATATTGTTGGGGACCATTGAACAATTGGTGTGGGGCAGTGCGAAAACACATCTCTGCCCACAGCACCGCATTCTTCGTATATTAGGACATGAATTGCGCTGGACAAGGCCTATTTGGAGCCTCTACTGCGTTGACTCTGTGCTTAGCCCAGCGGATCCCGTAAGCAGACCATTCAACTTTAACTCAGCGGCCGAGATAGTTGCGAATGCCTGTGCCAGGGCGTGTTTGTACAATACATGTGAGAGACAGAGCACATCACTAAAGTCATGGGTTTTCTCCATATCCGGTGGTGCTTGGGGCTGGACTTTGGTGACGGTGCTGAGCAGTTTTGCATTTGTTTCTGTGTGTGTGTGTGTGTGTGTGTGGACAACATCAGGCCCATTTGTCCAAGAGATATCACACGCCTCCACTAACACATTGGAACCATGCTTGCCTTACACCCTGAGAAACTATCAAATGCACACCAGGATACAAAGATAGAAAAAGAAGAAGAAGAAGAGGCACATCTTGTGCAAGTCCTTGCTATGTATCCTATCCATCATTTTCGGTGGACATCCTCCCACTGGTCCGAAACCTGTTCCCCTCTTTCTGTGCAACATGAACTGAATCTGCTTCAGGAACTGCCAATGACCGGTCAACATCTACGCTTAGTGACTCTGGGTCGGAGTCCACAGGCACTTCCGAGTTCAGTGACTGTTTCTCGATGGCTTCTTGCAGCACAGAAGCTAGTTCCCAACCAAAAAGTTCCTCTGTGTCCTATATTGCAACTGATGCCAGTTTCCAGACAGATTCCACAGCATCTCACAGCAATACGGATGCTTTACCCTGCGACACAGACAGTGCCACTGGCAGTGATTTTTCCATTCTTTCCGAACTGAGCCTGTGATCCCCCCCCCCCCCCCACACACACACCCTGCCTATTGCTTCCTGTCGAACCACTACCAGTTGGCCACCATTGAGCTGGCTCAACTACAAAGCACCTACAGTGGACACGATAGAGAACCGTTAACCCAAGGTGAATAGCATGCAGCAACCTCTGCGTCGTGACAAAATAAGTTAATGGCGTTGGACTGAATCAGAATGTGACTAGACAGGTGCGGTATACCATACTCTTGCGACTGCAATCCAATTGAGACGAGCACACGTGATCTGCCAGGATCCCGGTGTGTGGGGCCGAGGGAGCTTGTAAAACCACGCGATTTGGCCACTCTTTGCGCGTGCCACCATCATGCAAAACGAGGACCGATGCTCCTCCCACAACTGCTGCCCGTGAATGGATTGGGAAGCCCAAAAATGGAAATAGGCCAGTTATCGGACCCAGCTACATACGGCCAGTGTTTGTACCAATCCCATACACAAGCAAGGCACTCCCATACATCAAAGGGGAATGCCCACGCATACAAGAGAAAGGGAATTGTTTATGAAAACGTTGCATATCTTGTACAACACCTTCTGTTGGTGGAGGCACTGTATAGTGCCTGACACACACTTAATCAACGCACCTAGAACCTAGCACAAACAAAGCACACACAGCAATTCCACCATTGGGAACATTGGAGCTCAAAGGGACACACAGTCCTACAACACCATGTATTCATGCCTCAAAACAAAGATTTACAATACCTGCCTTTCTTCCAGCGCAATGGTTGAAAAGGGACTGCTTCAGATGACATGGAGGGTGAGAAGTGAGATTGCAAGAACACACACCCTCCTACATCACACAGTTGTACGCCACATGCTCAGGGCAACAACAGGTTTACACCAACTGAATTTGCTATCCTTTATGGTGGTGGTCCTAAACAGTTCCTCTATGGTATTAGAAGAAGGGGGCTTTGCAGTACCGCTCTGTGAGGAAGCATACCTGCTCTAGATATGTTATCTGATCCCAGACAATTCTAGCGTGCAAATAGGTTTGAACTTTAGAGTGGACCCACCATCCTATCCCGTGGACCTGTGTACTGAACCCAAAAAAAAATGGTTCGTTCATCATGGATATCAGGCACAGAACACCGGAGGGAAGCTAGCTTGATTAAAATTGTTCCGTGTCGACTGTTCTGTTGTGTGGAGGTAATTTCAATTCATTGTTATATACTGTTCCATCATTAGGAGCTGGGTTCCATTCTGGAACGGTTTGCAACACAGTGCATGTGATTGTTCTGAGCCCTGGAGATCGGTGGGTCTACACGGTCACCTACCAGCCTTTATGGAACACATCTGACAGCTATGCAGGCAACTGCAAGGTAATTGCAGCGTCTCAGCAGTCCTATACAGAGACAAGCAGTTGGACAATCCGAATTTCTGGTTCCTTAAATGGATCATGGCCTATGCAATGGAATATCCAACGGCCCCTGTCTTCATATTTGGTTTCTTGATGCATGTGACCCCGCTTCACATAGGGATCACTGACCTGTCCATCTGTTTTCAGTCGCCACCATGTTTTCCTGCCCTGCTCGTGCCTGTGGATCCCGCAAGACCTCAGCGGAGAGGCGGATGGATACAATTGAGAAGGTGCTCAATAAAGCAGGGGGGGTTGATGCCGTGGCGCAGATGATTGGAGAGCTCCACCTTTTAGAGGAGCAATCCCTAGCAGCCGGCACCGATGCACACCAGCATCTTGGGGAACCCAGTGACTATGAACACCCCAGTGACTCTGAAACAAGCAGTCAGTGGCTAGAGGGCAGTGATGAGGAACAGGCCCTCGACGGGACGGATGCGGGCCTGTTCAAGAAGATGAAGAAGAAGTTCAAGAAATTTGGGAAGAAAGTCAAGAAGGCGCATCAAGAAAGCGGCCAAGGCTGTAAACCCCTGCAAAAAGAAGACCTACCACGTGTATACTAAGACACCGGGCAACGGGCTGCTGTGCCTTGAGATGAAAATGAACAAGTGCACGACGAGCTTCGGCAAGCTCCTTGGCGGCGCCGGTGTCAAGCAGTTCAAGCAGGCAGGCAAACTGAAGTCAGGTGTTACTCTGCAAGTTTCTCCACAAGCTCCTCAAGTTGTTTGTGCATCCCAGAGTGCGTGCTCCATTTCCCTCTGTGTTCTGCTCTGTACTTTTGACAGTAACAGTACGTGTGGTATGGGACTGAGATGAATCAGGGTGCCTTGATGGAATTAAGCTTCCAAAGCAGGGAAGAGCCGACTGATGTCACTGCATGAAATTTGTGGGTGTTTCAGTGTGTTAGTGTTTATGGCACTCCAATGGTGCCATAAATCGATGCCAATTTGGCGCCTTTTCCCTTGTTGAGCAGCGGGCATGACCAATGGGGCGTCATAACTGCCCCTGCAACCACCACTGTAGATACCTCAGCAGTTGAATCCAACTAGCTGTCAAGTGATTCAGTAACCGCCTCCCCAATTAAGCTATCAATGATGACCAGAAGGAAACAATTCTTCCTCATGCAACAAGGTCATCTTTGATCACACTGGGACAGGAATGGGTCTGCTTCCGCTACTTCAAAAAGTGCAGTGTGCCACAACGGCACGCCATGCGGCATTGAAAGCCATGCAGTGACGGTCTGTGATTGTCCCAAAAGACTAAGTGCTCTTGCACATCAGGCGTTAACATGAAAAGGCATCCCCTGCCACACTGCTTTGAATCTATCTGGAAGAATAGGAGGTGATGCATTGATGGCATGAGCCCATGTTTATCAGCCCACTTTTTAAAGCGATTTAGTACCCCCCCCCTGCCCTGCCCCACCCCTTGTCCTTCCCCCGGGAGGGGGGGGGGTCAGTTGGTCAACACAAATTTTTTTGTTACGGCTCTTTGTGTTGTTGTGTGGGTGACTGTGTATGGAACTTGACTGCACAACCATGTTTACCCCTGGCCGGATGTAATGTTCATCCGCTCCACAGGGAAACTGTTTTGGCCCAGGTTGTTGGATATTCAGAGCACAGTGATGCATATCGCCGCATCTCATGAGTGTGAAGGCAAGACAGTCCTGCATGACCGTGCGTGTGTTCGTCACCTCTCACTGCCACGTGTTCGCTCTCCACCCTGCCCTGCCCAATTGGAGGCTTTATCCTCAGCCCGAGCAGAGCAACGGGCATGTGTGCACCGCTGCCCAAAGCGGTCTTTGCAGCGCACGCACCATGCCTTTTTGAAGCCCCGGGACCCACCCCGACAGGAAGAGGAGGAGGACAGGCAGCCCTTTGAACGCATCTCATGCTGTATTATTTCGTTTCGCTATGCAATTTCTGTGCCTGAAAATATGTGTGTGTATGGTTGTAGTACGGTTCCTGTTGGGGGGGGGGGGGGTCACTTGGCAACCGTCCCCCAGGGGTGGCGGGGGACCGTCTTCCCTGTGGTGGGGCAGGACAAGGGGGGAGGGTACAAAAAAGGGATGCCTGACCCTGCTGGAATGCAAAAGTGGTGCTTTTGGCCCATTCCTTTGCACTCTTCAACCGCCCCTTGTCAATTGTTTTGGAGCCGCGTTGTATGCGTCCAAGGGTATGAATATGAGGGGTCACCTTTTGGTCAAAAGTGGGTCGAAAAAATAGGCTTTCCTTGCTTGTGTGTATCAGCGTCATTGTCCTCTACTGGCCCCTGTAGATGCTGGAGACAGCTCATGTATTGATTTTTCTTTGCTTTCCTGTCCATTCAACCTTGCACAAAATTTACTGCCCAGTCCCCAAAGTGGAATGCAATGCAGCAGAACGAAGTACTCGTTGGAGGGCTTGGGATGGCCGTTATTCTGACGGTGTATTCAATGCTACTCGTGCAGGGGTGCCTATGGGAGGCTGGCTGACTGGATTCTGCTGTGCTGTCTGGCGTTGCTGGGCTCGTAATAACGTGCCCATGTCCCAATTCCTGGTATCTACAGCCATGTAATAGTGGGAGGTCAGAGTTGCAGAATTAGCTGTCTGCTCGCACAGATGCCGTGCCTTGAGTGGCTATTAATAGCTGCATGCTGCAGCGGCCTGGAAATTTGTGTAGCTCCTTTGCTTCACAGGCTTACAAGCTTCACAGAATTGGAACATTGTAATCTCTTAGTGCTGTTTGGTCATCCGTGAATTGGGTCCGTCTTCAAGGACCATGTTTTTGCGCAAGACATGAAACAACCTAGTGGTAACCCTGCACAAAACTTGGAAATCTGCAGATTTGTCAAGTAAGATGAAAAACCTCCAACAACGGCTCACTGCATGCCACAGTAGAGCAAACTTTTCCCGGGCGCCGTTGCTGCGTGCCCAGAGCTGTATCATGATGTATCATACGGTCTCTTGAATTCCTTCCAAGCATTACACATTCACCCATCATACGTGCTGCCATGCCATTGTGTCACCATGGCCCCATTGTGCATGGCGGTCTCGGTCACAGGCGGCTGCAAAAAGAAGTGCATGACTATGGACGAGAAGACAAAGGAGGCCTACGGGTTGAAGGAATTTCGGAAGGCCGCCATTTGCCGTGCCCCCACCCCTGCCGCCAGCAGTGGTGCTGCTGCCCCCAAAACGCAGACCGTCACAATAGGCAGCAGTCGCAGGAACACGAAGACGGTCTCTGCAAACGTCACGTCCTGCACGAGCCCGTGTGGCAAAGGATGTCGGAAGAACTCAGACCACCAAAAGGCCAACAACCGATTTGAGGTCACGGTAAAGAAGGGGAAAGTGACTGCCAGGAGGCTGGACAGTCGGGGCGGCTGGGGGATGAACCTGCAGGTGCCTTGTCAATAGGTGACCGGGTCCTGTGCAGTGTCAACGAGACACCGAACACTGCGGCTCGAGAAGCGTCCCTCCATGACCTGGGATTTTGTAGTCGGCTTCATAGATTGAGGGTGTGCCCAGTGCCCCCCTGTGGGTGCAGCGACTATTTATATGTGACCTGCCCCCGGACTCGCGAGAGCGTGAGGGCAGGTCTAGCTATAAACCTATTAATTCCTGGGGTTTTCCACTACCCCAATCTCAGTGCTGCATTTTTTTGTGCATTCATTTGGTGAGCAGGTGCCCAACTCCTCCCTCAACAACCAAAAGGAAGTTGTTGTAACTCAGCGGTTATAGCTGCTGAAGTCCAACGTGTCGTTCCCAGGTTTTGAGCCCTGAATGGGGTCGCACACCACGGAAACACGAGAGAGGACATGGGCACCGAATTAAAACGTCCCATTATAACGCACCCAAGCACAGGGCGCCTGAAACCCCCCCCCTGCGAATGACCCATTAGAGCCACCCCTGCGATTCCCCTTTTCCCTCTCCCTCCAGCTCCCGGATTAGGAGAGTGTCGCTGCAAGATGGGCTGTCTGTCATGCCTGCCCCAAACAGTGACATCAGAGGGCTCTCCGGCAATGGATCAGAGGCCGCTGCATCATTTTTGTCATGGTCTCTTCCTGATGCATGGCCATGCCTCAAGTCGACGGCGGCATGCCCGCTGCTGCCCCTTTGAGGCAGTAGAGGGCCTTGATGGCCGCATGTGTGTGTATGTGTTCGTGCCTGCGCATAGACAGAGATGTTGCCAGTTTGCCCTTTGCAAATTGCCTCCTGCTTTTTCTTTTCGCTGTGGGGACAGCCCCTTGCGGACAGTCTTGCACAAGCAGTGAAGCAACAACAAAACAAAAGTGTAGAATACCATCATTTGTATGCAATAATTACACACGGAGGTGCTCTTGCATGCTATTCCATCCTTGTGCTTTTTCATCTTTGTTTGGTATTGAAGTTTTGGTGACGTATGCATCGGCAGCAACATAGGGCTTTTTTGTGTTTCTGTTGTGCTTCCTTGTTTGTCTGAGTTCGCCTGAGTGAGTCACGAGATGTATGCTTGGATCATGCTGTAGGATCGACTGCCCGCCATATCAGTGCAATCCAATGTTGCATTGAGGTGCCCACAGCGGAGGATGCACAGACACAGAGCCGATCACCTGAATCTGCCACGCCAGGCCGAAACCTATTCTAGTACTTCCGCCTCATTGCTGAGCCCTGGCCTCTTCTGGGTGTCCCCCATGCCACCTCTCCCTGTGACTGGGAGTAGCAACGCAGAGGGGGCAAACGTGGGTCTGATTGCCAACAAAGGAGGCCAGCATAGGCCAGCATACCATCCATCCGCACACCGCTGGGCCCCCTTTTAATCCCCCCCTCCTTGCAATCCCCCCCGCCCCAGGGGGGGAACGGTCACTTGGCCCAAAAAGCATAGAAAATACTAGGCGCCAAAGGCGCCAAAGAAAATTTTTACAAGGCGCCGAAGCTGATTTACACTGTGATACTATGGTACAGTTTTGTGGTGCAACCCCCCCCCCCCCGCCCCAGGGGGGGGGAACCGTCACTTCGTGACCGCCCCCCCCCCACCCCCGCGGAGGGGAACCGTCACGACATTGGGGGGGAGATTACAAGGGGGGGGGGGGAGGTAACCTTCTCTAGCAGTCACGAGAGACAATGCAATGGAGCGTTGCAGGGGATATTGCTGACAGATAGCTTCCATTCTATTGGCATGGACAGCCTGAGCAGTAGGAGCAGCGGCCAACAGCAAGCAATAAAAGAGGTCACGAATGGTCCGACAGCTGCGTGCGATATATTGAGTGGTGCATGGCCAAAACGCTGTGCGCAGTGGGGCCTGTGGGGGTTCCCGCAGTTATCAGGGGTTCAGCATGGGTCAAAGATGAGCTGATAAGAACTTTTTCCAGACCGTGGACCGCCGGGCTGCTTGAACAACTGTTTGAGCCCATTTCCAACCGAGGGATACAGCATGAACCAATCGGCCACACTGTCAGTGTAACAGTTACTGTTGGTGGATAAATGTGTGGTACATTCTGCAGCCACTGCAAGCTCAACAGGTCTTTTGACTACAATTTTGGCCGTCATCCCTACAGCTCAGTTGGTCTCACATGGGGGTGCAATGACAAGGCAGCAGAAGCATATGAACAAGGGATTGGGTGGGTTAGGAAATGCTGTGCAATGAGCACACAATGCAAGGCTTTGTACTTCGGCAACCCAAACCCCAGTTTCAGGCCTTGTCCACAAGGTACTGAGTTTCTTCGATCAGAAGTGAGTTGGCTTGATGCCATCCATGTCACAACAATTTTTGTGAGTGCAAGGGGATCATGGAAACTATCATGCTTGCCTAAACCACACCGCAAGTCCAGTCAATGCTAAGACTCAATGGAAGGGAAACCTTTTGGATTCACCAAAGACCATGAAATACAGCAAGATTGTAAAATGCATAAAAAGGACAATACTAATCAGCCAATGCACTTGCTAAACAGCGCCTATCTGACGGTCAGGCATGGTGGATTGCTCAGCAGGTGCAATGCTTGCACGAGATGGAAGTGGGGTGCCGACACAACATATCCCTTTGTGTTGCCTCGATGCGCGCCAAGCAGGGCACCCGTATTTCGCGTTGCATGAGCACAACTCTTATACCCTCTATGTGGCTAACAAACCAATGGACCATGTGCCATCAATTTGCTCAAATCTGAGCATGACTGGAGAAACTTGAGTTGGCGGACCAAGGAAGTGAAGCCATGCTGCCTGACTAGCCGGTCGTGCATTTCTTGAAGCTCTAGTCACAATTCTGCCTGAGACTTATATTCGGACTCCTGCTGCATGCATTTGATTCTGCATTAGCACCGCTCTCATCCCGTGTCTCTTGTATCTCCACTAAACCCCTCCCCCGTACAAGAACACGCAGCCAAAATAAGAACACGCACGCATGTTCTTATTAGTTAGTCCAAAATGAGGACACGCAGCCAGCCCCAGGGTCCTAGGGTCCCAATTTCTGCACCTACCAGCCCCTGCTGGCATACCAGCAATTTTTAATTTTTCGTCTGGGCTGGGCTGGGAACACTGCACGGGGGGGGGGGGGTTAAATAAGAACACGCAAAAAATAAGAACACGCAAATAAATAAGAACACGCGCATGTTCTTGTACGGGGGAGGGGTTTAGCTCCCTAAGGGAACAATGTTGCACCGTGTGCATACCACCATGGTATTCAGTAGTGAGAATGTTTTTCTTGCACCTTGGGTACTTATCCTAAGGTCTGATTTTGAATCATTGTGCACACACTTATGAATACACTGTCAGTCTTTGATGTTCAATTGTTGTATCAACCCTGTTAGGCATTTTCTCTTCACAAATTGTGTATACCGTGCCCAAAACAGTGCTTGTAGAAGTGCCCACAATTATCAAAATTCAACGCTTTACCCTCACTGTGTGGCATTTGTGTCGCGCATGTAGTGTCCGCAATGCACAGTCATTCTCAATAGTCACAAGACACCAACCGGTCTTGGACCAGCACCTCTGTGCAGGAGGACAATGCAGCATTACGGAACATACTTGACATTAAGATTTCTTTAACATTTTGCTACCAATGCAACTCCAACAGTGGCTTTTTTGCTTCCACTAGAGGACAGTTGCCTCTGATGCCATACCATAGTTGTAAAAAAAAAAAACCAGCCATGCATGCATGGTTGCAAGGGCATAAGGCACCATATTGCACCGCGATTGCATTTGTCGCATTTGGATGCCGTCAAATGTGCAGCTTCCCACGCCACCACACAAGAAAGTTAGCCAAAGTTGGCTACTTAAGTAGCCTTACATGATTCAGTGTTGTTGTGACAAATCTCTTTTTTTTCGGGGGGGGCTTTGTGCCATCCTCTTTGGTGATGTTATACGAGCCCTGTTCATGTTTGCGTACGACACCACACCACGCACCGTGCTTGGTGGTGGTGATGGGGTGTCCCGTGATGCTGAACGAGTATGCCTGTTGGCAGTTCCGTTGCAGCTACGTGTTCACCTTTTGAGGAGGGAATCCTCCACTTGTGGACGGGTGGGTTTGTTGCCCACCCATTGGGTTGGAGCTGAAGACGGCCGGTTCAGAAAACTGCAAGAGGTGGGCACCCTGCTCGGCTACGCGGCCGGGTAAAAGTATTTATGCGAAGTGAGAGCGGAACAGTTGTCTCACTACTTTCAAGCGCTGCTTCTGCCCTTCGGCGTCCCTCCCATGCCAGTGCGGCATGCTCCACTCAAAGTCTTTCCCAAGATAGCGGAGTTTAGGGGTGCTTACCACCACTAATGTGGGAAATTCAACACATGGCTAGGGGCCAGTGGGAGTGGGGTGGGGGGGGGGGGGGTACCAATACTGCTACTAGTGCTTGTACCCTAGGATATGGACGATTTCAATGTCATCCATTTCCACCCACCTTTACCCTTTCTTGCTCTTTATAGGTAAAAATTGTGATGGGGAGTCAGAAAATTTGAGGTTCCCAGTAGTGCATTTGTGTTGCAATGCATGCTCGTGACAGTCTAATGTAGTGTTGTTTTCTCCCTGTTTTGGGGACATGATACAATATTGTCTCCGTATATGACTGCCGTGGGTTGGAGAGGCCTTACAAGATGATGAGGGCCAAATAATGTATTGAAAATTTTCTTGAACCGTTTTTTTTTCCAAAAGAAACATTAATCATTTTTTCATTTCTTTTCATTTCTGGAGGGGGAAGGGGGCTTCGGGCAAGCGGTGGGGTTTGGCAACCGTCCATCTAGGAACTATGCACCCACAGTCACTCTTTTTCCCGCCTCCCCCACTTCCCTTGCGGCGCCAATGGACACAGCAAGGGGGGGCAGTTGGTCTTTGTTGTGCACCAACATACTAAACATGTTGCCACACGAACACAGCACAAGCAATATTCTAAATTAGAACATGCAACACTGTTGTTGCCGCTCATTATCACTGTCTACAAAGCGCCACCACACGTTGCCAACCCCACACTGTGTGGCACTACGCACCTCGAGTGCACCAAATGCGCCACCTCACCCCCTCTCAAGGCGCCCATGGATGTTTTGGTGCACACAAACCCCGAAACTATGGGAAAGCAATCGGTCTCCATACCTAGAGCCTAAATGTCTGGCCAGCCCTGGGATTGCTAGTCAATCACCTCATTATGTACCTTTACCCGGCCCTTGAGGATGGAAGCACCTGAAGGGGTTCTTAGAGTTCCTTGATAGAGCATGAAACAAATCTTTCAATGGGCGCAGGTGCCAAAGTTACGCCCATGCCTCGCATACTAGTTGTGGGCACCACACAGGTCCACGGCGTGCACTCCAACATCTTGGACCCACAAAGACAAGGTAAATATGTCAGTTTCTTGCATTTCTTCAAGGTGTCCTCGCCACAGGAGGGCAGCCGGGCCCGGTCATGGTATGCGACCCCACCCAGCCGCCCCCCCCCCCCCCTCCCCCTTGCCCCGAGTTTTGAAGGATAGTGGTGCGGGGGCCATGGCGCCAATGGCGCCAAATTTTTTGTCCCATGCTAAGTTGAAGGGAGTACTATGCCTTTGGCTCTTAAGGCCCTTAAGACTTTCTTCGTGGCAAAGACGAGAAATTGCTGTTATCGCACACATACCTCTATACCCCCATGCCCCCAGACACACACACCCCCTTGAGGTATGCATGTGGACCCCCCCCCCCGGCCGAGCTGCCAATACCCCGCCCCCCAACCCTCCCGCCGACACCCCCCTGCCCCAACTCCCCCCCCCCACCCACAATTTTTGACAGATAGCGGGGGGGTGGGTCACATCATGACCGATTGTATTTGCCCCCCCATGGTCCTCGCAACTTTCCAGCACAACCGTTTAAGCACCACTTCAACGTGTCGTTGGAATATCTCTCGGGGACGTTGAATATGCCAACTTTGTGGGTTTTCAGGGTTGGTGCCATTGTTGCCTCATTTGTGGTCACTGAGTGTTCCAGAGGTAGGGGTATGTGGGTATATTCGGAAAGCCCTTGAAAAGGGCTATTTGGAACACCCTGGGTCTGCATGCTGTACTGACGACATGTTTGAGATTTTCGTCCATTTTGGACGGTGCCCGTGTTCCTTGCTGCCTCTTTTTGTCAACAGGCAGCTACCATGTCTATATACAAATTCACTCCACAGGCTGTTGCTTCCCCGGATGCACCACAAAAGCCTTTGATGCGCAAAAGGGCTCGCTCTGGGGTGCAGAGTGGGTCCAGGTGACTCGGCGGCGGCCTGGTATTCAGGCAAAAAAGCCCCGTACAGCCAGTTCGCAGCAACCCGCATGCACACACAAGGAGCACGACATTCTGACGACCGCTGAGGCCACCGCTTTTGCTGCCCAGTTTTGGGATGGAAAAAGATTGAAGAAATAGGTCCTTGTCCACAAACAGGGGGATGTCTGCCCTAATGGGGTCCCAGCCCTGCCTGAAAAAGGGAATGCTGACGATTCAGAATAAAAATGGATGAACGGTGCAGTGCCATGTTTGTGTGCACCGTCCGATGTGTTGTGCTATGCTGAAAAATGTGACCCCCCCCCCCCCCCCCAACCCATACATTTCTGAAAGGGCGTTTTCTTGCAGATTTCAAAAAGTGTACACATACCCCCCCCCCCCCCCCAGGTGACGACATGTTTGCACATGGAAGCAAAACTTGTAGAAAATGCCGAAAAGTGCCAAAACCCACAAAGTTGGCATGTTATGAATGTCCCCGAGAGATATCACTGGAACGCTTGCGTTGGGATGGCTTGAACACCATGGCTTACAACGTACAAAAAGGTGAATCAAAAAGCCAGGGTGGTGCTCCCTCTTTTCCTGAACAGCAGGCCCTAAATGCGATGCTATGTTGCCATAGGGCTTGATGAGCTGGCATAATCCCAACTGCATGTATGCATAGGGCATATGTCAGCTCTTTGCCTATCTGCTATCATTTGTGAGCAAGGGTATCCAGACAATGTATAGACAATAGGTGTTGCAAAGAGCCCTGGTTTCCCTATTGCCATGCTCTACAGAAACGCATTTCATGACTGTTTTGATTTGTGCTTGTTTGCCCATCTGAAGCTACCCCCACTTGTTGAAGAACAACATCAAGTTCAGTTTGGATAAAAGCTAAGTAGATAAGATAGGTAAAGTGCATGTCCGTAAATGAAGGCCTCCTTAGGTGGATCATGGCGGAGCCCTACAACCCCTTTCCCTGACCGTTGCCGTAACACTGGCCCTGTGGTATCTCACACTGTGGACTCACTCCTCGTGTTGTGCTGTGTGTTCAGGTGTACCCTCATGCAAAATAAGGCATATCACCTCCTTTGGATTGACCAAAGTGCATTGGTAGCCACACGTCTCATCCCTGTTAACAAGGTGTTGAGATTTCATTCTGTGTGCAGTCTGTGTCTGTACAAATTCACACAAACCACACTACCATCACCATCACCAGATCATATCCCATCCCTCATGCCTGTGCCCATGCTTAAGCTCACATGTGCAATCTTGGCGCATCAATCAATAGGTGTGGCAGCTGCAAGCAGCCACACTCACAGGCATGTTTGGGTTCGTAGCCACCTTGCTACCCAATAATACCTGTGTTTGTAGGTGCAGAGCCCTGAGTAACAACATTTTCGGCTCCCACATAGTTGCTCCAGATTTCAGTCCTACACCCCACGTGCCTCCCTTGCCCTTTGTTGCATCTTTTTGCTTGCACGGTTTTGTACTTCTGTTGCATTTCTTCGCATTCTGTTGACATTTTTTTAAGGCGTGGATTCACACCCACCCACACACACACACACACACACACACCTGCTTCGGACAATGGAATCAAAGAACTGCCACTGGCGAGAACTGATTGCGATGAATAACACCCCCATGGTGGGGCAATTGGCAACTGGCACACACACACTGCCCTGTCTATGGTCTATGCCTGCCCTCCTCCATCCCAACCTGGTCCACAGTGAAAATTCTAAACGTCACATTTTCTGGAGGACCAGGATTTTGTTCTGTTAAGGCAGCATAGAAGGGTGAGCTCCAAAGACATATCCTGCAGCACCAGTATGCACTAGGGGTTGTTCATTTAAACAACTGAGGCTGAGCGACCGGTCTTTGCTGGTTCAATGCGTAAAGGTGGATGGGGTGGGACATCACCGTGTGCAACTGACGACATGTGTACCGAGGCTCGGAGCTTGTTCCAATGTTATACGATCGCTCCGTGTATCAGCAAATCAAGATATTTTGTCCCCTGCTCAGGCGCAACATGAGCCAGCCACATCCCACAGTGCAGCAGCCTCAGGGGCTTGCAGTGCTGCTGGACAAGGCCCAGGGCTGTGTGTTGGGGCTCATGTGCGGCGATGCATTGGGTGCTGCAGTCGAGGGCTTTGACCGCCACGAGATCCTAAAAGTCGCACAGGAGCACTGCAACGGCGATGCGGAACTGAGAGACTTCATCCCTGCGGTCCACATGGGTTCATTCGTGGCAAACCCTGACCCAGACCTCATCAATGCACCTCCGGTGCCCGCAAGATCTGTCACAGATGTGCGCTTCCTACCAACAGGTGCATGCGGTTTTTCATTTTTGAACGGCTGCCCTAATTCTGCAATACTACTGCGTAATCTTTTGGCCTCTGCTAACCAGCGGCCCTAGGGAGTACACGCATTGTCACCAAATGCTCACCCAAACCCATCCCAGAGGCAACAGGAGGATTTTGGAAAACTTCAAGTGCCACGAAGCAACCTGAAGAACAGCAATTTCGGGTATGACCCCTTTTAACGTCTGTAGGCCTATGTACAGAGGTAGAAGGGCGGGGAGAGGGGGCCGATCAGAGTTCGGGCGCCGCCCCTCCCCATACAGGCCCCCCAGCTATGGAGTACGGCGGCCGAGAGGGATGAGCTGGTCGAGACTAGGTCTCCTCCGTGCTCGCCCTCCCATGGAGCCGACCTGGCTGCCCTCCACCTAGCGTCGTCCTCCCTGAGGGGGAGGACTGGGTCACACCAAAGGCCAACAAACCGGCCTCCCAGCCCATGTTGACAAACATGGGTTGGCTTGGCTGCCACGGCGCAGCTAGTGCTGCCGCCGCTGAGGAAGAGGACGAAGAGGGTGATGCCCCCCCTCAGGGGGGGGGGGGGGGGGCTGGCTGCAGGTCACTGGAGGGGGGGGGGCACCCTCCGTGAGCGGCTCGCGCACAGCACCCGCGAGATGCTCGAAAAGACTCCCGGCAGGGACGAGTCTGCTGCCCTTGCTTCCCGGGGGAGGTCTGTCCCCGAGCCCCCCGGCGGGGGGGGGGGGGGTCGCACTTGGCAGCGGTGCCGCCACTGCGCCTGTCCCAATGGGGTGGGGGGGGGCTGCTTGGCAGCCAGGCAGCAAACCCGGCGGCGAGGGAGCGCCCGCCACACGTGCAAGCATTGGGGGGGGGGGGGGGCGATGCGCCGCCATCGACTGCGGGGCCGGTGGGGGGCAGGGGAGGGTCATCCTGGGGGGACCCCCCTGCAGGCAGGGTGGGCCGCTTGCACACATCGCTCGCATTTGTACACATATCGCGTTTGGGGCCATTCACTAGCAGCCGGGGCGCCGAGGTGCGCCGCTGCAGGAGGGGCCGCACCGGAGGGGGCAGGGCCCCGAACGCAAGGCGTGAGCGGCCCAACCGAGGCCGAGAGGGCTTGCGCCCCCTCCCCGCCGTCCGTGCGGCGGCAGGACGCGCTGCCCCGGGCCCAGCCACGGTTGAATGGGGGGGGCACATGCGATTGCTGCTGCGCCGCAGGGCCCATGGCCCACGTGGCCAGCGCGGCAGCACCGACTGATGCCAGCGCCGGCACCGGTTGCAGGACGGCACCCCGTGCTCCTGGCAGCGGGCTCCCACCGTGCCTCAGTGCTGCCCAATGCCTCGGTGCACCTGCACCTCCCTACCTCCGGGCGGGCGGGGGAAATAGCCCCCTGGCCGCTGGCCGGAGCCGGGCTGGGCCCCACAGCCGCTTCATCCACACGTCCTGGCAATGTGACGCCGGGTGCGGCAGCTGCAGCGCCATCTCCTCCCGGGCCGCGAAGTAGGGGAGTGCCACGCAGCCCCTGACAAAGGCGTGCACCCAGCGGGAAGAGGGAGCGGTACCAATCGATGGGCACTCCCTGCAGCAGCTGACCCACTGCCATGTGCCGCTGTACCAGCTGCGCCGCCTGACGCAGCACCTGGGCTCGCTCACCCAGCAGAATGCACGTCCCCCGCAGTTTGTGCTGCAGGGACACGGAGAGCGCCCGGCCCACGAAGGCCTCATAGCCCCGGGCCCGCTCGGCCCAAGATACCTCGCCTGGGCCCTGCTGCCACGTCAGCGCTCTCGCCCAGTGGACCAAGTTGTGGGGAAAGGCCGGCTCCCACCCCAGCCACCCAGGCGGCATGCCCGGCCACATGTGGAGCGGAGGCGCCAATGGCAAGCGCGACAGGGCTTTCAAGGTCGGCCCAGGGGTACCGCTCGCGCTCCCCCGGCTGCGGCGCACGCAGGAAGAGCGCACACCCTGAGCCGTCGCGCTCTGCGCTGCAGGTGGCCATGCGCTGAGCCAATACCGCGAGGTGCATGCAGTGTACGCAGTGAAAGAAAGTGTCCACCGGGGCCGTGTCCAGGCCCTCCGAGAGGCGGGCGGGTAAAAGTGCCGCCCGCCGGAGACACGCCGGCCAGTGCTCAGGGGGGCCGAGCTGGGGCATGGCCGCAGCCGCCGTGAGTAGCCACGGGGTCCAGCTGTCCCGCTCCCCATGCCACTGCGGGCAGTCCCAGAGGGCGCGCCTTGTCCTCATGGGCCACGCCACAGAACGGGCACGCCGAGGCCGTCCGCAGCCCACACCCGCGCACCTGCACAGAGGTCCATAGCACCCCAGACAGTAGCCCCCAGAGCAGTGAGGCCTCCCTCTCGGTGGAGGCCACCCGAAGCGCCGCGCGGCAAGCCGCACCATCTACGCCGTCTCCCAAACCCCCGAAGGTCGCCAGCCCCCGCGCTTCCAGTTGACGCGCCGCGTTGCAGCGGAGTGCCTCCCGCACGCGGTGCTGAATGGCCTGCATGGGGTCCTGCACCATGTGCAGGCGCTCCGTATACCCCGGAACGTCCCAGCACCACCAGCCGCCCCGGGGGTACCAACCCACGAGGCAGGGCATGCGGAGGGCCCGGCTGATCGGGCCATCTGCTGGGGGCTGGGGCCCACATTCTCAGATCGCCTGCACAAAGACCTGGGTCACGCCCGGGCAAATCTTCAACTCCAGCATACAGACTCTGATTCTGACTCTGGCTGAGAGTGTTCGTATTGTGGTTCCCACGGCTGGCCATTGTGGGGTGCCACACAGTCCACGGGGGTTGCTCCTGGTCCACAAAGGGGGGGTGACCCCCCCCTCCTTCTACAGACCCAAAATGGTTGTACGGAAAAATGGGTTTTGTGGGCGCTGGAGATTTTGTTTTACGCATACAGCAGGGGGAAATTTTTTTGTTTGACCCGATGTGTCTATACTCAAAATACTCAGAAGTTTGTGGAGAATTTGAAAATGGATGAAAAACACAAAAAAGGATTTTGACCCCGACCCGACCTCCAGGTCGGACCTTGGCTGATGGCAGCCTGAGTTGATGGGAAAAATTTTTTTGAAAAAAATTTTTACCCCAGTTGTGTATATTCAAAACGATCAGCGTGTCATGGGGATCATTTTGAGGTGTGTATGTTGGGGTACCCACCGCCCCCCCCCCCCCCCCCGTGGAGCCCGGCGGTTGACCACCCGACCCGCCGACCCCCAAGGTTTGGGTCAACCAAGGGGGGGGGGGAAAGCCCCCCCCCCCCCCTACAACTCCCAAAACGGTTGCACACCCCTCGGGGTCACACATTGGCTGGCAGCAACCCCTGTGACACAGTCATGTAGCGGTAAACACTGAAGGGCTATGTGCCCTTCCACCGCTTTTTGAGCCATAGTCACTCTTTGGATTTCTTTGACCGGTTTTTGATCAATGGTCAATTAAGGCCCTTTTGGGAGGGTCCGACTCTATTCGCCCCCTGCCCCCACGCACCCCACCCCACCCCACCCCACCCCACCCCACCCCACCCCACCCCACCCCACCCCACCCCAGTTGAAAGTCCGAGATCTCCAGTGCACCGATGGTGTGCAGTCCAGCAGGTGCCTGTGCACACCGAACCCAGGGTCCAGATGATATTGCGACGCCCACTGTGTGCTACCGTCCTGTTGGTGTCTGAGCTGTGGTTGGGACCGTCGCGCGTTCTTCTGCAGGCCCCCCATCAAAGCCTTCGTGGGCCGCAGCAGTCCGGTACGGGCATTACACAGACGACACAAACGCCTGCCTGGCCCTGGCCACGTCCCTCGTGGAGCAGCAGGCGCTCGACGGGGCACATGCAGCAAAGACCTACAGCGTCTTCTGGCAGACGGAGCCCATCCGCGGCTACCCTCCGACAGCAAAAGCAGTGATGCAGGTGGGGCTGCGCTGTGGCGTAGTGACGTAATGCGCCCCCCTGCCCCCCGAAAAGCCCAACTGAGTGCCAGCGTGAACACTGGGTGAACGAAGGAGCAGACAGTACAGTGCAGGCGGAGAGCCAGTCGCTTCACGCTTGCAGGTTTATGGGGTTATGATACACCAGCCAACCGCACAGGCGAAGAATTCCGAACCGGTGACCCACATGATAGAGCATACATTTTGATGGAGCATCCCCGCAATGAAGGGGACACATGTGATTGAGTTGCACGTTGAGGTCACATGGCTGAGGCTGTCTACGGTGGAGGATATTCAGTCGATCCAAACCGACCGTTGACCCCCCGAAAAATCCGAAGGCCTGGCGTCCCTTCCTCCTCTCAGCAATCTGGCCCCACTGACCTCCGTCTGTTGCCTGGCTCCCCTGCCCGCCCCTCCCAACGGCCTGGCTCCTCCTGAGCTGCTGCTTTGCTGCAGGCGATCTTGGATGGGGCAGACTACAGGAAGACGGGCCAGCCCCCGTACTTTCAATTCACCGGGGGCTCCTTCGCCAACGGCGGCGCCATGCGCATCTCCCCCCTTTCCATTGCCTACCGCAACGCCACGGCCCCGGCCCTGCGGGCCGCCTGCGCGGAGGCCATTCGCAGCAGCCATGTCCACCCCGAAGCTGTCGATGGTGCCGTCGTGCAAGCGACCGCAGTGCAGTACTGCCTGGGCCTGCGCACGGCTGCAGACTTTAGTCCCCAGACTCTGTTGGACGTTTGTGTCGCCGCCTGCACGACCGAAGCCATGCAGGACCGACTACGGTCCCTGGTACACCACCTCTGCCAAGATCCGCAAGGACACGGTGCTGAGGGGTTTGGCAACGGGGTGACCGGCGCAGGGGCAGGGGTAGGGGCAGCCGTGGAGAGCGACTATGCAGTGCTCAGTGCAGTGCTGACCCCGGAGCACCGCCGTCCTGGCAGCGCCCTGGGGTTCCAGATTGCGGCGGTGGATATGATGCCATGTGTATTTTACTTCGTCTGCCGATATTTTCGTGAGCCGGAGCTTGCCATCATCCGCAGCGTCAACATCGGGGGGGACACAGACACCACGGCCTCAATGGTGGGGGCCATCATGGGGGCGCTGCATGGCGTTGCCTTTGTGCCGCCCCGCTGGGCTGATAATCTGGAGAACGGTCCGTATGGGCGGGACTATGCCCTTCAGCTGGCAGCACGGCTGGTACAACTGGATTTGCAGTAGGGGAAAGGCTTGAAGGAAGCCTTTCAAAGCAGCTGGAAGGAAATGCTTCGGCACTTTTGGCACCAAGTTTGAGCCTGAATGCAGTGACATTCTCATGTTGACGACTGCTTTCCTTGTCCGAGTTCTATCTTTCCAATTTGGTCGACCCTGAGACAGCGGAGGACAAATGGCCAATCCCTAGCCCTATTATTAATGGGGTGGCTCTGGTACAGCGGGTGTGACATAGCCTATTTGCAGCCTTGTTATTGGAATAGTGGTAGCAATATGGCAGGTGATGCAGCGATGGGGCTGTATAGCCCGGCTGCGAGACGGCAAGGGCGATGTACCCAATGTCCACCAGTGGAATGGGGTGAGAAATGGGCAGGACTTAGCCTTTGGTACAATTCAATCCTCTCACCATGCCATTTACAGGGAGAGCTGCCCACATTTGGGCAGAAAACCCCAGGCGCAGGATATGGGGTTGGGGCTACAAACTGATGCCGGACGTCATGAGAAATGGTCCACAGAATATCCTACCACCACCCCTGACCCCTACCATCCCGCCCCCCCACCCTCACTCGGCGCTAGGTAACAGCCCTAGAGTGATATTCACCACCAATACAAAAAGGGCATGGCTGTCTACGGTGGTTTTGTGCCTGCACAGTGGCTGCTCACTGTGATCATCTAGGGCTGTTCCTTGGTTCTGAGTGTGCACTATTGGCCTGGGTGCTGTGGGCTGTGGGCGCTATCAGCTGGCCTGTTGGTCTGTGTTATGTTGCACGAAGGAAAAAGGGTGGTTTATCTTCTCTCTGGGGGGGGTGACGAAGCCAAACTGCAGAGTATGCATTTTTTGCACATTTTTGGCAAGTGGTTGAGGATGTGCTTGAACTGATGTGCTACGTCTGGTGGCCTTGCCTGTGCTGTGTCCACACACCAACAGATGTGATTTGTGTTCATGCATTCATGGTTGCTCTGCCCTGTGTCATGTGGAATAGCTGTCACCACTGTCCACCACCTTTGACCGTGCCATACCCCCTCTTTGCCCTCACTCAGCGCAAGATAACAGCCCTGGATTATTTTTCACAGCCTGCCACCACCTCTGACCCCTGCCATCCCCTCCCCCTGATTTTACAAGGGGTAAGACGTCAGGAACCACACATTGGGGTATGCTACGCGAACGACCCCCAAAAAGGTGGGTATACAACGCTCGCGCCTGCGTTTGATCTAACAACCTCTCTTTGAGGTGATTTGCTTGAGTTCCACATGCAAATAGGCTTTTTTTGGCCTCAAACTCCACGATGCTAAACTCCAATTGTGCCCTTGCCTCATGTGTTCTTAAACAGTCAAATTACTGTCTTGGTGGCGCCAGTTTCTCTAGAATACGCGCAAATTATTACTCGGCACGTTGTTTGCTAAAATCTTGGACCATTATTATAATTTCTCCTGTGCCCCCACTATGCACACAGCATATAGGAGCCAAAAAGCGATTAGGTAATTAGACAACACACACACACACACACACACACACACACACACACACACACAAAACACACATACACCCACCCAAAAATCTACTACACCTTGCTCCACTCGGGTCCCCCAAAGTCGTTGACCAAACAGACCTGGGGTATGTGAGTCCTGGAAATCGAGTAAATTGTGTTCAACAACCTGCAGTTGTCGGCATCGCCTCTCATCCTCCCCACCCTCTGGTCAAGGATCCCCCCAGCCCAACCTCCAAAGATGTGGGTGAGCCCCCCCCCCCTCCATGGTTTTATCCCCCACTCAGGGACGGGGGGTGGATGACAATCTTTTTGGGGGACAAAAGCAGCCCAACAGCGTGGAACTCACCCTTTCCCTTTTTGAGGCATAACCCCCATGAAGCCCCACCCCAAACCAAACCAAGCACGAAGGCAAAGCACAAAGAACAACTCATCACATCATCATCATCATCCATACAATGTGAAAATGCAGTTCCCATGCACGGTAATGCTGTGATGGCATGTATTGCACGGTGGGAATATTTTAGGACCAAAAATGATCCCCTGGATATAGATCTTAAAATTTCAATGTTTTGACTGTTCGGATGCAAAAAAACACCATCCGATCCAAATTGCAATGATCACTTTCTGGGTGTCTATTTTTCTTCGATTTCATCAGGGTTTTACTGTTGTAGGGGACCCGGGCAAGTCCCATCCAAAAGACTGTGTCTTTCCAGGTGCATAGCGCTGGAATTGCTAAAAGTTGCCAGCAGCAACCAGAAGATATTGCAGGCGATCGCTTTGTCAAATGTGACGTAGCAGGCGACTCTGCACGCACACGTTTGGGCCTGCTAGACCCTATCGAACGGGATAAACAGTCTGCTATAGCAACGACGCCTACACTGCTTGTTCACAAATTTGCACCAATATCCACCACCCTGTCCGTTTTCCGTAACTCATGAAGAGACTAAGAGTACTTCACCGCCACTCATTGTTAGCAGCAGAACAACCACAGCCGCTCCAACACACTCCGTGTACTGTCATTTGCCTTATTCGCCGTGCCCGGTAGCACAGCCCGGTGTGAGCAACGAAAGTTCGAAAACTGCCACCAAAGGTCAAGACCGACACAGAAAGAGATGTAACAACAATCTGACGCCCCCGTTTGAGGACACACCGATTCCAAACAGGCCGCCAAAGTCACCGTCAACTGTGGAGAACAAGTTTGAAGACAACCGCCATATCAAGAAGTGTAGCCGCGTCGCCGCCGCAAGCAACAACCGGCACACAGGTCTAGTTTTGCTTCGCGTAATTCGTTCAGTCTAATGACCATCTGCCCGAAAAACCGCCTGGGTAGGCAAGACCTCTTACAGACTCTGCTCTGGGACTCTGTCTTTTTTCACCAAGCGGTCAAGTCTAGGGTCCAAGAAAACGGCTTTCGCACTTTTTACTGTTCTTAGATCACATTTTGATCTATGGTTTAGCTCTGTCTGTGGTGTGTGTGTATGTGTGTGTCTGTGTGTGTGTGTCTCTGTGTGTGTGTGTGTGTGTGTGTGTGTGTGTGTGTGTGTGTGTGTGTGTGTGTGTGTGTGTGTGTGTGTGTGGTGTGCATGCGTGTGTTTTTGTTGTAGTGCAATTTTTGCATTGGAGCGTGCAGGCCACACGAGGGTCACCCGTAGAGCCAGACAAGCAAAATGTCCTGTACTGTTTCACAACCGATACCTGAGAATTCCGAGAGTCCGTACTCTACAAACCAGTGCACACAAGTTCATTCGTGGGCGCCAGAAAGGCACACCATACTGCCGTTCTGCTCCTTCCCTACCTCCGCAAGTACGACAAACAAAAGTCGCCCCTCCCCCAGCAGTAGTATGAAAGCCTAGCAACAAGGATACTTCAGAACAACCGCCGACAGCCACAGTTTCAAAGCATGACCAAGTGGATCCGAAACCAGGGAAAAGAAAATGCAGCTTCTGGGGGGACAACCCGCCGCCGCTGCAGTCGCTGTCAAGCTAGCGTTCGAGCTTGTCCCACACACTTCAAAGAGGCTGTTGGACTATAGGGAGACACCTTTCTATGCCAGCTTACAGTGAAATACCGGAATTGGAAAGAGGCTCGACCTCCGACTCCTCCAACTCATTACCCCAAAACCGTTTCTGAGACACTGGAAGCAACTCCTCCACCTCTGTGTCGTCCTCAACGCCAAGAAGCCCCCTCGAAAACAGCAAATAGTTAACCGCGAACAAGCTCCGCCTGTGAGGACCTGGACTGGGCTAATACAACATTCACCGCCGTTGATAGCGAGCATCCTGATGTTGCACCATACGAGCGGCACAAGCAGGAATTCCAAGGGGCGTCACCAAGGGTGTTCAAAAAGTCCGTGATTTGTCGGCCCGTTACCATTTCCGTGCTTGGCCATTACATAGCTCCTTTCACCACCGCTACGCTCATCTGCCATTTGGAACCAAGGATCTCAGTAGACCTTCACACAAAGTCCCCTACAACAGAACTCAAGGACGTGCCACCTCAAAACGAGATTCACGGAACGAGAAAGTGGTGCACTTAATATGTCAAGACTCACAGCTTGCTTCAAGAATTCAAAGCTCATTTGGCTAACGCTCGGAAACGTGGAACGAAACCTGAACACCACTCCCACCCCACACTTCAATTCTTCCTAAACGAAAGACATGTCAAAGTATGAGCTACTTCTGCAAACGCATATACATGGCCAAGATGTGATTTGAATCTATGGCATGTGCATTTTGGCCCAGGTAATGCCGTCACAAGAGCCCACCTTTGTTTGTATGTCGGCTGCCACAGCCTATGCACAACCATGTTCCTTGTTGCTGTAGTTTTATGGTATATGTCAGTTGTTGCCCTCATTGTTATCAGAAGCCACAGCCTAAACCTGCTCAACCAAACCATATTTTCGTGCTAACACCGACACTACACATCCACATATATGTTGACACACAACACTTCCCGCACACCAACACGCACACACACTCCCATAAAATCTGGACACACACACACACACAGGTTTGATCTGAACTCAACTCTATCAACTCTCTTTTCTGAATGTGTGCATTCATTTTTAGTGCACTCGCGTGTGTTGAAGCTGCAGTTGGTCTTCCTTTTTTCTATTTCTGTGTACTTTAATCAGCACCTATTTCTTTCGTTTTTGTATATGCTTCAACACTCTGCAACCTGCACTGCAGCTTTGGGCACTGTCACACTAACACTGTTACGTGTTGAATTGTTCAACAGCTGCAAGTTGCTTTGTGCTTTTGTCTCACACATACACATGTACGTTTACACACAGAAGCACAAAACAGCAAATATGCTTTTCTACAAACAAGGGTTGTCATGTCTGTACACTCCAGCAAACACTCTTTTCACTGTAAACACACTTGTTTGCAGATCCTTGGCATATCAATCACGAGCTCTCCAACCATTTTCTTGATGTTAATTTCAGCACTCCATGATTCCAATCAGCCAAATTCTTTGAAATGGGAACACTTCATCTCTGCTACCAAAAAATGTATTGTGTCTTTTGGTTCTACAAAACAAACTTTGTTGACCCCAGTCACTGTACGCCCAGCACCTGCAGATCCCCAGAGTCTAGAGGGGACTGACAGCACTGTTTTTTCGCCTTTTTTTGGAAAAACACCTGTACATACTGTGATTCTCCTCATATGGCATGACGTGAACCCACACGTACACACGCCGGGTGGGCGCAACGCCACAAGGAGTCCCCATGGACCAATAGGGAGCCACAGAAAGCCACAATCACCCCCTATGCATACGACTGTGTGTATAATTGAACCCATATGAACCCACAGAGATGTTGACATAGTGTAAAAATCTAAATTGCAATGATTTGTACACAGCGAGCATTATCGGCCCAACAGATGAATCTGATACACAAACAACCACCCGATGAGCAATCTCGCTTAAACCCCTTCTAAACCCAACCATTCTGGCAAACTGGCAGCGGTGAAACAGAGGGATTCAAAATGTCCATTCAGATTTCATTTCCTTCCCAAAAAGATGATTTTCAAAATTGGACCTCTGATACAATCTGTGGATTGCACTAAGCAAACAGCCCCAAAACAGGGCACCACTCCTGCCTGATTTGGGAACTCCTCCTTCAAAAAAAAATTTCTGCGATTGGCTACAAACTGCAGATGAGGGATGTACAAAGGCATTGACAAATGTTCGCCATTATACCAGAATGTGCACAAAACAAACTGACCAAACTTTCAGCATTTTGTCTCGACAGCCTGCTTGTGCCACAACGGGTACGTCGTACGTCTCCTCCTGCTGCCTCCTTGACCTTGAACAGTTCGTCACTTAGCAAGAGGTGAGTATTGCATGATACCTTAGTTGCTGGCGGATATCGATTGAAAATGTGCCGATTTCCTTCTTGTCAGTGCACACTATTCAAAATCTTTTCATTTTGTGGCAATAACCCTTCATGGTACATCTCAGCAGGCCTCTGTAACAATTTCCGGTGCGCGCTGCATGCAGCAGATGTTTCTTGCTGGTTGTGTTTCCTGTGAGCTGACACCACATTTCAGCTCATGAAAACCTGAGCCCCTTCCCCATTAGGTTTGTTGGAACGTCAGACAGCGCAAAAATTGGCCTTACTCAATTCTTCAAAAGAATAATTTTTCAATGATTGCCGAATCACCTTTCCTGTGACACAGCACCATGCTTCCCGGTCCTCCCTTTTTGTAACATGCCAAATTGAAATGACGTTTATAACACAGGCTGGGTTGAGTGAGGTATTGGCAGCGTAGAAATGCAACTCCATGATCGTTGCGTCGAGATTCAGGGGGTTAGGATCCCAAAATCCAGGTTAACTTGGGACACTCGCAGACCCTGACATGAGGAGGAACTGAAGCGAGGTGCTGATGGCGCGTTAGCGGGACCGTGTGCTGTCTCCCAAAAGGTCACTTCATTTCTGCTGTATGAACGTGGGCAAAGAACGAGAAACATGTCTTGATTAAAAAGAGTGGTAAAATTGTGCAACCTCTGGGATGCAGACAAAGATGTGATCGGATGGTGAACACGTGATTGAAATGAAAGGATGCGTGCCATGGACGATGAAAAATTGAGTGGGGGTGGTGCACAGATGACTGAGATTGAGATATACGTGGCCATGGACGCTGAAATTGCGCTCGAGACAGAGTTCTGCGAGCAACCATTCAAAAAAGAATTGGATGGCAACGATGCCAGCGGAAATTTTGGAAAATCCGTCCGGATTGCGTTTCTGCAATAAGGAATTAAACATCACGGAATATAACTTTTCGTCTCAAATCGAGCCCAACTCAAATGAGAGGAGGCAATGTGACCAGGGACACACTGCACCAGAACAGAAC
Organism: Eutreptiella sp. 'Long Island Sound 2002'; assembly: GCA_964036045.1. NCBI lineage: Eukaryota > Euglenozoa > Euglenophyceae > Eutreptiales > Eutreptiaceae > Eutreptiella > Eutreptiella sp. 'Long Island Sound 2002'. The sequence goes on along the minus strand of OZ038396.1, from coordinate 25,661,925 downwards.
AGGAACACTCTGACACGACCACAAAGGAGGGTACTGACTGTGACTGTGACTTGTTGACTGAGGTCGATCTGACTGTGTTCACTGGACTGGACTCCTCCTCAGTGGCAGGCATGTGCGATGTGGTTGTCCTTGACCACGTCTCTGTGAAGAGGGCCAAGGAGAAACTGACACCGAATATAAATAATGAGCCTAATACTGTGCGAAAATCCTGTATTTACAGTTGGTGCATCCCCGATTTAATGCCAATGTTGTGTGATGACTGCAGAAATGACAGCCCCCGGTTCTGACCCGACCACGTCCATGTGTTACCCATTTCGAAGACTGAGATGGCTAAGAAGCCAAGAAGATGGGCATGACCAGTGCCGGACGGACTGGATGAGTTAAAAAAAAAAAAAAGAGGGGGGGGTGGAATTCGGAGGCAAAAGCCCAAAACCCTCCCATCCTCCCTTGAAGCCCTGCAAGAGTAAGTCAAAATATAACAGCAATAGATTATAGTGCATTTGCGTGGATGAGGTGGGGCAGCGTTTTTCTGTCGCAAACCTGGGTAAGAACCACCCCACACTCGCTTCGCGGTCGGGGGTTTTATGCGTAAGGAGTCTTGGCATACGGGTAATCTGGCCCAGGTGCATTGTGGTTTTGTGAGTACGGGGCCGGCACATTGTAGGGTGATGCGGATGGTTCCCCGAAGTACATTGGGCGATCCACTTCTGGGTATGTGAATTCCGGTTGTGGTGGCTGCCACTTTTTCAATTTAATTAACGCAAAGTAAGCAAGGCACATGGCAAATAGCATCATGACAGATGCAAGGATCATGAGGATGAAGGCAACTGAGTACCCTCGCATCGGTATACCCCTTGTTCCGCAAGGGTGCTCCGCGTACACAATGTACATTATCCAAGCCAGCATGCAGAAGACCCAAGTTAGAAACACCAGGACCGCTGCTGCTGCGCAAACAGCAACTGGCTTGGTATGAATCTTCGAGAGAACAAAGACCAGAGCGCAAATGCAAAACAGGGCGAAGATGAAGGTCAGGAATGTAAACGCCTGCACGCATGTAAACAGCCAGGCACAGGCCACAAATCACATCGGCCTTTCATTTCACACACCGACGGGTATTTCTTACTGCATCATAGATCACGGGCAGGAGGAACAATACGACCGAAATAATTGTGACAAACATACTGTGGTTGCCATGAAATATCCGCGGCACTTTGCATCACCGTAGATGGGGAGATCGTTGGGATAAGTGAGGTCCATGTTATTTTCTTGGCACGAATAAAGATCCAAGTAGTGTGTTGGATCCCAATAGCAGTTTTGAAACAATTGTATCCTGCGAGAACACAGGGCACCTCATGTCACACAAGGACGCACGCCTCCTTTGCTTCGCACTCCACAGATGACACTGCAACAACCAATCCAACGCCCTTTCGCTGGCAAGTCATACACCCAGTAACGAACGAAAAAAAGATCATACGATTTCCTCTCTGTACTCGACGGCTTCTTCAGGGACCATGGTACGAACAAGGAGACGAAGGCAAAGATGCATGAAATGATGACAAGGACAAGCGCCGCTTGAAGGAATTTTGAGGCGGGATGAGCGGGGCCTTTTTTCGCACCTTTCGCCATGATAGCAAGAGTATCTAGGATTGGAGAAGGTCAGAAGGGAAATCGTGATACTGGAGGGATTGTAGGGCAGGATTGCAATTGCAGCCAACAAACAAGAGAGTCACTTTTGACAAATGAATGGGGGCAGGAGAAATTTTGCCGTGCGCATGCGACCGCGGCAGAATTTTCAAGAGTTCTGTACAGTAGCTAACTCTTCAGAGCAAAGTAAAAAATCCACTGGATCTCCATACCAATCAACATGGTCTCAAGGTTACAGAGCATCCGCCGGTGTGTGCTTGTGGATGAGATCCCCTTTCTATCTGGAATATTACCGTCGGTGGCCCGGTAAGCAGTGTAAATCGTAAGGTGCAAAAAAGATTGGCAACAAGAAGCGAGCGCAAGAAGAGCGAGCAACAAGCAACAAGCAACACATGAAAATTCGTGAATTTACATTTACGTTTATCTACATAGGACGAATACACGCCAAATCACTCATGGTTACGTTTGCAGGAAATGCTTACACACACACCACACATACTGTGCACGTCCTGATTCGTTTTTCTATCTTTTTGGAACGGTGTCCTCAAACACCGCCATGTGTCACACACACGGCCTTGGGCCCCGCCACCCTTGGGGGGCCAACCCAAAGACGCAGGTGTATCACGGATAAATTGCATTTTGAAAGCAAATAGAGACGCGGCCTTACGAAAGAACAACAAAGAACACCGACCCATGGAGGTAACACTTTGTGGGAGGGGCTCATCGTCACATTAATGGCCATTGGACGAGCCTTGCCGAGGTCTTGCTTTCATGTACTTGCTCATTAATTATGCAATAACGAGTTGATCTTGCTTCTACCAACTTGAAAGCACCGTCCCCACTGACGTAGCCAACTTTGCTTGCGGATTTGTGTTTCAACAAGATACTCATGTAATGCCCAACCCAAGCGCTCACCTCCACCCAACGCCTCCCAAGTGTATCTTTCCAGCAACTTTTCACAAGTGCCTGTGGTACAAAGCCACAAACGACGCGGAGAGACAGTGCATGCTTGGGAGGGCATTTGTGCCGACAAAGCTGCAAGATGTAAAAAATCATCTTCACACAAAGGTTGTAGTTCGCAAGGGCGTCCCTTGTGGTAGGTGAGCCACATTGAATTGAGACCAAAACCCTGACCACTTTGCTGTTACTACAGAATTCCGCGTGTCTTAAGCAATTTTGGTCAGGAAACACCACAAATCCGGACGAGCACGTAACCTGTAACGAAAACGGGACGTGTGCGGTTTTGAGTTGCGGCGCCGAGCACGCACCAGTCCCCTTTTTGTCCTGTAAAGTCCCCTTTATGTCCTGCAAAACTGCGTGACCTTTTTTCGGGCTCAATTTGAACAAAGGAAACACTCGAAGTCCCCCGACCGAGGAGAGGGGATAGAACCCCTCGCAATACCTGCAGTTTTGATTGGTTCCCTTGCAGTTTTGATGAGTTCCCATGCGGTTTTGATGAGTTTCCATGCAATTTATTCGCTCTTAGCTCGGCATAAGATGGTCCGATCACGGACAGCAAACAGCAAACAGTACTAGCTCAAAATATTACGCTTATTAGGCTTTTTTTTTTGGAACACAAACGCTTGATTTTCGAGACGCTCACCCCTCCCCGCCCTCCTCCTCCCCCCAGCTCACTCAGAAGCCAAGGGGTCGAGTACGAGCCACAAGGGTCCGGGCCAGGGTTGTGCTGAGTGTTCGGCCTTCGGGGACGGGGGAGGGGTATGAGGGCAAAAACACTTGAGTGCCACCATCGCTAGCCTGTAAGTGGGCGTTGTAGCATGGCCCGGGTCGAGAGATTTCAACGATTCATCAGTTCCTCAGTTCATCAGTTAAGCCCTTATTTGGGTACCGAGAAACGTGAAACGGACACACGATGTTATCTGCACGCTAGTCGACGGGAAAAAGCAAGAGCGCCAAACGGTCGAAAGAATGGCACCTCGCCGCGTGGCCGCCGTGATAGAAACAGCGACCAAACACCAGACGACGCAAGGGTCAAGAAAAAAGAAACACACACACCATAGTAACCTTGCGTCGACACAATTTTGCTTGACCCATTTTCCTCGAAGCCCGGCGACAAAGCTCAAAAGCACCGGGAGCTTTTGCTCTAATTTTAGTTGACACCCACTTCAAAATAAGATATTCATGTGGTGTTGTCTGTCTCACAGGAAAGAAATGAGGATGTTCACAATATGCAATTTATGATTGTTCGAATCTTGGGTGATGCCTCAAAAGTCGTATTTCGATGAAGTTGGACATGGCATGCACAGCGATTATCAAAAAGTGTCCTCAATTGGGAATTGGAACGGTGCTTCGCCTTCACAGAAGAGCTTTAACAAGAAGGCATCGAAGCGATCGCAGACACCGCGTGGCTCGCAGTTTGACAAAACCTACAACGTACGTAACGAGTTTCAGACCACTGAGCCCCAAGCCAAGGTGATGGCTCCCTTACCCCGTCGGCCGGTTGCACAACCGGCAAACCCAGTTGTTCCTGCAACACTCTTAAGTGGTTGTGCCCAATCTGCTGCCCCCCGAAGGCACAATGAACGACACAGCCTTTTTCGAGTCCTTGACGCAGCCCTTCTTGCTGGCAACAACTGCAGGTTAGGAGGTTAGTTAGCAACAGCAACCTTGTTGGCGGGCATTGGTCACAATATCAGTCCTCCTCAATGCCGAACGAAAGTTTGCGAAGCTCAGAGTTCGAACCCTCTTGGAGAGTCAATCACGCCAACTCATCACCCCGAATGCACACTGAACCACAAAGTCTTTTTCGAGTCCTTGACGCAACCCTTCTTGCTAGCAACAACTGCAGCAGCACCAGCAACCCTTTTTGCGGGCATTGGTCACAAGAGAAGTTCTCCTCAATGCCTACCCAAAGTGTGCAAAGCTCAGAGTTCGAACCTTCTTGGAGAATCCATCACGCCAACGTTCATCTCCAACCCTTAAATCCGCACACATATGCACAAATAAGCAGCAACCCTCCACCCGGGCAATCAATCCGCAACCCTTCCCAGTCGCAGCTTCTTGGGCCACAGCAAGGCTTGCCCATTGACAACGGCTTGGTAATTGGGCCTCCCCAATACCCGTTTGCACCCGCTCAAAGTCAAACGTTCAGCTATCCTCTGGTCCAGCTTTCAACGTACTCCTCATCGCCCCAATGTACAGCGGCGACCAACGCGGCCGCCCAATGTGCGGCAAAAACGCTGCAGAGCAACGATGCCGTTGCTGCAGTGGAGCAGTCTTTCAGTCAAACCAAATCAACGAAACATAATCCAAATAAAATGAACCGATTTGTGATGTCCGAGATCCCTCATCAGCAGGGCGCCTGCAACACGTTTCCCAATTCGGAGTCACCCCCTGAGTCAGAGTCCCAAGGCTCAGGTGACTCCCAAGGGGACACCGGCGAGCATGACTCGCAGGACTCTCAAGGCTCTCAGGGTTCGCAGGCCTCCCAAGGCTCGCAGGGGTCTGAGGGCTCTCAAGGCTCCCAAAGCTCCCAAGCCTCCCTGCAGTCCAAGAGGTCCAAGGGTCCGAAAGGGTTCAAAACCACTTTCCGTTCTCATCGGTCCTCCAGTCGCTCAGAGTGTGGCATCACGGCCAACACGCTGAGCTCCCTTGAGGCCACAGCACCACCCACCGAGATGGAGCTGAGTGACGAAGCCATCCAGGCCGTAGCTTGGAGCTCCACGGAGGATGGGGCTCTGGGGCCTGAGACTTCCTCGACCACTTACGATGACTCCCAAGCCCGGGGTGACCTCCAAGAGACGGCGAGCGCAAAGTCCCAGATCAGAGATACGCCACCGGACGAAGGCTGCGAGCCCCGGCATGACTCCCCAACCGCTGCCAATCCTGACTCTGGGGAGTCCGCGGACTCCCCTGACTGGAAGGAGACAGGCAGTGATAGCGGCTACTGGTCATCCGGCTCTGGATCGTCAAAACACTCGCAAGATTCTGGTACGAACGGCTGGAATGGCCATTTCATTGGCGCTTTCTCGGGCTGGGGGCTGTCCTCGTGGCTTGCTGGGGCGTTGTACAAGCTCAACTACGAGCAGCCCACTCCAATCCAGAGCAAGGTGTGTCATCTAACACTGCACACCCCCATGGGCGCATTCGTGACGTCTTTTGACATTTCCACATTGGCGCGCTCATTCCCATCTCCCAAGCCCTGCGTGCACGTGAATCCTGGGAACCAGACATTGGGAGCCAGACGAGGACACCAAACAGGTTTAACTATGTCTGGCATTTTTCACGGTCAGCGTAACTCCAATGCCCATCCCTGTGCTGATGCTGTACACATGTCTATGTCCGGTGCCTGTGCTCATGCGCATGCTCGTGCTTCTTCATTTACTGATGCACAAGCCAGTGCTTTGCCAACCCCGGCCGATACCCAACTCACGGCCGGGTTTAGGGCGTTGGCCACCGGCCCCGCACGAGAAGCGGACATAAGATTGTTCGTCCATCGCTCCATCACAGGTGATGCCATGCATCTTGCAGCGGCACAACGTGGTCGTGTCTGAGCTGCATCCGTGCACCGGCAAGACTTCAGCATGTGTGATCGCGGCGATGCAGCTCGTAAATTGGAACAAGAATGTCCCTCAGGCATTGCTGTTGGCTTCCACCAGAGAAGTGGCACAGTACACATACCAGCTAGTGCTGAAGCTGGGGGAGAGTGCGTGCAACGGTCGCGGAGCTCGTGAAAGATGCTGTGTTTTGGTAGGGAAGACAAGAGTGCGGGACAGCGTCAAGGGTTTTGAGAAAGGTGGCAGAGCCCTTGTGGTTGCGACAACTGGTCGATTGTACGACCTGGTGAGGCGAGGTGTGCTGCAGACGGATACTGTGACCCTTACCATTCTGGACGGAGCTGATGCCATCCTGCAGCACCTGCTGATCCCCGAGCTGGTGGCTCTTCTCCCACGGAGGATGCACTGGGCTGTATTGTGTGCCCGTCGTACTCTGCATGTCGATGACTTTGTGACGGCCAACATGAAGGATGTCTAATACATCGAGGCCGGGTCCCTTATTACCCCAAACATCGAGCATCGACCCCAAACATCGAGGGTCCATCTGGTGGACAAAATCTGTGACGCCGTGTTGTCTGGCAGGGTGCTGATTTTCTGCAGCATTGCTGGCCGGAAAGCCCTGGACCAGCACTTAAAGGAGAAGTACGTGCCCCTCGAGACAAAGCAGGAGAATGTGACGGGTTACAGCGCCCCGACTGTTTCGATCTACATTGCTTCTGATGCCCTGGCCCGCGGCATCAGCATGTCGAACGTTGCAGTTGTCATCAATCTGGGTCTGCCTCCCAACAGTATTACGTATGCCCAGCGTGCAGGGCGTTGCTGTGGGTCGAACCAGATGGCGCACGTAGTGGTGATCAATATGGTGGACACTGACGAAAAGGGGGCGGTGGCAGAGGTGGAGAAATTCTGCGGGGTCCAAATGACGGAGGTGAAATGGGAGAGAGCTGTGCTACAGTGCAGTCTTGCCTGCAGTGTGACAGAGTGAGCCGGCCCAGTGAGAGAGCCCACGCTTGGAGACCCGTGGCGTGTGCCTGCAGCCTGCTGTAGGGTTGTAGGGCCACTCCAAGCATGAAATGATCAAGCACAGAAGAGATTCGCCTTTGCAAGAGATATGTCGCGTCTTTGCATGTGCCAGCGGGATGTCAGTTCCACGTGGCTCCAGCGGGCATATGCTTTTTCGTATCTTGGGGTGCACCGGTTCGCCCGGACTACTGCTTCGTTGACTTGCACAAGCCCCCCCGGTCCACCTGAACCGCACCTGCCCGATGCCATCTCGTGGCGGCGGTGGGCAATTTTGTGTGGTATTTTGGAAGTCTTACTGACGTCAGCTACAATCATGCTTTCGTGCTATGTGCATTCCGATTTGTCACACCTCGGAGGGCTGCTTCATACAAAGCTGGTCTTGGATCAGAGCAGCATGACACAGGCCACCACTGCATGGCCCTTCATCTCAGCCCAATTGGCTGATGATACGTGGTCCATCTGGTGATGGGAAAGAAAGATTGAAGTGCAGCAGATGACAGACCACAGTGCATGCAGTCAAGGCAGGCAGAAAGGCTTCCGTTGTTCCGTATGGCATTCTTTGGTAATGCGGGTCCTTTCTACGCCGATGATGGCAATCCCTCAGGGTTTGGCAGAGATTTTTGAGGCTTTTGTCTTGAGCAAGTGCCACGCGCATTGTAATGTCAAAGAGGCGAAAAATGAACGAAAAATTCAACGAAACCAACCCCCAACCAGCTGTATCCAACGATGAGTGTGTCACAGGTAAGATTCGTCGCCTGTTCATACACCCTCAACGCTGGGATCACCCATCGAATAAAGCAGCTCTCTGTATCTGATGTGCATCAGAAGCCCAGCAACCAGTCATGTCTGAGTGTCAGGGTGCTGTAGGTGTTTCAAACACCCACCCCTGCAGATCCTGAGGACAACACGGAGACTGCGGCATTCAAATGTCCCATGCGGCATTCTGCACCGCAGTCTTGTGCAGTCTGCACCACGGTACCAGTGTAGAACGGCTTCATCATGGTAAAACCAAGATGGAGCCTCTCAGGAATAATCTCAATCTAAACTTCAGCAACCTTGATAGCAATACAGGGGTTCCATTGATTGGCTGTCCACGTGATCCAGGTGTTTCTGCTGCTCTGATTTGGTGTAGACATTTGTTTGCTTTTCAAATGATCCTATATAGAATGGCTCCATGATGTGGTAAAACCACCGATGGAGCCATAGGAATAATCTCTTGGTCTCTAATCGAACCTCAGCAGACTTTGATGGCAAAACGGGGATTCCACTGATTGGCTGTCCCTGTGGTCCAGGTGCTGCTCTGATTTGGGGTAGATATTTTGTCTGTTTTTAAAATGATAACCCCAGTCTCAAAGTCTGATTATTACGCCATGTTAACAGCACACAGCGCATTGCAGTCCTGCGGATAGTGTGTACCCCAAAATCTCTGATTGCTGCATCCAATTTGTATCCCAAGTTTCAAAAGTGTGTATCCTGTGTGTATCCCAACCCGAAAATGTGTCTCCGCTTGTGCCACACCCTCATTCCACCAAATCTCTCCTTTGTATACAGACACAATGAAGCAAACATCTTTGAAGCTGCACCTCAGTGCCTCTGTACCCCAAACAAGGTAATTTGTTCCCTGTGCGGGATGGCCGATTCTCTCTCTGTTGTCTCTTTTCTTGTGCATCACGTGTCTATCCCAAGCTTCAAAAGTGTGTATCCTGTGCTGTCATGGATGCGCACTATCTGCACGACTGGTGCATTGCAGCCAAAGCAGGCATAAAGAATTCGCATTCTTTGGTAATGCGGGTCGCCAATGATGGCAATCCCAGTACTACGTCGCAAGTGGCTCCATGATGGCGCATATTTCACAAGGAAACATTCGACAAAACCAACCCCCAACCAGCTGTATCCAACGATGAGTGTGTCACAGGTAAGATTCGTCACCTGTTCATACACCCTCAACGCTCGGATCACCCATCGAATAAAGCAGCTCTCTGTATCTGATGTGCATTAGAAGCCCAGCAACCAGTCATGTCTGAGTATCAGAGTGCTGTAGGTGTTTCAAACACCCACCCCTGCAGATCCTGAGGACAACGCGGAGACTGCGGCATTCAAATGTCCCATGCGGCATTCTGCACCGCAGTCTTGTGTAGTCTGCACCACGGTACCAGTGTAGAACGGCTTCATCATGGTAAAACCAAGATGGAGCCTCTCAGGAATAATCTCAATCTAAACTTCAGCAACCTTGATAGCAATACAGGGGTTCCATTGATTGGCTGTCCACGTGATCCAGGTGCTGCTCTGATTTGGCGTGAACATTTTGTTTGCTTTTCAAGTGATCACCCAAGTCTCAAAGAGCCAAAATTTGCCCATACTTCAGGCTATTTGAAGAATGGAGGGCCATCATCCTCTCTGTAGTGCACTCATGCCCTCCCAATTTGACGTTGATGCACAACATGAGGGCTTCAAGAGCCCAGTCATCATTGGAACATGGACACAAGAAAGTACAGGGGAAGGTGTGGGGTCCCAAAAGATCCTGCCGGTTCGGTCTAGAACACACTCACCGTGTGCGACCCTAGTTTGTATTATATGTGCTGCTTGTGTAGGTCTCTTCAACTCATGGTGTGGCTGTTCCAGACAGCGTTCATCTGTAGTATCAGAAGGAGGGCTCTGCAGCACCTCTCTGTGAGGAGGCCTGTCTGCCCAGGAGATGCCACGTAATCCTGGGAAAGCCCAGCATGTACGTGGTTTTGACTTTTAGGGTGGGTCACCGAAGTGAATAGTCCCATGCTATAGCTCCCCCCATGAAGTGGACATGCTATAGCTCCCCCCATGAAGTGAATAGGCCCATGCCATAGCTCCCCCATGAAGTGAATAGGCCCATGCTATAGCTCCCCCCATAAAGTGAATAGGCCCTCGCTGGAGACCTCATTTGGAGCATCATTGTATTTGGCTGTTGTTTTTGTTATTGTGTCTTGAACAGATTTGCCTTTGAAGCACAGGTTGTGCAGCATACTCAATTAACTTGTAATTCTGCGCCCCTCGTCGGCTATTGGTTTTTTTGTTCAGGAAGGGGGAATTAGCAAAGCAGTCGCACTGCTAATGCCACCACCATTGTTTTGTTTTTCAGCCCGCTTCTTCATGCAGTTTGCTTGCCTTCACACTTCTTGTCTTTCGAAATTCGGTTGTACAACATGCTGTTTGCCAAGTGCAGCCATGTAGATCCATGACGCGACAAAAAAAAGTTCTCTTCAACTCATGATGTACCATCTCCACTCCTGCACCAGTGTTGCCCTGTGTGTGTTGTGTGCGCTGTGTGTATATTGTAGCAGCAGTGTTGGAGGACCATACCTCGTCCATCGAGCTTTTGAAGGCTGAGGCCCAGCAGCGTTCCTCGGCAGCAGACAGCCAAAATTGGTTCTGCTCCTCTGTGGCCACGGACCAATGGTTACGGTTATGTTGGTCATTTCATTCACTGCACGAGACTCCATGATTTGCACAGCACTCCCTGACATACCTCCCTGAGTGTGCCCCCATTATGTTCCCCATTTTCCAACTGACTTCAATGTTGGTTTGGGCTCATTTATTTGTGCAGACATTGCACCAAAAAGTTTTGTTTTTGAAATGCACAAGTAATTCACAAAAGAGCAAACGCTGCAGAGTCTCTCCACAACAGTCAGCAGCAGGCATGGATACAGAGCATCAAATTGGGTTCCAAGCATGGTACTAGGATGTTTCTCCGGGGAACAGAAAGACAGGGGAAGACCGAGTGACCTCTGTTGCCTCTTTGCGTTGCTGCATCGCAGAGAGCAAGGCTCCGCTACCACACTACTTTGCGGGACAATCGTAGCATTTGAGAGCTCTGATCCTTGATTCTGAGAGATCTGTCAAGTGCTTCCTGGTCAGTGGGCTTCGCCAGCTTGCCAAGGCTTGCAATGGACCCAAACAACACAGCAAAGAGCAGGGCTCCTTGACTCTTGTGGCGCGCTCATGGACACATACCCCCCCCTTTTCCTACCCCACCCCTTGTCCTTCCCCGGGGGAGGGTGGGGGACCGTCACTTGGTCAACACAAAATTTTTTGTTACCGCTCACTGTGTTGTTGTGTGGGTGAATGTGTTGTGAGGCACTGCCACTTGTATCCCTTGTACTCTGAGCAGGACATTTTGCTCACTTTCGCTGAAATAGAAGTTGACAGCACAACCATGTTTACTCCTGGGACAAATGTTCCTCTGCTCCACAGGGGAACCTGTTTTGGCGCAGGTCGTTGGATATTCAGAGCACAGTGATGCATATCACTGCATCTCTTATGAGCACGAAGGCAAGACAGTCCTGCCACTGTATTCTTTCGTTTTGCAGTGCAATTTCTGTGCCTGAAAATGTGTGTGTATGGTGGAAGTGCGGTTCCCTAGGGTGGGGTGGGGGACTGTCACTTGGCAACCGTCCCCCAGGGGGTGGCGGGGGACCGTCTTCCCCGGGCTGGGGCAAGACAAGGGAGGGGGGGGGGGTACACAGCTTTAAAAGGAAAGCTTTGGGTTCAAGACCTTGTGAGCCTGGAGGCATCAATCCATGCAAATTATTTGCAGAATTGCCCAGCCAACTATTGCAACAGCTGTTCCGGAGCAGCCACTCATCATCGCATTAAAGACTAGCATTCGTGAAGCCCAAGCTTTGGGCCCAAAATGGATTTGCAACCCCCCCCCCCCTTCAAGGAGTCAGATATGTTGGTACATGTTGTGTGAGACACGCCCCCCTCCCCCCCCTCCTTTGTAACTCCTGTATAGGGGGCGCAGGAACCGTCACCTTGACCTTCTTGTTTTTCACAGGACTGGTGGTTCTGCAGGTTTTGATGGGATTTCTGTGGCACTGCCGTTGATGCATTGTGATTCATTTGTTGCTTCCAAGATTATGCATATATCCATGTGCCACACAGATCACTCGGTTTCATCCACAGGGTCTTGCACCAGTATGGCGGCGAAGGGCTCTGTTGTTGCACATGGACGTTTGTTTTTTTTTTTGTCTTTTTTATCTGATGCATCTCAGGGGTCCAGCAGTGCTGAAATCTGGTCATATCGGGCCGTGAGGCAAGGTGGCAGCCACACTTGCAGCAAGTGAGCCCGTTCCAGTGGCCCCTGTTGCCCCTGAGCATGTTCAGCTCTTCAAGGTCAAATATTGCTGCCAGAAAAAGTCGCGCACGGAGCCCATTCTACAATTAGTAAAGCACACCGTAATGCATGCACCAAAGATATTGAGCCGAGTCACTGCTGCATTCCTTGGTCTTGCTTCTCTTGCAGAGGCATGGGTGAATGCCAGGCAGCATCTTCTGTGGTATCTACCTTGCCCCCCCCTTGAAATCCCCCCCCCCCCTGGGGGGGGGGGCGTCACTTGGCCTAAAAAGCAAAGGAAATACTAGGCGCCTAAGGCGCCGAAGAAAATTTCTTTATGTTATGCTGGAACCGCTGCAATTCTCGTGTGTGTGGTGCAATCCCCCTCTCCCCCCAAGGGGGGGAACCGCTATTTCGTGACTGTCCCTGCTCCCTTGTAGGGCAACATTCGGTATGAAGGTGTGAAACCCCAGGCTGCGTTGTCTGATGCATTATGGGACAAAGCCAGATTCATATAGTATCCCAAGAACAGGCCTATACCTCACAAAGAGGGGGCCGCACTGTCTTCTTTGGTACCTTGCCCCCCCTTTGAAATCTGCCCCCCCAATGTGGTGCAGGTCCCCCTACAGGGAACGAAGCTCAGGATACTTAGCTAAGGTATACCTCCGGGTCACAGGCATACGAGTTCTGTTATATATACTGAACGCAACAAAAAGACTGTAAGAGTATGTTTGCATGGTTGTGTTGTGCACGCTATGCGTTTGTTGGGCATGTCTGTGTGCGTGCCGCTATGCGTTTGTTGAGCATGTCTGTGTGTGTGCTGCGCGTTGCTTGAAACTCCTGAGGGGGTGGGGGGTGCAGAAGCTGTCTTTTTTGGCCATTTTGACCATGTTTTCACAGAGGTGCACAGGTACCGTTTTACGCCACTGCAGAAATAACAAGGGGGTTGGCACGGCAGTTGGCAGAGATGGACCATAGCCCTGCCCTATGGCGTCACCGTACCTGTTCCGGAGTTCCTATTGCTCGTGAGGGGCTGTGGATGGGCCAGGGCAGGGAGGACGAGCAGGCAGAGCAAAGCACATCTGATTATGTGGGCAGTGCTGCCAAGCCTGCAGTAGTCAGTGATCTTTCATGCAGTTGAGTACTCCAGTACTGCCCTGTCCGTTTTTTCTGTTCCTGAGCATTGCACACTGATGTCCCTATCAGCCGTCAGTCGCTTTTGTGCTTCAGAGCACGCTGGGATGCCTACAGTTGTGGCAGTTTCCCACGGCATTTCCTGGTATCAGATTCATCCTATCCACACTTCCGTCGGACAATTGTAGGATTGGACAGCTCTGATCCAAACGTTTCTCGCGCACCATCTGCCAAACGGGTTTTGTCAAGTCACCTAGGTCTGAACCCCGACCCCCTGGCATGACCCCCCCCAAAAAGACGGATAGAGGAAGTGTGAGTGAGTGCACATTTTCTGATTTCCTGTCCATACTCCGTTTGTTTCCATTGGTCCATCTGTTGTGTTTTCTTGCCCTTTGCAACAAATACACACGCCAATACACACGAATACGCACGCCACTTGCAGCGCATGTTGCAGCAGGTCCATTGTGTTCTATTGAGTTCCTCCCTACTATAACATTTCGCTGGTCTGGTTGTACGAATGCAAGATTAAGTACAACGGCAGGTGTGTGCACTCAGGTCACAGCAATATCCAGTTGCAACTGCTAGCATCACTGCTAGTCACCAACGGTCATTGCTGGCTGACTTGTGTGTGAACCACGTTAGGCTAGCAACAGTGGTGTCAAGCTTTCACACGGTTCATTGTCTGCAGAATGAAATTTGAACTCATGTGCATGGTTTATGGAATTGCACCCAGCAGATGCAGTGCCCGGCAAGGACCAGTCCAAGGTATTCCAAAACCCTCTGGGATATGTATTTTCTGGGCTACACTGCCACCTCTACTGTGTAAGCACAATTAGCAGGTCTTTTAGTGCAGATGCTGCAATTCATTTCATCATTTTGCTGAAGGGCTCCTTCACGGTTCAGTTGGGTTCGAGATGGATCAGTCCTATGCTGTCACTGATCCGGCCCACTTGTTACCTGTGTCTGAAGCAGTGGAAACAGGCCTCCCTGTTGTTCACTGGTTCCTTTGCTCAGACGGTGTGCTCATAGATGCAGCGTGGTAAGGCATCAACTGTGAGTAACACAATTTTTGTTTTTAAATTCTGAGAGAATATCTGTAAATATTCTTCAGCCACAAGAGGTTCCCCAAGGAGTATTCTGATCCACTGACGGAGAGCATTTTTGAACTGTGTGTCCTTCACTGGGGGTTGTTTCTGTCTGTTTTACTCGACGTTCCTACCTTAGACATCTTCCAGTTGTACCTCTTGCATACCTGGTTGCGTGGGCTTTGCCCAACACAATCTGGGGTCAGCTACTGGCCTTGTGAGTGGTTTGTGCAGCTCGAGTGCCAAGGGGCTCTGGCCCCTTTCCACTGGTCCTTTCTGTCTGCAGTCATTGCAAAACCAAACCTGATGGCAATATGGCAAAAATGTTGGTTCAAACAGCTTTTTGTTGCCCTTTTGATACTGGCAGTAGGTACTTTGTCCAGCTTCTATGGGTTACAATACAGTTCCCCTGTATCAGCAAAGGGCAGGGCCAAGATGTAACCAGACTGGGTACATCATGCAGTACATCATAGAGAAGTGGAAAGATGGGGAAAGATGGGGAAAGATGGGGGAGGAAAAATGGGGCTGAAGTGGAAAAATGGGGAAAGATGTGGTAAAATGGGGAAACTTGGGGGAGGAAAAATGGGGCGGGACATTGATTTGGGTTTGCTTTGCTATTTCCTGTTCCCTGTAGAGCATCATCCAAGTTGGTTGGGAATGGGCAACGATATTGTGTTGTGCCCTCTCCTCTCTTAGCCAGTATGGGACACCTTGTTACTCACAAGGGGATTAAATATGTCCCAGTGAAGTTGATCACTGACCCAGAAAGGAAGTGGGTGACTGCCACGTGGTTCTCAAAGCTACTCAACCGAGCAATCAAGTCGAACAACATGAAGAAAATGATGGCATCTGATTCGGGTATACATAGTACATGCCCAAGGCCGACTGCTTGGACGACGCCTTAGGAATTTCGTGATTTTGGAGGATGCCATATCATTCTTACCCAATTTTCCCCATCTTTCCCAATCTTTCCCCATTTTCCCCTATTTTTCCAGCTTGCCCAGTTTTCCTGCAGTACATCATGAGTACGCCTCTGGGTACGTCATCAGAAATTCTGCTGGGTACATCTGAGCCCTGAAAAGCCCAGTGGTAGTACCCCGACCCCCGTTTGTCCACCTCCCCCCGTGGAGGGGGAACCGTCGCCAACTAGTTCCAAAAGAAAACGCATCAGTGTCATACTGCACAGGACCGCATATGTGAGACCTTGTTGTCTGAGCTCATATGCACATCCTTTTTGCTGACCCATTGTACTTTTCAGACCTCTGAAAATGTATACCGTGTAGTACGGAAAACTCAGGCAGAAAAGGTATCGGTGAATCATCCCCAAGAATATTGTTCTCGGACTCTAGTCATTGGAAATGGTGTGTTCCGTCTCCATGGAGATAAGAATCACACCCGTCAATCTTTCTAGCACAAGCGTCGCATTCAGGTGGAAGTCCCGCATTATACTCTCCACCAGAACTGCTTGCACGCACAGTCAAACACGGACCCTGAACAAGCGGCAATGACAAGGGTTGTTCAACAATGTCAAACAGAAATCAGGTCAACGGCAATCTGCTGTTTACAACCGCAAAATCGCAAAAAGACATCTTGGTGCCCCTGAAAGTGTGCACGACCGCGCTGGAAGTTTTACATTGTGCCTAACGAATGGATGCAGTGCATTGAGAACTCTGCTTATTGAGCATCTATGCATCTCAGGGTGTATCCAACAGTGTCTGGCAACCAACAGCACACAAATGACTGGTCATGAATTATGTACACCTTAACTGCTTGGTCCGTGGTGGATCCAACGTCCTTTGGGGTTGGATGGACAAAGGGGCAGGGGGGGGATTGGACGTTTCTCTGTGCGCATTGTGTGAGTCAGGAGGTGGGATGCCTGTGGCTGGGGGGTGCACAGAGGGTTTGCACTAGCGCTGCTAGTGGCAGCAGAGCGCAAAATGGCCGGACACGTCCACACATAGAATGTGAGGCCACACTGTCTACCACAGGCTACCACAGTCATTTGTGGGATCATCGTAGCATTGGACAGCTCTGAACCTTGATCCCGAGGGGTCACCTCGAGTACTGTGAAGTGAGCAGGCTACGCCAGCTCATATTGGTCCGAGACAAAAAAAAAAGAATGTGAGGCCACACTGTCAGGTTGCTCAAGCATAGGATGACTCCAGGGGTGTGAATCAAAATAGGCCGAATCATCATGCTCACGGAATAGCACAAAAGGATCGTTTCCAAGTAGGTGGTTAGTCTCGTAGTTGTGCAGAAATGCCTGCGCTGAAATCAGGCGGCTGGAAAGATTTGGATTCACCAAATCAAATTTGTGAATGGAGTGAAGCACAGCGAAATTGTGATGAAAAATTGCCAAAGAAATTTGAAAATGATCGCCAATGATGGGTTTCATAATAATAGCAACAATGTGTCTTTGTTTTCCACTGTTTTGTCAAATTTTGTCGGTGGTGCAATTTCTTGGGCCCAACATCGAGAAAAGATCGCCCAGGGTTGTGTTTGAGCAAAGAAGAAGAGGAAGCCATACAAAGTGTTCTACTGCAAAGAGATCCGAGACCACCACATCCACAATGGGGGTTTTCAAAACAAAGTGAAGTGGTAGGCTTACTCTTTGGCCTAATCTATTTGGGAGCCTATTGTGAACGTTGCAGGCAAAGATTTTATAACCTAGTGGGAAAAGAGGTGGTTGGAAACATATACAGTACACAATGGTGACTCTGTAGTGGTTCCGTCGTCCCCCCAGCACAGCAGTGCCGCACTCCTCTGTGGGTAACAGTACATGCCGGGCATGGGGGGGTGGCCGTGTCGTTCACGGAACCAAGACTTCTGCAGGTGGGGTCGTGCCTGTGTCCTCCGAGTGGCGCTTCGAGCTTGTGGTGTCAAGTCCAGCCGTGTTTCTACGGGCTCCGGCTCCCGCTGCTCTTGGACTTCCTCTATGTTCAGTCGCGAGAACCGTCGCCGTTCCTTGTAAGACCCGAGATAGAATATCGAGTCGCAAATCCGTACTATAGCAGTAAATCAAGAGGGTCTTGTGGCGACTCGCTATTGCTACTTACTCGCTTGTACTGGGGCGCTTGGCGGCAGCTCAAGCAACATTTGGCCCAGTGGCAAGTGGGGTGTTTGTTGGAGCACGCGATTCAGAAGGTTTTCATCACGTTTTTTCTAGCCATGTTTCCTTGTTGTAGGGTGAGTGTGCAGTGATAGTGCAGGCACTAAGGGCACTCATAATCACTCATAACGCCGTTAGGCGTGGCACTGCGTAGTGCATATGCAAGGGGTAGACCAAGCAGGTGGTGAACAGAGACAGTTCCCCAGGTAAAGCTGGAACACATGATAAATGTGGAACCCTCGTTTGTACTATATGCCCTACTTCTTGACCCAGGCTGTTGCCTGAGAGCTCACATTATACTCATCGAACTTGTTGAGCCTGAGAAAAAAAAATAAGTCACACTTAGCCACTCGTTCGTCATATCTAGTGGCAGTGCGCTGAGAGACCGGTGGTGGTTTAGTGGGCCATGGGGCCACCGGCACAACGTCAAAGTACGATATTTTACATACGTTTGTTTATGCAATCAATGAGGCGGCAAGCAGCCCCTCCCCCTAGTCCTCCAATGGAAGCCACAATCATGTCGCATTGCTTCGGCGGTAAAATGTTCTTTGATGTCAACCAATTCTCCATTCTTGAAGCGCGGTCAAGGGCAATGTGGACATCGATGTCACACCCAAAGGATGCATACCCGAAAACATGCCAAGTCACTTTACCTACACAACGGCATTTTGTGCATCAATGCAATGCTAACGGCTCCGTCCTCGTAACAAAGAAGTGAGGGTATGATATTTTTTTTGACTGACTCCAGAAGTTAAAAGAGTACTCAAGACTGTGCTTGGGAAAGTGGGCGTCTCCAGCATATGATACAGTGGATCCCCGCAACGCGGGGCACATGGCAAAGACCCAGAGTTCACATGCGTATACCAGAGGGCTCTCTGATGCGGTAGGCAAAACCGCCACGCCATATGGCAAGCCTATAATGCGTAAGATTTAAGGGGGTTAAGACATGCTGGATCACGTGTGTGCCATTCCCCATAGGTCCTCAAAAGTGACAAGCTTTCGTCGCTTTGTAGGGGCCATGTCCAGCAGTGGGCGTTGGCCCAAGATGCCGGGCCTTGTGCGGCACTTGCGTTTAGGCAGAGGCGACTCCACATGGTGGGCGGCGCGCTCAGATGCCCACAACTGGCTCATCGCCGAAAAGAGCTGAATCCTTCGGTTATGCCGCTGGTAGTGCTGGTGTGCGGAGGTGGTCCACACTCTAGCACGTCGCAGAAGGGAGTGCTGGTGCCGTGATTGCTGCACCAGATCATCTAGCATCGCGGTATGAAACCATCAGTGAGGCCCTGAGAACGGCACGTTGATGCAGAAACCAAGGCTGGGCAACAAAGAAGTGAACGTATGATATGACAAGAAATTCATCTTTCCACCAACCAAGTGTACCGCAATCAAGAATTAACAACACCTAGATGCGGGGACCTTTATTGGTCCCCTAGTTGGGTTGTTCTCCAAAACCATGTGCCAACATATGCCTCCACAAAGTGCTACAAAATACCTACTTGTTGCACTTCGTATGCAAGGTTGCAACCATGTTTGGCAACACTGCCCAAAACATTGACATAAACAAAAAGAAGAATGGTTTTGTCCGGCCTGAAGAAAGATAGCACAATGCTGAACGACAATTCTTTCATGATTCCTTGCAAAAAACTCCTGGGGGTACATCATTGACGGCCCACTTTTTCAAATCTCACCACCACGCGCACTCTGTTGGTCTCGTCTAAAAACTAAAGTTATGCAAGAAATTGTAGTTTTGCCACCTAGGGGGGGGGGGCAGGTAACGCATCCATGTGACTGCATGGAGAATAGGGTCGGGACTATTTCTGTGTATTTTAGTTGAAGCTTTTGGCTGCCAGACAGTCCTTTTGCATGTCTTCTGATGTGCATGCAGCTAATCGTCGCAAAGTGGCCTTTGCGACGGATGTTGATATGCCGCTTATTACGGTGGGTGTCATGGTGTGATGGAACTGGGGATATATCGTTCGCGTTCGTGTCTGCTGAGGAGCGTGGGATGATGGCAGCCCAATTTCATGCCCAACTACTTCTTCGAGGTCTCCAACTGTTTGAGGTGGACGAACTGTTGCACAGGGCGCCGCCAACGTTTGAACAGCATGAGATTTTGTTGAAGATGGCACTGTTTGAGAAGACGTATTGCTAGCAGTTGACTGTGGAGACTGGTGAATGGGAGCAGAGTGATCCTGTCAGCCAGCGCGAAGATCATGTTGACCAACCTATCCCGCCGGAAGATGTTCAAAAGGAAATCGATGTCATTGAGCGACGACTTCAGCAATTGCGAGGTCCTTGTGCTCCGCCCCTCTCCGTGGACAATGTTTTGGTGTTGACTAGAAAATCGCTACCCTGGGTCTGGCAACGAGACATTGCACAAGCCCTTTTTGGTTATCTCAAAAGTGATCCTGCTAATGCGGCCAAAGCACGCAGAGTCTTGGCTCAAGACACTTGGGATGTAGTGTACCATTTTGTTGATAGTGCGTCATCGAGTGTACGAGCAGCAGCCCGTCCAGTGCGTACTTCGCTGCTGCCGCAACAATCCTCCGAGCAAATACGTGAAGAGGGTACCGGAGCTCCGAGTACATGCTTGAAGTGCGGCATGCACAGTCACTGGGCCCGACATTGTGCAACACAATCATTCCAGAATCAACCGCACCCACCGATGGGCCCGATGCCGGCGCGAAGTGCAGGACCTCAACGACCAGAGGGCCCACCGGCTGGCCCGACGACGGTGGGAGCCCTACCTTTTTGAGGTGGATTTACTCACGTGGGAGACCAAACATTGTATGCGGCCTTTTCTACGGGGCGCACGTACAATGCTGATGTGCCCCTGCCTTATTCGTGTGTGCGGTGCAATCAGCTTAACTGGAACCGGCAAGGATGCGTGCCTCAAACTCATATGGACACCGGAAGTGTGCTGTCCGGTACGGGAGCTACTGGTGCCCCTTTGGTGTCCAATAATGGCGGGCTGCATCAGTGTGGGTAGCACGAACAGGGGGGATGTTCCTACCCCCACATACCCTGCCTTCCCCCCTGGGCCATAGTATCCGGCCTCTGTGTTGTGCTACCTTGCCACCACATTGTCCGATATCCGCGCGGACGATCCAACAACCCGGCATCTTGCCTTGGCCCTGGCCAAATGGGCCAGTGGCACCGTTTCTACATGGATTCTGGCGCTACGGTGCTTGTCCAGAACTGCTATCAAATATCCAGCACTGTTGGCCGCCGATGCGTTATCCACACACATTCGATTGCTTGCTGCGGAGGGCAAAACGTCCGCCACCCTCCGGGGTGTCCTGTCTGCAGTACGCCTTTGTGAACGATGGGAACTGCTCCGTGCAGTCGTCACGCCTCGCCATCGGGCAATGGCAGCAGGGGCCAACGCAATTTACCAACAATCTCAATCGGGGATATCATGGGGCACATCCGAAGTTCTTGTGCACATGTTGTCCCGCATCCGTACCCGTGACAATACGGTGGTCCTCGCAGTGGCCTGTTTATCGACGGAACACTTGGTGCGAGTTGGAGAAGCCACCAGTATCACAGGAGCATCCCCACGGCATTTGCCGCTGGGCTGATTGGAGTGCATATGAGCACATACCGATGGGGACGGTATGGGGGCGCGGAACATCGGCAATGTACGCCCGCAAATATTGTCGTCACGCTTCAGCCCATTTACCAAGGGGGGCAACGTGCCAGCAGCTCGCATGTTTGGATTAGAAAAATCGGATACCATTGACTAGCATTGTTGGAGACGATTTGGGGCGGCCTTGTTGGCGTGGGCTTGATACGCCGTGTACATCATCAGTTTGTGGGGACGTTGGAAAACAGAGGCACAAGCACTTGCCTACTCCTCACCACCGCTATCTTGGAACATCACGTACCCTATCCTCCCGTGGCCCGATCAGTTTTGGTTCCCACCCACGACTCCCCGCAGCGATTGCTTCCAAAAGTCCCCTACACATGGCAAACGGAACACAGTGCGCTAACGGAGGTCCTAGGCGAAGCCATGTGTGCGCCCCCGCGAGGAAGCACCCTACACAGAAACGGGGGCGTGCAAGCCACTCGATGCGCCTCAGCAATTGTCGAAGGGGCTTGAGCGTGTAGTGAGACAGGATGAACACAACCCGGCGGCTTGCGACGTCGGCCAGTCCCTCGGGCTTATGCGCCACCCGGGGTCTGTCCAGGGTGAGCTGCTTCCCCATCCACGTAAGGGACTCGGTAGCATCCAAGGTGGACTTAAGGCTGACAAGGCATCCTTTACGAGTCAGATGAGCCGTTGTGTCGCATGCCACTGGCGTGGTCAACAAGCGGTCCCGGCCAACAAAAAGAATACCATCGAGATATTGAACAATAACGGCCTGTGTGTCATGTAGTTGAGACAACAGAGCCCCAATGAGGTGTGGTACCGGGCCAGGCGCTTGGTGCCAGCCAAATGGCACACGCATAAAGGCATAGGTGGTGCCAGCTGCGGCCACCCCAACGGCACCCGCCATAGCAGGGGGAAGGTGCACGCTCCACTAGCAGTTCCTCAAGTCTATTTTGGCCCCACACCCCCCCCCCCCCTACACCAAGCGCAGAAGTCCCGCGAGGCCCTCGAGCGAGGGCAGGCGGAACGGCCTCACGTTGATTGAGCAGGCATGATTGAAGGTCTGCATATCAATAATGAGCGCGCACTTCGCAAGGGATTTATACTTTACAAAGGCACCTGCAATGGAGGATAGTGGGAATTTATGGATGAGACCCTGCGCATGCAATCTGCGGAGCACTGCCGCTACCTTAGGGCACGACGACGCCTGGGCTGCCGGGGCTTTCTCGCCAGCCTATTGGAAGTGGGGGTCAGGGCACGGAGCCCAGAGGTTGTCTGGGACCTGCACCGAACCCGCCGGGCCCATTCCCTGGCCCGCAAGTTCAATCGCAATTGTGTCCCCATCCCCAAGCTAAGGAGAGGATGGTTCGTCAGGTGGGCCATGCTTTGCCAAGTGGTGGAGCGTGTCACGCAGCAGGGTCTCGTCTTCCGGGCTGACTTTGGGCCGGTCCAGCGCCTAGCGGTGCGACTATGCCCACCACATACATAGCAGGCTATCCGCCCGACTGTAGTCCATAGATGCCTTGACCGCCGTTAGCACTGCCGCGTCCAAGGTGTGCTCACTTATTGGCTTTTCGCACCGTCGGCAAGTGCTTTGGGGCGGGGACTAGTTGTCCTTGCCCCGCCCTTGGGATGGCGAGTGGGTCGGTTGAGGGCTTGCGCTCGAGGGCTACACCATCTCTTGCGGAGAACGATCTGCGGACGAAACACCATTGCGGGATCGGTGAGCCTTGGGTCTCCATAGCTGGATTCGAACGCGCACATGAGGCCTGTGCTGCGCCTTGCTGGCGGTTCCGAGCACGTGCACGTCCTCCCCGTCATTCCGGGGCCACTCCACAATTCGTGCCAGGGGTTCCCAGTACCCTGTCAGCGGAATCGTCCCCTTCGTCATCACTGCCAACCTTGATGATAATGGGTGAGCCCAAAGTGTTGGAGACTGCGCGCCGCAGGAGGGCGCCTGCAAGCCAGGGCTGGACGGCATACAGGGGTAGTGTGGCGGTGCCTGCGACCTCATGCGGCCAAGGGGCCTGGTCTGGGAGCTCAAATTCACAGTCCGGCCTGGGTACGGCGTACTCCCATGCTTGTCAATGAGAGGTCCACTTGTTCCACATGCATACGGAGGTGATGGGGGCTTCGAAGCGCGACCATGGCTGCCGCAGCAAGTCGTCTCTAGCAGTGCCAAGTGACTCTTGCCCATGGGGTCACAGGAGGAGATGCATACGGCGTTCCAGCTCTTCGTCTGAGAAGAGTGGCAAGCACTAGGCCCTGCGCTGGACGATGCCACACGCTAGTAGGGCTTGTCGCCACGGCTCACCCCACACCCCTAGCCTAGCTAGCATCCACCGTCTCTCGGTCTTGCGGTCGTAGAACCTGATCTAGCCCGTTTGGCTAATGTTGACCTTCCGTATGCTGGCGTCCTCCCCGACCCGAAGGTGGTGGTAAACACTGAGAGACGTTGAGGGTGAGGACGGCAAACTCCATCTCAGAGCGGACTACGGCGGCCATGATGCGGAGCATGCTGAGGGTACCCCAAATTCGCTGGCCAGGCCTTGAGTTGTAGGCCCGACCAGCCCCGGCTGCAATGGCCCAACGGATGGGGCATACGGTGGGCCGTAGGAGTTGGAGCTTTCCGGCCATGCGGGCTGCCAATATCGTGCCGCGCACAGGACTTCCCCGCCATTGCCACGTACACCAAGTGCCGTGCAAGGGTGTGTGCCCACAATTGCGCCGCGTACAAAAGCCTTGCACGGCCGACGTGCCGGAGTTTCCGCGCCGAGGCAAACACTGTGCTCTCCACCCAACATCGAAGAGCAAGGGCTCGGTGCTTAGTGGCAAAATCCGCGGCCCACAGGTTGGAGATGATCGTGGCCACGCCATGGAGGTCGGCCGCAGTGCCCTGATCCCATTCCCCAACCCCGGGCCCCCTGGGTTGGCCAGGGGGAACAGGTCACCCGGGGGCCATGAGGCAACGGATACTGGGCTCGCATACGCCCCCGTGTCACAGGCGCATGGTCATAACCCGGTCAGGTCACCCGGGGGGGAGACCCCCCTAAGCAAAAGGGCTACTGGGGCAGGGGGCCCTAACCTGCTAAGGGGCCAGTTGCTGTTGGTGGTGTAGCTATGCTGCCGCACGACAGGGTTAGAGCGACCATTGCATTCCATTGCACCTGACAAACGGGCAAGGGGGCGGCCCACAAGCGTCGTATGTGCGCCCGGTGCTCAGGGCTGTGTACAGGGTTTGGTCCCCCTACACAAAGAAGCCTCCAGCAGCTGGCATCCACGCGAGGTCTGTACCATGGGCTGTGCCTGCAGCCACTGCGGTTGCGATTGCTCAGGAAGCTGGGATTGCTACGACTCGCACTCTCTCGCCAAGTGGCTGTGCATGTTGCACTTGAAGCATGCACTAGGCGGACCTGTCCTGGGGGCCTGTGGCATTTGCTGCCAGGCCGGGAAGTTGCCAGCCTTCAGATCAAGGGTCAGCTACAAGGCCGCCCAAAAGCCGCCAGACAGTGCCGTTGGTGCCGCGGCCTATGCGTAGCCGTACTCTGATGTGTCTGCCCTCAAGTAGATCACAAGCGTCTCGACTAGTTGACGTTGCTTGGCATAGAGCAGCGGGTTGTTTACCACCTGCTGCAGTTTGCCCAGCGATAACGGCGGGATCGACGGGCCCCTGCGCTGCGATAATCTAATCTCGAGAGCGTCTATTTCAGCACAGATTGGATTAGTGGGGTGTAGTACGGGCGGCCCCTTGGGAGCTCCCTCCTGGGTGGGGGGCTGTGCCCGCCCTACTCGCCGGCAATCACATTCAAACGCCACTAAGCATGGTTTTCGTAGAGGGCCATCACAAGCAGCGCCTCATGCACCTTGGACGATGGGGCGGCCCATTCGGTGGCCATGTCTACGCCAGCTTGATCCAGCCCGCGGTTCATCAGCTCCACATGATAATCGCCAAACTTTTTGGCGGCAAGGTCATCACCAATAAAGGCACCGAAGGTGGCCACCACGTGATCCCTCCACTGTGCCCATTTCTCACAAGACTCGCTAACCGCCTGGGGCATATCCACATCCCCGGCGAACGCGCAAAGGGTCCGTTTGGCTGTCGCCTTCTCTTGCGCCGGCGTGTCCGCGGGGTCTGCCCCGCCACCTACGGAGTAATAGTAGTAGTCTCCGCCCGCACCAGCAGCCTCATTGGCCTCCTGCACCAGCGACTCCACTTCATTTGGCAATAGGTGAGACATGACAATGGGAACCCGTCCCAAATAATACAAAGAGCACTTCACTGAAGCAGGGGGTGCGGATCTTTTAGGACGAAGCCCCATGACCTAGATAGTGACACGTCAACATTCTCTGACCGTGCATTTAGTTGCGCACATGCATCGACAGTTTGCTTACATGCTTTTGCATTCCCTGTGTTGTGTTGATTTATGTTACAGGTATTCTCTTTTTTTTTAATAGCTAAATCTAGCACACAGCCCAAAGCGGACCCAGCCGCCAACAAATGGGTGTCAGGAGGAGGACCCTGAGCCTAATTTGAAGGATTGTGGGTGTGACAATGATGAGCCACAACGTGGACGGCTGTTTGGTACTATCCCCACCTTTGACTTGATATGTCCCACCCCTCCTCTAAGGCAACACCTGAGTTATTGCTAACCTAGGCCGAGTTTTGGATTGTCCCGGCTGATGGACTATACCACCTCTGTTTGCCGCCACCATCGCTTTCGGTACAGCCAATCAGCGGCATCCGCAAGCACTGTGGTAACATTATCCGGCTTGATGTTATCAAATTGGTGTTTTTGCAGTCTATTTCACACATGGACTGCGCACCCTTCTGGGCAACAAACTGAAACTAGGCGCAGATGGTACAAATTTCGCTGTGCTAGAAATCGTGGCGGATCTCTGCTTGAAATAGGCACAAGAGCGTGGCGAATGCTCGATAACCTAACCAAAGTTGCTGCTCATCAAGGATTGGGGATGGGGGCGCCGATATTCCCCTCCAAACCCACTTTCCCGTCACTAGAGACTTGGCTTTAGAGAGTAGGTACAAGACACACAAGCGCCCCTGTTGATTGCGCCTGAGACTAATTTTGGACACGGCTTGGAAAATAGGCTGTCCATCGCCGCGCGCCCAAGTGCAAGCTCGCCCACAAGGGCCCCTACCAAGGGAGGGGAGCATTCATATTGGGGATGCAGGGCGCGGTAGGGATGCAAGCCCTGTACATAGTCTTGTTGTCGTGCTGAGAGGGAGGAAAGGCTCCGCGGGTGGAGAAACCGAACAGTGCTACAGTGCGGACAGAGTTGCAAAGAGGCAATGTAACTGAGCGAACGCTATTGCTTTGAACGAAATGAATGGGCGTCACACACACACACACACACACACACACACACACACACACACACACACACACACACACACACACACACACACACAGTGTATTGTTGTGACCCCAGAACCGGCCCCATTTTGTGCTGAACGTGTGTCTAAAGACACCCCAAGAACCGCCAGATGCACAAATAGAATTTCAGTGAATCACCCCCGTTGCGGGGCAAATGGCAATTGGCACACACACACACACACACACCACAAGCAGGAAGAAGAGTTTTTCGAGGAGTAGCCGCACTATTAGGAAATGATCACACCACACATTGAGCAGTAGCAGAGAATGGCGTCCACCACAAGCACGACTTGCCGCCAGCTCGGCATGTTCGCTTGTGTCCAAGAAAAAATAACCATCAAGAGGACCCCGCCACACCAAGCTCTAGCTCTCCCGCCACCCTGTGTATATGTGAAACTGCCACGAGCAACAAGGCGACCGGTGTGGTGTCATGGTGCCGCATGCTTTCATAGTATTATTTTTTTTGCATTCCGCCACTGGTGATTTCTGCCATCAAGCAACAGTGTGCATAGGCGCCATGGCCTAGAAGTATGTACAATCAGGAAGGCTCAGCCACTGGAGTGGATACGGATGAGGTATGTCCCTGCGACTTAGGGAATCTAGTGGGGGCGCCTGCCCATTTAGTACAGCACAATGTATGCAGGAGGTGAAACCTGCCACGACCCTGGGGCATCGCGTGTACGTTGATGCTGCCGCTTGCCCGTGTGCGCCACGACGGTTCTTTGTAGGATATGTTGTAATTGTTTTATGGAGATCTGAGGGGCCGGTTATTCGCAGGTGCCCGCATAGGGTCAATACCCAGCAGGCCGCTGAGCTATTCAGGGTTCCGTGTGCCCTTGATGGTGCATGGAGTTTTGGTAGTAGGCACGTAGACTTGGTGATGGATAACGTGGGCACAATAGCCCAAGTCATGTGGGGCCGCCCCTCTACGCTGCTAGTGGCCCAGCAGCGTATCCTGTGTCGCGTTGTGCACCGGTTGCGTTGGCAAGGGGTGTCAGTAGGGCTTAGGTTCGTCGAAAGCGCATTTAACCTTGTTGATTGTGTCAACCGCTGGGCGTCGGGGGGGCGGGGGGCGGGCATGCGATATGGTTGTGGAGGCATGTGCTAAGGCTAGGGTCTATGGCTAGTGTCCGGGTCAGTTTTGAGGAACGGTGGGGGACCACGATAAACGGCTCGAGGTGTGGAACGGGGTCCTAGTTGGTGGGTGGGACGTGGAGTGCCGTTCCCCCCGGTGCAGCTCAATGCATGTCTGCACCCGCTCCCCGTCGCTCTGCTTATCATTCTACTGACAACCGCGGCCGGCTCACGGCCGGAAGGCTGCAGGCCATCCCATGCACCCGCACACGCATAGCCCAATGGGTGGCTGAATCCTCCCCTCCGCCCGCGCACATTGCGGAGAGGGCTATGGCGGCCACTGAGGTGCCGCGGCCCAGGGTGCGGAGCCCTGTTGACGTGCCCGAAGCCAAAACGCAGCATTGTGCCGCCGCGCCAGTCCGTGTGATGTCCTCCCCTTCCGCTGCAGAACGGGCCATGAGCGCAGTGATGCATGTCGCGCCGGAGCAGGTCCCGGCTGGACACGGGTTGCGAGCCACCCGCAACCGCCGTGAGGGGCGTATGCGCGGGGGCAACCACCGGGGGCACAGCACCGGAGGCTTTGCGGGCCGACAATGCCCCAACGTGGCGTTGCCCCCTCGCCAATGTTCTCTAAGGGTGGGGACGGCGCGGCAGCCCCCGCAAGCGGCCGCGCCAAGACTGCTTGGAGGCGCCGGCACAGTGGCTCCGGGTGTCGATGGCGGCACCGAGCGTCCCCCACGCCTAGTCCAGCGCCCGGACTGCCCCCGCTAGCCGCCGGGCGCGGGCCCTGGGGCGGCGAGTACGCCGCCGACATTTCGTCGCACTCTGACGCGTAGTTGGCGATGGTCAACCCAGACAGCGGATAAGGTGTTGACATATATATTTGCTGACGGGTCCAGGGGGGTTCTTTGTGCTGTATTTTTTTCTTGCTCCTGCATGCGCGTGCCCACTACAGCTATGCGCCGCTG
This sequence comes from Eutreptiella sp. 'Long Island Sound 2002', assembly GCA_964036045.1. Taxonomy (NCBI): domain Eukaryota; phylum Euglenozoa; class Euglenophyceae; order Eutreptiales; family Eutreptiaceae; genus Eutreptiella; species Eutreptiella sp. 'Long Island Sound 2002'. Next base: position 25,633,297 of record OZ038396.1, on the reverse strand, counting down.
GCCGTTTATAAGTTGTGGTGCTCGAACAACGCCGTTGACCACTTACCGTAGAGAGTGTTCAGAGTGGACGGGTGCCAACTGGTTTGGGCGACCAGCCCACTTGGCCCTGCCGGTGCCCAGAGGGGGGGCATGCGTATGCTTCCTTGCCTACCCTCCATCCATTGTTTAACTGTGGTTTGGCACCACAGGTGCGTTTACATGCCTCTTGACTGTTCGATTTGACTGAACTGATGTAGTAGGGCCCGCTGATCGCGGGCGTGGCCCACGGGGAAGCAGCCCGTGAGGGGGGGGGGGGGGGGTGGGGGGGAGGCACACCCCTATATATTGCTGGCGCGTTCTTAGCAGTGGTGGGTGGTCCTGGTTGGTGACATGGTTATTTTCCCTTGAGTTGCAAGTTGAGGCCTTTTCGTTGCTGTTTGCTTGGTGTCGCGGCGAGACAAGGCAAGATAGCGTTACAATGTCTACAGTACAAGCAAAACCTTGGTTAACAATGACCTAGGTTTTGCCTTACAGGAGGGGGTCGGAGAGATCAGGTCACAGGTCGGGATACTAATAGACAGCCAGCCCCTTGCTTCAGTGAAGTGTTCTTTGTATTATTTGGGACCGGTTCCCATTGGCCGTGCGGGCACGTCTATCTAGCGCCAAGTAAAGGCTGGATGGCCAAGAGCTTGGCTGTCATCATGTTCTGCTGGAACTAGGACAACTGCACCCTTGACTACCCTTGAGTTGAAGGTTGAGGCCTTTTTGTTGCCGCTTGCTTGGTGTGAGGGCGGGATACGGCAGGACAACGTTACACTGCCTACAATACAAGCAACATAGGGCAAGAGAGGCCGCCTGTCATCGTTTTTGGCATCTGCAACATGCCTAGCTTAGTAAAATGTTCCATTTTGAAATGCATGAAAACATCATCCTCTTCGCCGGCGGCTCACTGTGGCAATGCCTAGGGAGTATCCCAATGGGGGGCCCATTCAGTGCTTAGAGCGCCGACTTACACACGCTCGGGAGAGTGAAGACACAAGGCAAAAGGATGCGGGACTTGGGGACTTTGACAATTTCTGATAAGGGGTTTCCATTGTGGGTGCGGGGGCGCGACTAGTTTTACTTAGTACAGTTTCGGGACAATGTTCTCATTGCATTGAGCCTCAGTCCTGGCACCCACACGACCCTGGTACAAGACATCTTTTCAGTCCTCTCCCACGTTTGGCAGCTAGAAGTCCTGTACAATTGTATCAATGATAATACTCCGGTCTGCAGTGGCGCGTGTTTGAGCTCCGATATCCGGGCGTTGGGGTTTACCCTTGGTGTATGAGGGAGCTCATGCATGGCCGCAGTGCACCCCTTAGCTCTAAAACGGGATTGGTCCCTGCGGTATGGCCCCCGCTCAAATCCTCCAAAGGCTCACAACATACCTACCTGTTGCATTTTCTCTGGTGCTCTCCCGGCGGGGTTGCCCTGTTGCGTGACATGGGGTTCCTGGATCCTTAGCGCCCTAGCATGGGTGTAGCTAGCCTTGCAATGCGGGTACCCCCGGCACGCGGTGGCCTTGGTGTTCCGAAAATGTTGTGCGCACGTTTGTTGCAGCAAGCCACCACATGCTAGCCCTACGACACCTTGTGGTCCAAAAAATGGTGCGTTGGCTGCACGCCCACGCCGTCTGGGATAAAGGTCACTGCACCGACAAGGAAATCCCACCACAACTCCGGCTTGAAGCATACACCACCCACTGGTCCTCCAACTTTTCCCTGCTGCTACAGCTTTTTTTCAGCCCGGCACCGCCATTGCCTGTGTGTGATTGCGTGGTGGCACCCAATATGGCTGATTTTTGTCCCATTCCCCTTTTTTGTTGGTTGGCATGAACACAAAACTTCTGTAGATACCTTGCGCTGTCCGGGGCCTAGGCTGCAAAGCTGCTGGGTGGGTGGGTTCAGTGATTTGCTTTGCTCCCCAGGCGGCTGTTTCCGGCCGCCACCGTTGAGTTTTTGACTCATACTTTCTGTGGTTGTCCCTCACAACCATAGCAACCATCCGCCAAAATTTTTGCTGAATCCGAAGCACTACGACGGAGCTGTGACTTCCCCCTTTTCGCGCGTGCTTGCTGCTTGCTTGCTTGCCGCAGGCTGACCCGTTGGATTGCACCCTGCTTCGTCATGCTGCGCTGCCCTCTTGTCCCCATGCAGCCGAAAGACGTCCAAGACAGCGCTGCTGTCCTTGAGGAGTTTTCTTTCCACCGCTTTTCTTGCTGTGTTCTTGTTTGTGGGTACATCGTGTGTGTGTGTGTATGTGTGTGTGTGTGTGTGTGTGTGTCAGACGTGTCAGACGTCAAAGATATTCTGGACCCATCCACAGCACTGGATGCCACTCCACACCTTTGGATTTGGGTCCTGGCTTCCGAGGTCCCAGAGATTCAATTTTTTTTCCCCTGCATGCAGTCCATGGGATGGTATAACGGACGGGATACAGTCCATCTTCTGAGCTCCCGCTCCTCCTTGTTTGTATGTAACACTATCCGCATCCAACGGCTGCACTACCTCCTCCAACATGAAGGCTTCGGTTTACTCACACCAACCCCCCCTACCCAAGCACCTGCCGTCCTACGTGCCCTCAACATACAAATAGGAAAGTCCATTGATACGAAAAATTTGGGCGCATGGGCCTCCCTGTTGCAAGAACGTATCTCATACCTCCCGTTCCATTCCCACCCCTCCCTCCGCATGGCTAGACACCTCAGCCACGTTCACACGTGGTTCTGCTGTGTCATTCCTCCAGGATCCGTTATATACTTAGTTTTCCACATATATCTCCACTTGGTATATGTAGGCGTCACTACCTCTGCACTTGTCACCCGCCTCCGGAAGCACATGACCGATGCCACAAGTTTTCAGGACTGCTCCACCCTTCACCGACTGATGCTCCAGGTGGATATGGGGCGGCGGGGAATCCTCCCCCTTCAACTAGTCAACGACCCTTGGCTGGCCAGTGTCAGAGAAAGACAATGGTGGACAATTTTCATGAGATGGGCCTGCAATGACGTCACACCTGGCATAAGCGCAGACGGAACACCCACAAAGTCGAGAGGGTGGCTGACCGAACGAGTCCTAGCAGTGATCCAAGGTATAAAAGATGCCAAAGCCATCAGAGACTACGAACATATGAAATGGCTCCAAAACGACCTGCGTAACCTGGCCTCCCAACTAGTCGTTCCCCTAAATGTCGTAGGAACACTGGTTGTACCTAACCTCACCCCTCTGCAGAAGTCAGCGATACACAGGGTATGCAGAAAGATGGTTAGCTCAGTGGCAGGACAAGCGTGGGAAAAACAATCCGTAAACCACGCTATACGAATCAGACGGAGCAACCCCCAAACCGTGTGGCGCATTTTTGAGAGAGCCGCCCGCCGACACGACAAAGAACCCACCCGCTCCCCATGCACATGCCATCAAGCAGCCGACCTACCGGGAACGAGGGATCTCAAGGACGGCCACGTGGCCCTAATCCCCCTCCTAATCCCCTTCCCGGACGGTACAGAGGCCAGTCTTAACGACCCTGCCCCTCCCAGGAAACAACGTGAGAGATCGCCTACAACTGAATTCAGAATCGGTTAAAAAGTAGAACCACAATAAGTGATAGAAACAATTGAGTATAGGGGTCCTGAGGTGGGAGACCACTAGGCTTAACCTAAAAGGCCTAAGGCATGAAGTGCCTATTTTATTTCGGTATTACCTCCATGAAGGAAGATACCTCCGCTCACTTGCGTGGTAGGGGTGAACTTCATGGGGGGGGCTAGGGGTATAACCCTAGTTACTTTGAAAAATGTACTTAAAGCCTCAAAAGAGTGATAAAAATGATTCAGTATTAGTCTCAACAACTTCCTAAGGATTAGGGGGGGCTTGGCTTTGATCAAGTACCCCAAGAAAGACATGGTAGTGACTTTTTCTTACTAGACCTTTTCTGGTATGACACCAGAGACGAGCAGAGCGGCCTCGTGCATGCCCCGGACTACGACCAGCACCAGTGCTTTGTGGTCAAGGGCAAGAAGCAGGAGACCAACACCGGTGGGAGGGCCAAGATGCCCGACCACTACAGGTGCACCATCACCTGTGCCTTCTGTGGCAAGCGCAAGCACTACGAGGATGAGTGCTACCACAAGTAGCGCTTGTCCGCCAAGTTGAAGAGCGAGGCCCAGAATGGCGGTGGAGGCGGTGGAGGCAAGAGCAATGGCGAGAAGGGTAAGTGGAAGTCCCAAGGATGAGGCAAAGGCAAAGGCAAAGTGCAAGGCAAAGGTGGAGGACGCGGAGGCCTTGACAAGAAGAACTAGGACAAGAACCAGGACAAGAACCAGGCCAGGTCCGGGGGAAACCCCAACCCTACACCAGGGGGGACCAACCCTGAGCCCTCTGGAGGGCAGCAGAACCCGGGGCCTACGACCCGTTCCCAGACGCAAGCGCAACAAGAACAAGGAGCTAAGCGCGGCAACGAAGATGGGGACGAGTGTAACCCCCGTAAACGTTCCCGCTTCATGCGGATGGCGCGAAAACTCCGCAAGAAGGGGTTTGATGTGACGTGTCCCGCGGAGTTTTGACAGGAACGCTCTGGGGGATCTACAGACTTGGTTCTAGGTACGTATCCGTCTTGGGGGACGAGAATACCTGGGGGTTCTGGATACCGGAGCCACTATATCGATTGTGGCCAAGAAAATTTTACCTCGTGGGGACCTGAAGAACATCATGCCTACCGCTGCCATTCTCATGGGGGATGGCCACGTGGTGCACAGTTGTGGGGACTGCGCGGTCGACGTGCCTATGGGATCTAGGAGCATTGCCCACCGGTTCTATGTGATGGATACCGAAGCCTCCGACTTTGTTCCTGGGACCGACTTCTTCGCCGAGCACCCTCAGATTCTATCCCTCACGCTGCAAGCACCGTATGTCCTTCATGTGGACCATGGTGACGCACAGGAATCTGTACCGCTGGAGCAGTCTGAGCACACGTCAAGCTGCCGGAGGGTATGCAAGAAGGAGCCCTCTGCCATGATGGTCGCCTCCAAAACGGAGGACTATCAGCTCCTTGGGGGTGTCCTAGACCAAGGTCTAAAGGAGTTGGGATACTCCAGGGAAGACCTGAACGTGGAGTTGTTCACCAGTGACAAGCAACACGTCCTGGACCTCTAGTGCAGCAAAGGGCAAAATTGCTGCTACAAGTTTTACTGGCCCTCTTTCGGGATGGCCTACGGGAACTCCAGGTTCAGTGAACCGGGGAAGGTCCTGACCAAGGTGGCCCTGGAACGTTCCCGTATGGTCCTGTGTTCCCCCGATTGGGGAGCCCATGGGGGAAATGAGTACTGGCGTACTCTATTGGAGAAGCATACACTGACCTCCACCCAGCTGCTCGACGACGCCATCTACGTGCCTCTGGGCAGGAAGACGCTTATTGGGAAGCCAGGATGGGGGAGTATGCTAAGCGTCCTTGACGGGAGCCTGGCCCCAGTATCGTGGGAAGATCTGGACGCTGCTCTAGTCCAGGAAATTCAACGTGAGAGCAGCGGCTACACCCTAGACGTCCTGAAAGACCAACTCCGGCCTCGAGACGCAGTGGAGACTACTCCTGGGGGAGACCAGTACGTTGTGTCGGACGCTTTTGCCCCCAACACCCCCTGCCATGTACCTAATCCTGATGTAGTCTCAGAGTGTGGGCTATCCGAGCTACCCAGCTCAATACACTTTGATGACGAAGCCGACCATGACGCCTTCTTCGTCCAGACTTGCCTGGATGGAGTGGAGAACGCCGAGTACGCTACCCCACAGAAACCCCTATTCTCCATGAGGGTAGAGGAGCCATTGGACGAGGGGTTGGACCTCCGATCCAGGCTGAGAGAGTATGTGGACCCCAAGAGAAGAGCCGTGGCAAAAAGGCTACGCTAGACCTACCCGCGGCTCATGGCCGTTGAAGCAAGGGTCTATGGGAGATATTTCCCAGCTGAAGGAGGACCCGGAACACAAGATAACCACCTGGCAACGAGAGGTGGACTTGAAGCTCATGAAGAGCGTGTGGGGCGCATGTGAGGACCTCCGAAGAAGATGAACCCTTAGAGGAATGCGTATGCGAACCCCCTCGAGCGTGCCTATGCTGCAACCAACCCCCAGAGACGGTGGAACGGGACCTAGTATATGCCTATCAAGGGCTGAAGGACCCCGCTAAGGACGCTGAGCCGGTTGAAGATCACCTCCCTGCTTCTATACACCAAGGGGCAAGCAACCTACACTCTGACGAGGACATGGAGGACAAGATCAAACCCTTGGACCCGAGAGTACAGAAGCTCATCAGGACTTACCTTGAGGTGTTCGGTGAACTACCCGCTCCAGCTTCTTGTGACAAGCTGGTCTAGATGGACCTCAAGCTGAAACCCGAGTTCGTGGGTCACAAGATACGCCGACGGCCCTACCCGTCTCCTCAAGAGCAGGTTGATGAGATCGAGCGAAAAATATAACCACGATGGCGTCCCACATATCCGCCACCCTCCTCCCCCTACACCGCCTGCTGCCCCCTCCCTTGTGGCCAGAAACAGGAACCAAGCTCCACTACATCTCCAACTACGTTGCACGTATCACGAAGCTTTTCTACGTGCGCCTCGTGGACAAGGGGGTGGGAGTCCTCTGGGCTTTTTGCGGCCACTGGGGTTGGGGAGTGCTGGAGCAATTCCTGCACACAGAAGATTACATCGAGTCCCCCCTCACCCCACAAGTAGCCATGACTACCATCCGTAATGACCTCATGCGCAGGGGGTGAGAATCCAGTGCCGCCGGCCAGCTCGCCATCCTATACCTGATAGGGAAGGCAAAAAGCATTTCAAAAGGGTCCTGGCTCTGGCGTGGAATCACCGCCCTCCCCCAACCCTTCCTCCCGAAAAGGTCACTGAAAATTGCAGCCCGTGCAAATACTACCTTCCTGCGCCTTTATTGCCCACAGCACCAATGAACTTGCACCATGGTGCCACTGGCTAGACACCATTGGCTGCACCCACGTTAGCAAAATCGATTGCAAAGACCGATTCAACAACATAAAACCATCAGACATACAAAACCATTTTTCCCAGGCCAGCCAGTGGCTTACCAAGCGTAAAAGATGGAGAATGGAAGAAACTACATAGTCCGTCCATAAAGAATGCAAACGCCTGGACAGAGCGGAGCGGGGGAATTCTACAAAAATTTGGTACATCACTCACCAGGGGCTCGTCCCAACAGTGGAGTGGGAAATGTCTAACAACACATACATCATTAGTGCGGGAAAGCTGTGGGCCAGACAGGGTTGCATCCCCATGGGAGGGTCATTCTCAGCCCAATCCGCAGACCTTCACAGTCTGTGGTCAGTATATGCACACATGCACCTGTTCCGCCAACTGGGAACTCTAAAAATAGCAAAACAGGGCTTCATCTATTGGGAAAATGCACGAGGCAAAATATCGCACCAACAATTCAGAGACCACATCCTCATTGCCTCCACATACCCCAACAATCCAGACACAGCCCTCGTGCACACAGTGAGAGGCATCCTACAACAAGCTTGGGGCCCGAGAGTCCTGTGCGACTATTGTACGTCTGATTCGGACGCCTGTAGGTTCAAGTGCCACAACACGTACACACAAACAGTGGGTTTTTGCCTGGTGCGGGGTCACAATGGAAGAGGGTCCGTGTACACCCACCCGAGTGCCCTTGACCCTGTATGGAACCTAAAACTGGGACCTCCCCTGTTATCCAGCCACCCCTCCTACCCCTCCTACCTCCCCTGCTTATTGATAGGCGTACTCAGTAACAGCCGACGCTGGTGCCAGACATGGGCGGGTGAGCTCCTCAGTGTCGCGGCGTGGATGCAAGTAGCTGTGTTATCTGGATATCCCTTGCGCGCGGTCTTCCGCGCCGCACATTCAGCCGTGGTTAGGGGCTTATCAACGGGACCTCAAGACTTCAACAGCACTTGTATTTCATAGCGCCCCTCCTCCCCCTTCCGCGCTGCTTCGCGGTATCCCAGTGCTTACAATGGCTCAAAAAACATGCGATATGTAGGGGCAACAACTATAGTAGCTCGTCCCTCCGCACAGGCCTCCGGCCGGGAGCTGCATCACGGGCCTGGTGCTCCGATTACCGTGCACTTCAGGAGCACGTCCGACTCCTGGTGTGTCCCTCTGCACAGTCACCATGCAACACTGTCACAGAGTGAGGTTTGCCGACAATGTTACTCCGCAATAACAACCATATGCGTGAATGGAGACATCCCGCAACCACCACCTCCAGGGTACACCAGTGAGAGATGGCGGTCTGGGGCTACGATACATCTATTGGGCTTACCGCAGGCGCTTCATTACCAGCATGCAACACACTCTCAGTGCCCACCGTGACCTCTTTCCTTTTCCCTTGGACAAAGGTGTCCCTCGCACTCAGACGCCCCTTGTGGCCTATGTCTCACTGCTTCAGTCACTCGGGGCCATCCCCGGGATATCCCTCCAACCCATGAAGCTGCGTCCCTGTGGTCCGGAGCTCTTTGACAGCGAGGACACAGAGGACGGTCGGCTGTTGGCTGCCCAACAACCTACAGTGGGACAACCTGATATTGCCATGAAATATTGTTCCCCATCCCCCGTCTGGCATATTCAGGAACACGGAGACACCCCGACTGGCTTCAGGAGGACGGAGGTATGCGGTTATGAGGTATACACCAATGAAACGCCCCCAGAGGGCAATTCCTGGCACAGCGATGGGAGGAGTTGTCCCACAGGTCCGTCCAGCATATTCGTGGGGGGGACTGAGGCACCGACCCCCGCGAGCAAATGGATTGCTGCCACCCGCCCGTATCAGGTGTATCGGGGCCTGCATTGGGCGACCTGGCTCCCTCTACGGGCGCTGCGCCGGCATGTATGGGTCCAGTGGATGTGGGGTAATGTGCGATGGGCGCGTTGCTCCCCCCCTTGGGAAAAAACCAAAGTCCTCTGCCCCCTATGTTCTCAGTGGCATCGAGGCACTCCGCACGCACGACTTGTGCACTGTAGTGCATGGTCCCCGGTTTTCCTCCGCGAGTGGGTCCGCACATGGGGTCCTTGGGAGGACATGGCACAACGGTGGCTTGACCAGGCCTCACCAGAAGATCTGGACCACATTTCCAAACTGCGTATCCCTCAGTCCTTCATTGACACTGTACCGCGGGAAAAGCTGCGCGAACTACGGTACCGCGTGGCATGGCATCAGTACCATATGATGCATGCCACAACCCTTTTACGCCAGTCATTACCCATGCCCCCACGCACGGACGGCATTCGCTCAAATGCTGACAACCGCAGCACGCCGGTATGGCACACTAAACTCCGTCGCCGAGTTGTCTCCCTGAACCCCGACAATACCACGCTGCGGGCGCAGGTACACTACAAACCACGGGAGGGAGGGCGCAACAAGCGCGGTCCCAAGCGACCGCGGTCGTCCCCTGACACCCGTGCGTCATACGTCCTGCAGCAACCCTACTCTAACAGCACGGCTTGTGCGCTCCTCCGTCTCCTCTCCTCTTTGAGTCTGCCGCTTTAGGCCAGGGTCCACGACTATGTGTCAAACCCGTCTACCCCCTCAAATCTAGGCCCCCGCCGGCCTCCCTTGGTTTGTTGGGGCCTCCCGGGGGAAATTTTCCTCATGAGGTATGTGGCTCAGTTACACACCCTCTGGAGAGACATACGCCGTGAACTACAGGCGCACTACAGATCCTATACACTTCTACTTCATATGGCAAGACCACCGTCTGGTTGCCCGCGATGGTCTCGGCGTGGAGGGTTCCGTTACTGTCAGCCCGATACTTCTTCCGCACGTCTTGCTTCCAGGGTGCCATGCATGCCAAGATGAACATGGCTTGGGCCCTGCTCACATATCATAATTACACCCTCTCATACCTACCTACACTCAAACTGGCCATCACCCTCCTGGGGGTATATCAGCGTCAGACACGCACCATCAGGGGTGCCACTCTGCACCATGCATCCATGTCCCATCAGAAATACATGACATGGGCCTCCATGATGGCCTACCGCATGAGGGCCCACGAGCAGTGGCTCCGTACGTGCATGGGGGAGGCTGAACGCTTATATAGGGCAGCTTTCTCCAGCACATCCTGGTCTATCCGATCCTCATACGCGGAAATGGTTCACTCCCATCACAAGGAGGCATACAAATCGTTAGTTGCCCTGAAGTGACGGCTACACTTCCAGTACGTCGGCCTCAGCACTGGGCGCCTCTTGGCGCGCCAGCGGGGCGACTGGGTCACAGTCACGGAACACTGGCAGGAGGTACCCTGGCGAGAGAAGGGCCAGTATCTGGAGAGCGAGTTGGCGGCCCTGCGCGTTCTATAGTTAAAGTGTCGGCGCCCGCTGTCCCCCGATGTCCGTGTTTGTAAACGGCAATGCTTGCACCCCCCTAGTCCGGGTGCTGTCCATCTTACGGGGTCACCCGATAAAGACGGCGTTGACCTCCCCTTCACTCAACTCACTGGGTCCCTTATTCGGGAGATCCACTTTTGATGCCCCCCAGTGTATCGGCTGTGCGTTGAGGGGTACACCCTTGCAACCACTTTCCACCCCAGTGTGTGAGTTTTTCGATTCATCACTAAGGGCTCCCTGTAGTTCCCGACTGTTAGTCACTCTTTGATCTTAGTTTTTGATCTAGTCACAACTCCACAGTTTCTAGGTGTTGACCCTCTGTGGTCGTGGCAGGCTCCACCACCTGCATGGAGTGTACAATACATACAGGTCCTGCGCCCCCATTGGGCTCTCCCTCTGTGGAGAACTGCCTTACCCGCATCCCACCCATTGGTTAAGCTCACTTTACTGTACATACCTCTAGGCCATTGCTGCCTAAGTACACTGTCTGCCTTGATGGCCGAACTCGCCAGTGTCGGAAGAAAAAAAAATAACAACCATCTGCGTGAATCACACACCACTACACCACCACAGGCACACCCAATACCCCCCGGCACACTACACAGCGCAAGAGGCTTGGATTGGTCCAATAGTCAACAGTATAGGCTCGTACGCCAGCATCGGAGGTTCGATCCCTCCTGTCGTCAATACACACCACCGCCCCCTACGGCACCTCGCTATGCCACCGGCACTGCCGGCCGCGGTAGGTGCGCCTCGCCGCCTTTTTAGCCTACTAGCCCCCCCCCCCCCCTACAATGAAAAAGTACACACCACCGCCCCTTGCAGCAGTGCGCTCCACGACTTGCTCCGTTAGTCGCTCGCGGCAGCTGCGCATTCCTTGCGCCTTCTCTTCGGCAATGGGGCCACGAAGGTAGCGGGAATCGAACCGGCGCCTTCACGGCATGAGCCCGGTGACTCAACCACTGACACAACACCCACCACAAGCCATCACACGCACACAGCCACAGTACAACACCCCACACAGTTACCCCGATCGTCCCTCTGGCCTTCGTGGCTGTTGATGGGGCTGGACGGGTACAACCATTGACACGGCACCCGCACAAACACGAGCACACACAAAGGGAGGTTTGTGTGTGTGTGAGCAAGCGGCTACGATGGTCTCCGGAATTGTTTGCTCTCCCGCCATGTCCTGTCCTATTCTTCCCGTCCATCCCTCTTGTACCTGAGCATATGAACTCCCCCCCCCCCCAAGACTTGCGCACGAAGCATCAATTCCCTGGGCATGAAAGGACTGCTGCGACGTCCAGTGTCATTCTCTTCCCCTCCCAGGTTAGTGATACACGATCAGGGTGCCCAGTACTTGCCTGTGACTCCACACGGATGATAGCGAACATTCCCGCACCTTGTCCCTCGTATCACTGCAGAAAGGCGCCTAGCCTTATGACTTCATGACAGCTTCAATGCTTCACATATACCACCGGTGCCCAGCACAGAACATTGAAAGAGAGACCAATATTGTCCGGTTACCGGTGGCAATTTTAGGAAATCTGTACCGACGTGCATGCGATATGCTTCGGTCCGTCGCTTGGAAGTTTTCGAAAACCCTTGGAAAGATGCTCCGAAGTTTTGGCAGCCAGATCGGCCCCCCAAAACGCAACCGATATCGGTAGGAATGTTCCATGGGCTTCCCAGCCGACCGTGCTGGGGGAGCTTGGAAGAAATTTTTCAGCCCGAACCCAGTGGAATTTTGGTTGGATGCTTGGTGGAAAGATGCTCGGAAGTTTTGGCAGCCAGATCGGGTCCCAAAACGCAACCAATATCGGTAGGAATGTTCCATGGGCTTCCCAGCCGACCGTGCCGGGGGAGCTCGGAAGAAATTTTTCAGCCCGAACCCAGTGGAATTTTGGTTGGATGCGTGGTGCCTACCTTGCCTGCAAGATGCCACGGAGAACAGCACGTTGAAGCTAATGTTTGTCTACCTTTTGTCTACTTTGCCTACAAAACTGCATGGAGAACACTGTGCTCAAGCTTATGATTGCTTCCCCTTTGTGCTCCTTTGTGAATTTGGACTTTTGCTTTTGACATGTGCAACGCCAGTTAGATCCTTGGTGGCTGCTTTGCCTACAAACTTGCATCGAGAACACTGTACTCAAGCTTATGAATGTTTGCCCTTTGTGCCTTGTGATGCTTTGTGTGTGCTTTTGTGGTTTTCTTTTTGCATGTGTGTCGCTTTCTCACCTAGGCCCCTTTGAGTAGACTCACTAATGTATTCCCCTTTTGTGCTCAGAACACTTTTTGTCACCTGCAACAGACATGTCTGGTAGTCAAGGCAGTGCCGCTAGTGCCTCGTCTTCGTTCGCTCAGCCCCCCCAGCCCGTTCAGCAGCTCCCGGAACTAGATTTGGAGCTTGAGGGCGAGCTCATTGACGCGGACACAGCCAATACCGAAGTTCCCGAACCGGGTGATACACAATCGCGCCTCCAACACGCCCTAGCAGCACCGTGCCTGCGGCATAAGCCGTCAGAGACCATTGAACCCAGAATGATAAGGGTTTTTTTTGGACAGGGTCGTCCCTGATGCATACCGCATCCAGCCCAAGGATACCTTGCTGGCTATGCTTATGCATAAGCATTTTTCAATCCCTGTCTTGACGACACGGGAGGCTGTGGGCAAGACAAGCCCCAGCAAACATGAGACCTCGTACAGTGTACAATACAGAAACCTCTGCATTGTTGGTCCGGATCCGAAATACAACACGGACCGGGCCTTTGCAGAGGAATATGAAGAGAGGCTGCGTGTACATTACATGTACTTGAAATCAATACTGTCCACACACCCGGACAGTACCATTCGCGTGGTAAAGTGGACCCAGAGCGATGTAGTTACTTGGTTCAAAGAGGCCAAGATCAAGAAGCGGTCCAAAAAAGTAGTTACCTGCAACGTGCAGTTCCCCCACCTCTCATTTATTCATGTTCCGTTCGAGGTTTTGAGGGTTATCATAAACGATGCCTTCTGCGAGTCCCCACATGCAACGATTCACAGCGCCCTCAGAGCCACCATCACAGGTGCACATGTGGTAGAGGTTTTCGGGGAAAAGGACGGCTGGCGGGTGTGGGACCAAGCCCCCTCAGGCACGTGGGAAAAGGTGGTTACCCCCCCCGACGGTGAGGTTTTCAGAACAGACCAGCAACCCACGTACCATGCGCACGGTGTCTTGTGGGGCATTGAGTTTCTTTTGGCCCAAGCCCCCAAACCTTCTTCCGAGGGCGCACCAAAGCGGCAGCGACTTACCATCTTAGGTGCATGGTTGCAGGCCAAGGGTGAGGGCCAGGGCCAGGTTGGGACCGCAGAAGCCCCCCCCCCCCTGCCTAAGCTGGGGATGCACTGTGTTGGGTCTTCATCAGCCCTCTTTTTCGCTCTGATGTCTTCCATCTCTGCTGCCCTGGCTGCCCGCGCCCAGCCACCAGCTCCTGCCGCCGTCCCCATCTCCTCGGGTTGACTGGCCAAACTTGGGAGTGGGAACCCCAGCGCCGGTAGCAGTGCCGGTGCCAGCAACCCTTTGCCAGCCACCCCCGCTTTGTGGGAGGCGCCAGCAGTCGGAGGAGCAGCAGGAGCAGCAGCAGCAGGGCCCGCCGCCGCAGCAGAAGATGCGGAGGACCCCAAGGGCATGCAGGCTGCCCACTGCGCAGCTTTGTTGGCGGCTGTTGCAGCTGTGCAAGTCCAGATGGTGCTTGCACAGCTGAGTAAGAAGACAGTGTCCTGGTTCGCGGCCGGGGCACGCTACGGGCCAGAGGGGGAGGGGGTGGTGGTGTGGGTCACTCGGGGGGCCGTGACCTCCCGCAGGCAAGTGGAGCATCGTGCTCCAATTGGGCAGACACCCCCAAACGTGGCCAAGGTGGTTCTGGACCTGGCCATTTTTGACCGGAGTGTGGCAGTGTGTGGGGAGTTGGGGGTTCTGGACCAGTTGAGGAAACTCGTCCTCAAGGAGTACCGATCACCAGCCGATCGGTACTCCAAGTTGAGAGGGCAGTTTGAGCAGGCCTGCCAGTCCTTCAAGAAGGCTGAGCAGGCTGTCCGGGAGGGGGTGGGGGGGAAGAGGCAGGGGGGGGCAGGGGCTGAAGAGCAGGGAGGGAAAGCTGCGGGCAGCAGCTACTGCCGAGCAGGGAAGGGCAGAGGATCTGCTGGGGCATATGCGGGGGGCTTGGGAGGAGGCAAAGAAACGCCGCCTCCTTAAGGCCCCCCTCCCCAAGATGCCCCCCAGCACCCTCCCCCCCTTTGGGAAATGGGAGGTGACAGGGGGACACTAGGAGGAGCTCCTGCATGGGGTGGTTTTTGCAGGGCATTCCGGGGGTTGGGAGGTGTACGACCTTGCAGCTACGGCTGTTTCAAGGTCGTGCACCCAGAAGCTGAGGGACAGGCAATCCTGGCAAAAAAAGGTTTTGGTGAAAGGTACTGGTTGGGGCTTTCCATACATGGTTTCCTTGAAACCTACCAAAACAGTGGCGCAGAGTAAGGGGGCGGATAGTCGAGCACACTTTGGACCCTTGGATCTCGAATTTGGTTGGACCAATCCTGGCAAAAGAAGGTTTTGTTGAAAGGTACTGGTTGGGGCTTTCCATACATGGTTTCCTTGAAACCTACCAAAACAGTGGCGCACAGTGAGGGGGCGGATAGTCGAGCACACTTTGGACCCTTGGATCTCGAAACTGGTTCGAGCAATCCTGGCAAAAGAAGTTTCTGGTGAAAGGTACTGGTTGGGGCTTTCCATACATGGTTCCTTGAAACCTACCAAAACAGTGGCGCAGAGTGAGGGGGCGCATAGTCGAGCACACTTTGGACCCTTGGATCTCGAAACTGGGTGGAGCAATCTTGGCAAAAGAAGGTTTTGGTGAAAGGTACTGGTTGGGGCTTTCCATACAAGGTTTCCTTGAAACCAACCAAAACAGTGGCGCAGAGTGAGGGGGCGGATAGTCGAGCACACTTTGGACCCTTGGATCTCGAAACTGGTTGGAGCA
Source organism: Eutreptiella sp. 'Long Island Sound 2002' (assembly GCA_964036045.1). NCBI lineage: Eukaryota > Euglenozoa > Euglenophyceae > Eutreptiales > Eutreptiaceae > Eutreptiella > Eutreptiella sp. 'Long Island Sound 2002'. The sequence continues at coordinate 25,617,880 of OZ038396.1, read as the reverse complement.
ATCCTGGCAAAAGAAGGTTGTGGTGAAAGGTACTGGTTGGGGCTTTCCATACATGGTTTCCTTGAAACCAACCAAAACAGTGGCGCAGAGTGAGGGGGCGCATAGTCGAGCACACTTTGGACCCTTGGATCTCGAAACTGGGTGGAGCAATCCTGGCAAAAGAAGGTTCTGGTGAAAGGTACTGGTTGGGGCTTTCCATACATGGTTTCCTTGAAACCTACCAAAACAGTGGCGCAGAGTGAGGGGGCGGATAGTCGAGCACACTTTGGACCCTTGGATCTCGAACCTGGTTGGAGCAATCCTGGCAAAAGAAGGTTCTGGTGAAAGGTACTGGTTGGGGCCTTCCATACATGGTTTCCTTGAAACCTACCAAAACAGTGGCGCAGAGTGAGGGGGCGGATAGTCGAGCACACTTTGGACCCTTGGATCTCGAACCTGGTTGGAGCAATGCTGGCAAAAGAAGGTTCTGGTGAAAGGTACCGGTTGGGGCTTTCCATACATGGTTTCCTCGAAACCAACCAAAACAGTGGGGCAGAGTGAGGGGGCGGATAGTCGAGCACACTTTGGACCCTTGGATCTCGAAACCGGTTGGAGCAATCCTGGCAAAAGAAGGTTCTGGTGAAAGGTACTGGTTGGGGCTTTCCATACATGGTTTCCTTGAGACCAACCAAAACAGTGGCCTACTGCATGGAGACATGTGTGACCCCTTCAGAGAGATAGAGATGTGTGTGGAAAAACGTGTGTTCAGCGCCTTTTCATGTGTGCCTTGCCCACTGGCAGATCCGCTTCCGGCACGCCATCGCGCATCATTCTTGCACGGATGCTTTGTATTCTTCGGGAATCGAACCTACGAACAAGGAACGCAAGCACATGTAGCAGACCACTAGAGCAAGCACGAAACGATAACACAGTAGGGCAAATGTTGTTCATGAACTGATGACATTTGAGGACAAGTTTAAACCCCTTAGCAGACCATCCGCCGAAAAGGTTCGTATTTCAACTCCAAATTGTCTGCTTGTCAGGTTTCTGTTAATGTCAGACAAGCGCGAATCTGGAGAAGAAGGGGGCAAGAAGCGGGAAAGAGTAGCAGTAGCGGAAGGACCGGGCAAGAGGGTGAGGCTCAAGAGAGAGCCCAAGGAGGAGCCGAAGGAGGCCAAGGACTCCAAGGTCAAGGTGGAGGATGAAGAGATAGCCTCCTCCTCTGCCCTATCCGCCCCTGCCCCTGCCCCTGCTCCGGCCCCTGCAGCACCCCCCCCGGTTCCACGTGCACCACCCGCCCCTATCCCAGCCTTCCCTGTGGACGTCTTCGCCCAGGACATGTACGACGTTCAGGCGAGACGTGCGGAGGGAAACATATCGGTGCTAGACCTCGGTGATCGCCCACAAGGTGTCATCAACCTCCACTTGGGTGTCAGTCGAGCCCTTTGGAGGGACATCCCAGCCCCTCAGCGGCAGGCAATCGTCAGGGCCGCACCCTCCCACAGCAATGGGCGCAATATCCCCGGGACCCGTCACCCCCTCCACCCCCTCCGCCTGTGTTGTAGTGTGCCCCCACCACTCCACGGGCCCAACGGTGTTTTGCAACACCACCATGAATTGCCATGAATGGTACCATGAACTGCCCAGCTTGTGCTTGTTGTGCCTGTGGCAGGGGGCGGATAGTCGAGCACACTTTGGACCCTTAGATCTCGAAACTGGTTGGAGCCATCCTGGCAAAGAAAGGTTGTGGTGAAAGGTACTGGCCCAAACACTTGAGTGCTCCCCCGCCCCCCCCCCACCCCCCCGCCCTCCCACCAAGTAGGCGTCTGGCACCCGTGACCCTCTCTTTTCAGCTCGCCATGTCGTCTAGCCCCCTTAGCGTGGCCTCTTCTGTCCCCACCAGCCCTTCCTTCCGGGACGGCTGGGGATATTTGCCGGAGCTCCTGCGGTTCGGAGACCAACCCGCGTCGCCACCGTGGGACTGTGACGCTGAGAAGTGTCTCAGCGAACTGGCCTCGCCCCAACCTCCATTGCCCACACCGCCCCCCTCTCCCCCTCCACCCAGCCGCGCACCAACCTCTCCAAGTCCTGTGCCCAGACCCTACTCAACCCCATACCAGGTCGCCCTCGAAGCCCTGGAGGAGGCCCTGATGTGCACTGCCGTGCCACCGCCATCCCCCCCACGACCCCCCAAGTACGTACCCAAAGACCCCCCCACCCCCTCCAAACCCACTGTTCACGGGCCCTACAGTGCCAAAACACTGCAGCTCATCCAGGACAACCACGGGGGTGGGGTACAGTATTTTGTTGATGGGGTGCTGAACCGCCGAGCGATGTATCTGTTTGCGGTTTAGCAGCCCAAGAAAAACCCCCTGCGGGTGTGGCAGGAGGGAATGCGAATTAGTCGTTCGCATTGCCTCAACAGGGACGAGGAGCATGCAGCAGTGGTGCTTGAAGTGCTGTGTGCTACCCCAAAACACCCTCCTATCCCCAAGCCGCCCCCTCAACCCGTTCCTCGCCGGCCACCGCCCCCTCGAGCTAGTGATCAGGTGACATTGACCCAATATAGCAGGCACCGCCGTTCCTCACTACTCCCAATGGCTCCCGCCCCAAAGCGGCCGTGCCCCACCCCGCAGTTTGGCTCGTTGCTCGGGCGGCGAGCCTCTCAGTCCGCCCCCCCACCGCAGAGGCCCCAGTTTGGGTCATTGCTCCCTACGCAAGCCCCCCCGCAGCGACCCCAGACTTGGGCGAGACGTCCAATTTCCAGCTCTTCGGCAACGCCTGAGGAAGTGGACCTTTACGGTGTTTTTCAACACCACCAGCCAGTCGGCCATGAACTGCCCAGCTTGTGCTTGTTGTGCCTGTGGCAGGGGGCGGATAGTCGAGCACACTTTGGACCCTTAGATCTCGAAACTGGTTGGAGCAATCCTGGCAAAAAAAGGTTCTGGTGAAAGGTACTGGTTGGGGCTTTCCATACATGGTTTCCTTGAAACCTACCAAAGCAGTGGCGCAGAGGGAGGGGGCGGATAGTCGAGCACACTTTGGACCCTTGGATCTCAAATTTGGTTGGAGCAATCTTGGCAAAAGAAGGTTCTGGTGAAAGGTACTGGTTGGGGCTTTCCATACATGGTTTCCTTGAAACCTACCAAAACAGTGGCGCAGAGTGAGGGGGCGGATAGTCGAGCACACTTTGGACCCTTGGATCTCGAAACTGGTTGGAGCAATCTTGGCAAAAAAAGGTTTTGGTGAAAGGTACTGGTTGGGGCTTTCCATACATGGTTTCCTCGAAACCAACCAAAACAGTGGCGCACAGTGAGGGGGCGGATAGTCGAGCACACTTTGGACCCTTGGATCTCGAAGGTGGTTGGAGCGATCCTGGCAAAAGAAGGTTCTGGTGAAAGGTACTAGTTGGGGCTTTCCATACATGGTTTCCTTGAAACCAACCAAAACAGTGGCGCAGAGTGAGGGGGCGCATAGTCGAGCACACTTTGGACCCTTGGATCTCGAAACTGGTTGGAGCAATCCTGGCAAAAGAAGGTTCTGGTGAAAGGTACTGGTTGGGGCTTTCCATACATGGTTTCCTTGAGACCAACCAAAACAGTGGCGCACAGTGAGGGGGCGGATAGTCGAGCACACTTTGGACCCTTGGATCTCGAACCTGGTTGGAGCAATCCTGGCAAAAGAAGGTTCTGGTGAAAGGTACTGGTTGGGGCTTTCCATACATGGTTTCCTTGAAACCAACCAAAACAGTGGCACAGAGTGAGGGGGCGGATAGTCGAGCACACTTTGGACCCTTGGATCTCGAAGTTGGTTGGAGCAATCTTGGCAAAAGAAGGTTCTGGTGAAAGGTACTGGTTGGGGCTTTCCATACATGGTTTCCTTGAAACCAACCAAAACAGTGGGGCAGAGTGAGGGGGCGGATAGTCGAGCACACTTTGGACCCTTGGACCTCGAAACTGGTTGGAGCAATCCTGGCAAAAAAAGGTTCTGGTGAAAGGTACTGGTTGGGGCTTTCCATACATGGTTTCCTTGAAACCAACCAAAACAGTGGGGCAGAGGGAGGGGGCGGATAGTTGAGCACACTTTGGACCCTTGGATCTCGAAACTGGTTGGAGCAATCCTGGCAAAAAAAGGTTCTGGTGAAAGGTATTGGTTGGGGCTTTCCATACATGGTTCCTTTGAAACCAACCAAAACAGTGGCCTTTACTGCAATCTTCTGTTTCCCAGGCACCATGTTTCACAATGAATTTGTTGTGAACAACCATGCTATATGGGTGAAGGGGGCGATCTCCAAGCTGGAGGCATTTGCCAGCATATGCCCTATTCCAGCTGATCAATTCATGGTGTCAGCCTTTGCCATGAACTTCCCCACGGCCACCCCCTTGCAGGCTAAGGACCTAGACCAGCTACAGCGCCCCCCAAGTGGCACCTTCACAGTTGTGCGTAGGTCCCTTGGCCCTTTGCCTACCACACAGGCCACATCAGTCACCCAAGCACCAGAGTGCCAGGCTGCTGCACTTCGCCTTCGCCATGAGCATGTGGTGCCAGCCGCTGTCTTGCGCACCTTAGACCATCTCCAACCAGGGGTTGGTTGGTCAATGGTTGCTTTAAGGCAACAGGAGGACCTGCATCTTACTGCAGTGGACTACTCCCTGGACAACAAGAAGTTGTTACCACAGCTGTGCCACCTACTTCTACAGAAGTGTGGCTCATTGGCTGCCCAAGGCCGGCAGAAACCCCCACCACCCCATGCCACCCTGACCTTAGGCCTCTACGCAGACGGTTACCAACCCCGGGGCCGTCTAAATATTAACACAAAAATCAGTATAATTGATTTCCAGGGACACTGGTTCCCAATGTCTGGCAATGTGCCTAGGTGCACAGACATGTTGACCTGGCAAGAGCTTCCCAAGGTCAGTGATTGCGAGTGGCTACCCATACATGCAGAGGCCTTACAAGCCCTGCCTTCTTGTAAATTTAAGCAACGTATGAAGTATGCTGGTGCAGTGTACAACACCACCCTGCAGATAAGGCTCGGGGCAATCACTGCCGATCACCACCATTTGTGGTCTGAGTGCCGGCAAAAGGGCTGTGTGGCGTGTCCCTGGGTGAATAAGGATGGGGCGGGAGAACTCTTTTTGCACAAAGGGGGATGTCTCAATGATGTGTGTGGGTCCCATAAGTTTCAGGGGGTTTCTAACCTGGAAGGGGTATATATTGTGCAACCTGTATTGCACAACACCAAAGGAGCAGCCTCCAGGATCTTGGGTGTCATAGGTCGAACACTACCAGCGCCCTACAACCATGACCTACTCCAGGTCATAGCACATGTGGCAAGGAGGTATGATCCTGGATCTCTGCCACCTGATAGCAGGCAGCACATGCGTCACGTACGAGGTAGATTCCAGGCAGGCATTAGCCTCACAGGTCGCGAGGCCCGCACAGTCATGGGCAGACTAGCAGGGGGTATGGTGCTCCCCCTGCCTTTCCATTCCTTGGTGGTGGCATTTTGCCACATGGTGCATCTATGCTATGGTTGTAATAACCTGGCAACTGTCACATGGCAAGCTATGGGGATGTTGTACACATATATTGTGCACATCATCCCCGAGTTTGCTGAAGAAGGTTGCACTGCAACCTTATATATGCATGGGTGGTCCCACACATGGTTTAATCCACGGACACCCATGCTGTATTCCGATGAGGCCGGCGAGCGGGATCTGAGGGTGGCCAAGAGATATGCCCCCGTCACTAGTACCAGGCAAGATGCCAGTATTAGTGAAAGTTTGAAGCATGAGCTGTATCGGAAGTTCGTGCAGAAAAAAAAGAAGATCCCCTGTGCCAAAATTTGGGCGCCCGTGCAACGAAACGTTGTTCTGGAGGCGTGCATGGTTGCTGCCAATGCCGTGTGGCATGTGGTCTTCCAACGCCTCTTAGAGCATTTGCTACATTTCCAGGATGGAGGTGGTTGCTCCCTATATATGCACCCAGACGCCCGTTCGGTGAAATGCGCCTTTCCAGGTGCAAATCCCGAGAGTGATGTGGTATGTGTGTGTGGGACCTGTGGCTCAAAGCGTGGTGTCCGTCAATGGGTACCACTGGACAGGGAAGCTGTCTGCAACTGGCCCAAACTGGGTTTGAAGAGCCGTGCCACATTTAAGTCCTGTGCTGCACGCCGTAAGGCGCTAAAGGACAAGGGAAAGGGTAAGGGACGTGTGGGGCCCATCCCTCAAAGCCGAGTTTCTAACCCTGCGACAGTTGATATTGTACCCCCTTCGGAGGGCGAGGACAGTGCTGCTTCATTTCAAGGTCCTACGGGTTTGAACGAGCAGCAGCGTGTTCAACCCATGAGACGTACGAAGTTGGCGCGTGTACCCATTGTTGATAGCGACATTGAGCAGCAACTTGTGGGCCCTCGTGGCAGTGGCAGTAGCAGCAGTAACAGCAGCAACAGCAGCAGCCGCAGCAGCAGCAGCAGCAACAGCAGCAGTGATAGTGGGAGCAGTAGCAGTCCTCAGGATAATGATTCGGATGATGATGCTGTGCACCTATCTGGTGCCTCCACAGTAAGTGCCTCAGATTCTTCCTCATCATCCAGTGACAACCCTGAACCCCAACCTCAACCCAAGAAGTATCGCCGTGTGGTGGTGGATGTGGATGCCATGTCAAGCGATGGCTGTCCTGTGCAGATGCTCAGCGAAGGAGAGTACAGCATTCACAGTTCAAGCTGAAATGAACAGGCAAGCCACTGAGCATTCACATTTCAAGCGTAAGTGAACGGTCATGCTTGTCTTTTTGTGTGTTTGTTTGCTGAGGTGTGGGATTTGGGAACCAAGAACGGTGTAGGTCATTGTACAAAAAACCGATGGAAAAACGCCTGGAAGTTTTTGAAATCCCTCGGAAAGATGCTCGGAAGTTTTGGCAGCCAGATCGGCCCCCCAAAACGCAACCGATATCGGTAGGAATGTTCCATGGGCTTCCCAGCCGACCGTGCCGGGGGAGCTCGGAAGAAATTTTGGCTGGGACTTCCGAGATCAACCCTGCAATATGAGTCCCATTTGCTGAGCATGAATGCTGAGCATCCCCAAATATCCTGAGCAATATGCTCAGCATTTTCCTGCCATTTTTTACCGTCTATGCTGTGCGTCCCAGCACCATGTGTTGCCCTGCTTTGTGCTGTTTTGATTGCTCACTGGCCTGACGAGGTGTTCTGGGTGCCATCCGATCCGCGGCTCGTGCTAAGCAACAGTGGTCTTATCGTTTGGTTCCTGCACAAGTGTGTGTGTGTGTGTGACACCCAATCCTTCGAATCATGCTCAAATTGCGAGTTCCAACACCTAAGGCCTACTGCTAATTGACCAAACCACGAATTTTGTTGTTTTTGCGCCCCGTTGACGGGCTTTGGGAAGCTGGGTTGATAGACACTGGCATACATGCAAAAAGAGGGGGTGGAGTCTGTGTTCCTACCGCACCCCGCATCCCGTCTCCATGCCTCTGCGCTGCCTTGTGTGAAGGCCCCCTTGGGTGAGTCCATTGTGCTGACGGCGGTCGCGGACGGGGTTGGAGCCCATGGGGCCCGCTCGAGCTCATGTGCTGGGAAGCGCCCAGGGGCTTGGGGAAGGGTTATGGCTCACGAGAACAGCTGTCTCGCTGCCCCGCCCGTCCTCTAGGACCTCTTGATCATTCGTTGTACCTGTGTACTACTTAAAGGCGTGTATGGAAGCGCACTGAGTTGTGTGCGCGGAGGGTCTTGTGTATAGCGTTGTTAACACCACCAACAAGTCCCAGGCGTCTGGTAGTGTTCGTTGTGGGAAATTGGCCACACTCACCTCCTAGGGAGAGTAAAGCGACACATTTGAAGTCCTGCCTGCGGTGCGTGTGGATGCCCCGCTAAGACAAAGCAGGGATTTGGGGTATAGGGGAACCACTTTGTAAATAGGTATTGAAGTTTGTACATATTTTCTACCATTTTCTTAGAGTTGAAAAATTCCCCCCCACTATACACCGTTTGTCTCGGACCACTTTGTCCCCTTCCGACTCCGGAGCACACAACATTACCGGTGCTTGGTCTTTGCCCAATTTGGTTAAGAAAAGACCGATGTCAAGTTGTTCATGTTGAGCACATGCACTACGACACCTTGGGCGATTGTAGCACCCACAATTTGCAAGATTTTTCAAATCCACCTTAAACTTGTGGACAGTTGTGACACGTAGATATGTTTCCATAAATGTAGGGTGCGGCAAGGGGCGCAGCAATAAGCGTGGGATTTCACATGAAAATGTGGTCTCAAAACATGAGATGCCCCAAGGTGTGTTTTTTGCTTTGAGGTGGTGATGAGTTCAGTGTCACAGATGAAAGATGCAAGGGTGTTTCACCATATTCCAATGAGGGAGCGTTAGCGCACAAGGCAACTTTTTGGGCTATTTCCAATCCCTACCCCTATGGGTGAGGCAACCAATTCTGATATTGCCCCCTTTGTAGGGGACCCCCGAGAATGCACGGGTTAGGTAGCACTTCCGCCCTCTTTTGGGCCCCCGAGAAGGCAGGGGTGAGGCGGCCACTTCTGATTTCGTCCCCCTTTGTTTGGGGACCCCCGAGAATGCAGGGGTTGCGTAGCAATTCCGCCCTCTTTTGGGCCCCCGAGAAGGCTCCTCCATCGGGTAGTGCCGCATGTGTGTGTGGCCCGTGTACGAGATTTTTTGAATCATGTTGTTCAGGAAATTAGGTGGTTGGACAGGTTGAATCGTTTCAACTATTGTCCTCACTTCCCATATTTTATGACACACTTTACGGATTCCATGCCGATCAGCTCCATTGGTGGGATGTGATCTATGGACCTTTGGAACCCAAAATACGTGGCTCACATTTTCAAGGTCACCGTGGCCGTTGATATGTTGGGGAATATTCTATGGATTTGTCCTTTGGCTCCTGGCACCTCCGCCGATGTATTGATATGGGATGGTTATGGACCTTCCCGCACGCGAGGAGATTTCTTTGATTTTGAGGTGGGCGGCCATGATGGAGCCTACAAGAGCCGTGTGCATGTCATTGTGCCGTTCATTGGCCGGAAGAATGACACTCTATCGGCATAGCAACAATCATACAATGATGTGCATGGATGGTACCGGGCCTGCATTCAGCAACTGTTTGCTCAATTGTGGCATTGGGGTTTAATTTGGAACATTTCGCGTGGTGGGCCCAACGAGTTGCATCAATCGGTGTGCCTTTTGTTGCACTTTACCCAATTTTGCATCCGGAGGCAGGTCCGTTACCCTCTGTATGGACCATGGGAACATGTTCCCCTCATGTTTGGAGAAGCACTGAAGCAACCGTTGAGAAGGACACGCAAGATGATGTTGGGGAGGAGGTTGATATATGTGCATTGTGTTGTCAAAAGCACACTACAACAGAATGTGGTGAATGTCATTTGCATTATTGTGTGGAATGTATTGACCCGCACATTTGTGGCAGAAGACTGTTTATTGACCAGTCTTGCTTGTTCAATTTGAGCGAACAAATTTGGTGGAACAAAGTTGTGAAGGTGATTCAGGTATGCTTTTCTTGTTCCATGTTGTGCATGGATGGTTTGTTGCTTCGTTTGGTAGGCAAGAGGCAGCTATTGGTCTACTCGGGGGCTCCATACGATAATGGTAAACTTGGGGACTCAATCGGGGAAAGTCATCATAAAAGTAGGGCGTAGGGCGCGCGCAGGGCAAACACTCCCGAAATAACTGTCACCATGTGGGCACAAGGGAAGGTGCATACCACGCAGCCTACTACAATCTGCATACCGCGATAATCTACTTGGTTTGGCCTAGGATGGCATTTGGCGAAAGTTTGGTAAATTTCGGATGAAGGATGAATTGAGCTCTAGAATTCGGGGGTGTAGAAGATAACAGCGGCAATCCATGTTTTTTCGACCACCAACTACAAGTGACGGCTCAATTTCTGCGAATGGCCATGTGGGATTGAAAGAGAATGTCCTGAGGGGTCCCTTTCAGCGACAGAAGTTTCAAGGTTTTTCAAAAAAGGGCCAGGAAGGCCTTGGGTCCGGATGTTCAAGTATTCACGACCCTTCATGTCTTCTACAGACGATTGTTCACGGATCTCAGAGTGCCCAAAGATCACATGGGTTTCGCTGGCACAGAAAATGGAAGCTTTTTCCATCCCCCGGCGTGGGTAGACCCCGAAAAGCCGGCGGGATATAGCAAGCAACCGGTGACAACGGCCAAGAGCAGCGTCTTGAACATTGCATCCACCAACTTCTTCTTCAACAGCCCTAACTTCGTGTGGTTCAGCATCGTGGTTCTTGTCTACTTTGCATTCCCATACGACCTAGAGGCTGCCAAGACGTGGAAGTTTGATTGGATCTTGCATCGTGGCCTCGTGAACCTCGGTGTCACCTTGACGTACTACTCTTTCTGGGAAGTCACGTTGTACCACTTGGGTGTGTATATGAGTGTGGTGCTGGAGTGTGTGCCATAAAGGCTGTATGCCAGTTGGTACTTCCGGGTGCACGTACTTGTACATACTTGTTCACTGGGCTGGGGGCGAGGGGAAATTTCGAGAGCTGGGGAGCCCACTCGTATGCCACCGTGACAGTGTCCCCATTTTGGAACTGCCCCGCCCGCTGGCATTACGACCTTGGGGGCGGTTGCTTGGCATTTTACCTCCCCGCGGACACAGATCTCAGTTTTTGAGTAGGAGGGGAGGGGTTTCATCCGGCTGGGGCGGGGGGGGGGGGTGCCCAGAGTTCCTTCGGGGTGCTCTGGACGTTGTGTGGACGACCAATACTGTGCGACACAGCATGTGGGCTCGCTGTTTTTTGTCCTTTTTTCCCTCTGGCACCTGGGGCTTCCGAAGAGCCCAAAGGCATTCACCTTCTCGGCATATGGAGCCCACACGCATTCATCCCATTGGTGTATGGGCATTTGAGGAGCCCGCACGCATCGGTCGTCTTGGTGTTTGGGGCGTCCGAAGAGCCCAAACCGAGGGCGGGGGGCATGCGTAAAGCGGAAGCATGCGTAAAGCGTACAGCATGCGTAGGGCTAAACAGATGGAGGATATTTGTTGGACTAGCCGAAGATGATTTGTTGCCTCCTGTTGGCTGAAGATTCAGTACATATGTTAGTGATATGAGGCGCAGTGGGCTCCGGAATATGAACCCCGACCAGCAGGTGTAGTGTGCATAGATAACCGCATAATTTCCTCACGCGCCTACATATCAACTCGTGTGCCCGATTCTACCGGGCTATAGCCTTGAGCATGACCTCTGGACAAATGCGAGGTGTTCAACGCCCCCCAGCTTATCTCGAACTAGAGGGATATCACAAGCGTGAGCACCGGAGCAGCACCACAGCACAGGGGAATCTCCAGCAAAGCACGGCCGCCGGCGAATACCCGGAGGCAGTTGACGGCTGTTAGTATTTGGTAGAGCCCCAAATGGCATTGGCCGTTGATTATGCTTGGACTATGCAATGCATGCACAACATCATGCGATGCGATGTAGTCCGATAAAATATGCTCCGAGCGAGACCATGCCACAACTCCCTCGTTGCCTGCTCCGTGGCAGGATGGGCCAAGCGGAAGTTCAAGCCCCAGGCCACCCCCAGCCGCTGGCGCATGGTCCACAACATCTGGTACACAACGCTCGGCATCCTGCAGTGGACCGCCTTCGAAGTCATCTTCATGCGGCTGTGGGCCACCGGGAGGCTGCCCTACATTGCCGATGCCGAGGCCCTGGCCACCCCCGGCAACATCGCCCGCATGGTCCTGTGGACTCTGTTTGTGCCCGCCTGGCGTGACTTCCACTTCTACTTTGCCCACCGCTTCATTCACATCCGCGCGCTGTACAAGTACGTGCACAGCCTGCACCACCGCAACACGGATATCGAGCCCTTTAGCGGCCTGTGCATGCACCCTGTCGAGCACATGTACTACTTCTCCTGCGTGGGACCCTCGGTGTACCTGTACATGTCTCCTTTCCATCTGATGTGGAACGGGTATCTCCAAGTTCTCGTGCTCTGGCCCATGACCGTAGGTTGCTGGAAGAGACGCGCTATTTTCGGGTAAGGAAAGTCTAGCCAGCGGTTTGGCGATTCGTGTCATGGGTAAAAATGTTTCTTTTTTTTGGAACCGACGAAAGCTCGTGTCGTCCTGACGCATCTCTGGGTATGTGCCTCCTGCTCCCGTCAGTATTTTTCTGTGGTACTGTGGATATGCCCCTGCTGGCACGCGCAGGTGTGTACCCGTGCTCCCTCCAGCTCTGTGCTTGAAACCAGCTCCATTGCATGCGTAACATTCGAAGACTCAGCCGCATGTCCCACATGACTCCAAAAGAATTCTTCGATAAGATTTGGGCTATGTCATGTGTGAATTCTTCAGAGAACAGCCCCTGCGGTTTTGGACACCCAGACAAAGGCCTGTGTCACAATGTCATGACTTCCCTGGATCGGGGTGTTGGGAGCGGTTGAGGGAGGCGTTGGAGGGGATTGCCAAACCATTAGGCCGCGGCTACTGTCGGTTACTGATGGTCTCGGGCAGGCTTGCACAGGAAAAGGAGGAGGGATCCCCCATCTCCCTCAGTCGACCCCAATAGCCCCCCAACCCAAAACCACGATTCGAGGCTGCCGGTTTCAGGCCATCGGCGGCGGCTGCTGGCAGACCGTCGTCGATTAATCGCCAACCACTTGCGGCAACTGGCAGAATTTTGGCACGTGGCCGCCAAACGCCATCGGTTGACCAGTCAACCACCATTGATTGGCTGCCGCTTTTTTCTTGCGAAGGAAAGTCCTGATGAGCAGCTGCTCCATCTCCATACTGAGCGTTTTCACAGCGTTTCCCTTCACAGGATTCACCTCTTACTGTCCCCTGCCGCCAGTCACAGCGGCTGGGAGGACCACTGGCAGTCCGACCAATACCACTACTTGCACCACTCCAAATTCGAGTGCAATTACGGCACACCAGGCACGCCCTTCGACAACTGGTTTGGCACGTTCCGGGACAAGTTTGGCGAGTCCAGCTCGTACAAAGGCCAGGTGTTGCCCTCTCTCCCTCTGCAGGCCCCACTTCCGACGACTGGCGTTGCCTCCGCCCTCCCGGTCTTGCCCTCCGTCTCTTTGTCTTTCTTCTCTGGTCCCTCCGAGCGTAGGATGTAGCAGTGGGAGGGACGGAATACCTGTTGGAGGCTTTACTGGTAGGAAGGACTACGGCCAGGAGAGGCTACCGGTCGGCGATGACCAGTGGGAGAGACTACCGGTACGAGGAAGGGCCTGTAGAAGGAACTGCCGGTAAGACTGCCAGTCGGCGGGAGTACTGGTGCTCCCTCCTTCCGGTAGTCCCTGCTACTGGTAGTCACTCCTACCGCTGGTCCTGCCACTGATAGTCATTCCTACCGGCGCTCTTCAGTGGCATGCCGACGCCTCTGAGAAGGAGACTACGACGTACACCCTCTCGGACTGGCTGCCGAAGCTGCAGGACGCAGTGTACTTCGCAGGGACCACGGCGATGGGCGCCGTGCTGTACTGTGCCGCCCAAGGCCTGTACAACGTGGACGCTTGGGAGCTGGCCGGGCTGCAGTCCGGGTACCTGGTGGCCTTTGTTGTGTCGTGTGGGCCGATCCTACTGGGGCTGCTCCTGCTATGGCTCACGGATGACAAGATGTCCGCTCGCTGGCCGTTCCACAAGGAGAACGTTCTCGGCTGCTTTGGGGCCCATCTGCTCCTTGGGTTCATGGTCACTGCCCTTCCAGTCTACCATATCATCACTTCGCTGCTCGCAGACCCCATCTACTTCTCCTTGTGGCAATCTTGAGGTGGCATCGGGGCTCAGACCTCCCACTGTACTTTGAGCCATTGGCCGCCCCCTTTGATGTTCCCCCATGTCCCGGATTGGCCAAGGGGAGTGCCAAGCTCCTATGAGGCTCCCTCTGGTGACTACACTGTAGACGGGATTGGGCAGCGAATCGCTTGGTGGGGGAGGGGGATCCTCCGCCTCTCTTCCACTATCTTTCTCACCCTCCACCCGAAACAGCAGTTGTCCAAACGCCTAACCTCTGCCAATCGCTACCAACTGCCTCCGGCTGCTTTCCTGCTGAAGCGTACGTAAGTCAGCCCAAGCGATTTCCTGCGCTGGCGGACGGCGGATCGACCAGCTGTCAATATCAAACAAGCGCCAACTGCTTTCTTTCGCCCATTAGGGCTGACCCGGAGACTTTATCACGAGTGGTTACGGTGCCGGCGTCGCGTGCCTTGTATCATGCATCAATGGAACCCCCCCCCCCCCCCCTCGACCCCGCCCCCACCCGCGCACCCCTGATTTCCCGGGCATCTAGGGCCTTGCATTGCCTTGGCAGGCCATTTCAGCAACAACAAAGCGAGGACACTTTCCAGGGGAATGCACTTGTGCAAAATCTGAGTGTCGACGACCCCCCGCATTGCTTTGCCATGCACATGTCCCAATTACCAAGCTCTCCTGTGCTCTGCTGGCCCTCTCCCACTGTCTGTGTGAAGTTTCAAAGCAAAGACACAAACGATTCACTTATAGACACGTCGCAGGATCAGGTAGGCCTGCCAGCCTGGCACAGTGCAACTCAACGACTAAACACGTCTGTATTCACACAATATAGCCAGGTAGATGCAATCACTACTGGGGTCCCGCAAATAGAAATGGAGGTGCGATGGGGTTGACCTCCAACTCTCCACAGTGCAAAAAGATATTGATTGATTGTGATGTTGGCAATGCTGTGGGCGTATGTGTACAGGCTTTTTGGGCACTGCCCTATGTGAATAGCAACATCATGAGCGACGCAACAGCACACACCTGCTTGTGGCAGGTATCAGGGCCGCCTGGAAGCACATGGTTTGGCTGCATATTACCAGCCCAGCAGTATGCAACTCCACCTTAGTCTTTCCCTGACCAGAACCAGGGATGGGGCATGATACCTGAGACCAAGCCGCATTGACGTTGGCACATGTGAACACTGATCAGTGCTCGCGCGCAGAGGGCAAATAAATGCAAATGTGCATGTGTATGAGGAAGGTGGGAAGGGAAGGGAGGCTCTGGTTGCAACGAGCTAGGGATTGTGCCAGCAATGGAACAGCAGATGGGGATGAGTGATGAAGATGGGGATTGGGATGGATCTGGGGTTGCGGTCGGTCGATTGCAGTGTGTGATTTCTCGCACCTGTTTAGCTGGGGCGGATCTAGGACTACATGTGTGCTATCGGGGCTGCACTCGCTGTTTTAATGGTGGACAGCATGACTGTGCCCCTGTTGTACGCAGCACAACCTGTCAGTGGGTTATTTTCCTCCCAAGGCATTTGGTACCGACCATCCTGCCGATCCGCCTGCCGCATTGCGTGGCTCATCGCGCGTGTACCAAACGCGCTGTGATATTCCCTATGGCCGAACCCACTTCCAGCGAGCTTACCTCGGGTTTCTGATGGAGGCTGAGGCTCTCCTCGTCAGATGGTCCAGATAGGGGAGGCACATTTCATTTTTGTTATGCACTTCGTATTTTCATGAATAAAGGCCGCGTACTTGCACCACTTGGGTATATCGTGGGGGGCAGCCCAGTTTGACCCATCGGTACAAACCCATTTTCCACCACGTTTTTACCCAAGCCGATTCCACCCTTCCAGCCTTCTTGGCGAAAACGGAAACATTTTTGCGCGTCGCGCCCCGCACACACATAGCGGAAATCAGTTCTGGTCTCTGGTCCATCGCAAGCAATGTGAGGGGGATAATGGAATATTCGGCCTCAAATTTGCTGCAGAGGGATGCAAAATGACGCCAGCAGCACGCTCCAATATGTGGGCTAGCACAGAAACAACCCATGACAGGATGCATAATGGGCAGCGGAAAAACTGCACCATCAAACATCGGCTGGGGGCATGTCTTCACGAAACTCACCCAAGTGTGTTGAACCGCAAGTACCAGCCAGCCAACCTACTCTACCTTTGATGGTTCACCCTGTCCAGGCACCTCCTGGCCGTGCTGTGCAACACTTAGTTTTCCCAAAACCTCTGACTCTGTGTTATGATTGGGAAAACCTGTAGGGCCACGTGCCTTAATACTAGGTATCCCCACACATGTAGTGCCTTCTCTCCTTCTCTTTGGGGGTGAGGGGCAATTGCCAAGAATTGAGTGTTCGCGTGCAGCTTGGCAAGCGGGCCTTGATATTGTTACCTTAAGGTTGTGTGTTCCAGCTCTGTAACCAGGTACTTAACTACTTACATAACTTACATAAAATCATGGAGGTACTTGCGTACAGGGGAAATCTGCAAAACCGGCCCACATTTTGCCATGCTCAACTTGTCGCCAGACCTCTCTCACCATAATCTAGTAAGAGTGTCTTCACACACACCCGTGTGGCCGGAATATCTCGCTGATTACTCGGACAAAGATGAGCATGCCATCAGCGTACCAGGAACCTTTCATGAGGGAGAATAGCCTTTTGATTCCGTGGAGCCAATATGGAAAGGAGGGTGGGCCAAAAGGTGATGCAGTCTAATATCAGTTTCTGGGTCACACTCGCATCTGCCAGCTGGTTTCTAAGAAAAATTGTATGGGACCTTCCAAATACTGGTTCAAAAGCCAGAACTCCAATCACTCCCGAAAAGATTGACATCAGCTTGTGGCTTGTTGAATCCAGCACTATACACACAGCTCTCTCCCACTCCACGGATCTGAGATGGTCATCCATGCTTCTCGATTTTATGAAGCCTTTCAGTTCACAAGGGGCTACCAGCTGCGCTAGGTCATAAAGGTAAGTGACCCCAATTGCTTACTGAATTAACCCCACAGTTTAATAAGTTGATGGCAACTTACTTATGACTGGGAACTGTGATTCTTTCGGAATACCTTGTCATGCCCTGGATCCATGATTCAGGTAACTATCCACCGCGGCAGTTTGCATGGGGAGGTAACAGCATGCTGCGAAAATTCATACACAGACATGGCACGCACCTGTTGACAAAACAAGGCAGCGGAATGATCATGTTCTGTCCAAAACGGACAAAGTTCTCCAACATGTCGCCAGTACAGAATGCAGACCCAGGGTGTTCCAAATAGCCCTTTTCAAGGGCTTTCCAAATATACCCCACATAGCCCCCCCCCCCCCCCTACAGGACACTCAGTGGGCACAAACGAGGCAACAATGCCAGCAACTCTGAAAAACGCTCCGTGTTCGCGCGTTTGTTGTGTCCCTGAGAGATAATCTGAGGCCTTTCAGACAAGGGGATTGTTAAAGAGGCATGCGTGTTTCCAATACTTTCCTCTTGTCTTCAAACAGGGTCCAACAACGACGAACCTGTCGGACCACACTTTTCGAAATATTGCAGTGAAAGCAAAAAGGACACATTCAAAACCTACTGGATGCTCTTAAGCAGTTAAGAGCTGGGGATCCAGAGCGTGCATCGCAACAGTTCACATAAGCGAGTGCTTTGTTTTACTGCCTCTATGTTGTGGCCCTGGTAAACCTAAGTGGACGCAATACCATCTCAGACTTCCTCATCGACCGCCGCTCCCGTGGTCGGGCGCCCCGTTAGAGGGCGAGCCATACACCACATGCACTTTTGTTGAACCAGCACTGCGACAACCAGTGGTGTCAAAGTACCCGTTCGGGTTGTTGGACAAGCAGGTCATTGCAAAAGGGGAGGGCTGGTCCACAAAAGCCGGTGAGCATGTGTAGCATATCGGTATCTGGTGCCATGTCTTTTGTGGCCCAGGATCTGTTGGCTGGAGGTCATTCGTGGCGGGAAATGGGTGGAGGGGGAGCCGAGAGTGGAATGTCTGTCCCACTGCTCACCCTGGCACCCCCCTGTGGCGACCACTCCCCTGCCAGCACTGACAGGCTTCGCATTCAGGTCCCCAAGACCGTGAAATCTGGAGGGTGCTCTCCACGACATCTGCTCATGGGATCGCAGGGTAGCATGTGATCAGCTCTGAACCGCAGTGGCCTAAGGCTAGTAGGTTGGTGGAAGACGTGATGCAACGTTGTACCAAGGGGGGGCAGGGTTGGAAACACATGATCGGTTTCGTGTCGACACTCTCTGATTTGCTATTAGATTGTTGTTGCTTTCTTGATGGCTGACATTTCGATCACGTAGCAACCTTGCACGATTTTCATGGCTTCTGCCCCTTGCCATCACAACAGCTCGCAGATGTCCGCCGAGAGCAGTGCATACCTTGCTGATAAGGGCATCCATGAACTGGTGAGCAGAATGATGCATCATGTTAAAGTGCAAGGCCAATCCAAGCCTGAGACCCGCCCTTTACGATGTTGCATCGAGTTCCTGGAGGCAGAGATGGAGAGGCGCGGCAAAATGCAAACCAGTGCCCTTGTGGTGGCCACAGATGATTCTAGGTCCAGGTCAGTCCTACCCGTCTAGCCTGTCTAGGGCAAAAAGCCGACTGGTGACTGGTGTGGTGCAGTTGTTTCAGCTGCTAGAACACTAAGGAACGGTGTGGGTTGATGGTTGCTCCAACGTGTTCGCTGATACTTCAGATGTCTGCTCCTGCAAATCTTGAGCAGTGAGACGTCAACTTCGCTGTTTTTGCCATATTCGTTGCAGAGAGACGGGCTCTTCTGATGATGGAAGAAAGCTTGACCATGTGGAGAAGGTGTTGCACCAGATCCCGGTCTGCGTTGTGCTGTGCATCGGAATTGTGGAAGGTCCAGTGATGGAGGCTGAACTGGTGGTTCGGGCTGCCCATTTTGCTGCGGTTCGGCATCCGCAGTTGCGGTCATATATTGACGAAACCTCCCTCTGCTTCCGACTGATTCCAAACTGCAACCCCTGTGTCAGAATTGTGGATGCGACGGCGCCAGACCAGTGGCAGATCGAGGCTGAAAAGGAATGCAATGAAGGCTTTGATATGTACGCGGTGTCCGTTCTATGGAAGTTGATAGTGGTGAGGTGCGCTGATGCAGCGTCTGGGGTGTTTCACAATGCGGTGATGGTCAAACTGCACCACTGCATTGGCGACGGCTGCAGTGCGATGATCCTCCTCAACGACATTTTGGGATGCTATGTTGCCCTCTCCAGAGCGGAGACGCCACATCTGAAGCAGCTCCCGCGGCTGCCATCTGCTGCCGCGCTTGCGTTCCCTCGCGTGATGTCGACTCAGGAGAGGGCGACTGCAGACCGCATGCTCCTGAAGGCCAGGCAGCGCCGCAACACGTTTAGCCCAATACTTCCATTGGACCGGCACGTTCCCGCATCAGCGTCACATCACACCGCCATCTACCGGGACGGGACCGCCGCAAGCCTTGCCAAATTGGTGCAGAGGTGCCGGGCCAACCACGTGACCGTCGGAGCTGTGCTCGTGGCTGCGACCTATTTTTCTATTGCGAGGCTCCTCCGTGAGGGAGTGGGCTTTACGTTTGGCATGCACATCAATCTCCGGAGACGACTAGAAGAGGTGTGTCTCTATGCTTTACCCCCCCCCCCCCCCCACATACGCCCCCCACCTGCGGCCGGCCTGGTGTGCACGCCACGACCCCACCTCAGCTTACCGCAGGTACTGGAACCTACGAGAGGCGCCGGTGAAGCTGGAGGAACGCCAGAGTCACGCTCTGACGCCAGGGATGGTCGAGGGCCAGAGAACTCGAGGAACCCAATGGTGTGACGGCAGGCGTGGCTTGAGCAAAAGGGGCGGGCCCACACCTGACCTTGCATGGCCCCACCTCGCTCATTGCGAGAAGCGACAGAAAAGCTGCACCACTCTACTCTCAGCAGTCGTTACTGTACAAATATGCTGGCTTTGTGCTCAGTTGTGCATATCCGCTTTGCAGTTCCATATGGCCTGCCCCCCTACCTATTGACCTCAGGGAGTGATAGTATCTGGTATTTGGACAGGGAAGGGCTCGATAGACCAGGGTTGGTGTGCGTCTCTTGAGTTTTGGTGAGGCCCATAAAAACGGCCCTGTCCCCATGAGGCGGTCACTGATGCCTCAAACTGTGCTGGTGGTGGTGGTGGGCAAGCTGTGATTAACGAGGAATTATTTTCTGAAGGCGAGGTCTGGGTGGTTCCGTGAGGGGCAGCCTAGTTTTTTGTTGGGGTGGATCTCAAAAGACACGAAAGACCACCCCCCTCTCATCAACACAGCCCAATATTGTGTCCCCAA
This sequence comes from Eutreptiella sp. 'Long Island Sound 2002', assembly GCA_964036045.1. Lineage (NCBI taxonomy): Eukaryota > Euglenozoa > Euglenophyceae > Eutreptiales > Eutreptiaceae > Eutreptiella > Eutreptiella sp. 'Long Island Sound 2002'. The sequence continues at coordinate 25,597,770 of OZ038396.1, read as the reverse complement.
CTGGTGTCTACGAGGACGGTGATTATTCTATGGAATTCCTTGATCATGATCACTGATCACGGATGACTAATCACTGTCATTTTGTGTACTGATGACAATTGGAGATAGCCATTTCAAGCATATGGCAGCTTTGGATGGTCATCATCATCATCATCATCATCATCATCATCATCATCATCATCATCATCATCATCATCATCATCATCATCATCATCATCATCATCATCATCATCATCATCATCATCATCATCATCATCATCATCATCATCATCATCATCATCATCATCATCATCATCATCATCATCATCATCATCATCATCATCATCATCATCATCATCATCATCATCATCATCATCATCATCATCATCATCTTCATCTTCATCACCACCACCACCACCACCACCACCACCACCACCACCACCACCACCACCACCACCACCACCACCACCACCACCACCACCACCACCACCACCACCACCACCACCACCACCACCACCACCACCACCACCACCACCACCACCACCACCACCACCACCACCACCACCACCACCACCACCACCACCACCACCACCACCACCACCACCACCACCACCACCACCACCACCACCACCACCACCACCACCACCACCACCACCACCACCACCACCACCACCACCACCACCACCACCACCACCACCACCACCACCACCACCACCACCACCACCACCACCACCACCACCACCACCACCACCACCACCACCACCACCACCACCACCACCACCACCACCACCACCACCACCACCACCACCACCACCACCACCACCACCACCACCACCACCACCACCACCACCACCACCACCACCACCACCACCACCACCACCACCACCACCACCACCACCACCACCACCACCACCACCACCACCACCACCACCACCACCACCACCACCACCACCACCACCACCACCACCACCACCACCACCACCACCACCCTTCGTTCCACCCTTTGCCCTTGCCACCTTTCTGGTACTTGGCTGGGGGTCCTGAGGACCATTTTGCACGCACAGACTGCATGGTCTCACTCCAGCTCTTTAGGACCGATTGATACTGCTCCACACCTGACATCTGCAGGGTTATCGGATTGCCCTCTTTGGATCTTGTGGTAAAAACAATCGATGAATCATACCCAATGGGAGCTGCAAATGGGTCACACCCGCACGACTTTGCTTCCCAGACTTCCGACAGCACGCCAATAACAATGGATCCTGTCTCCAGGCCTCTGGCTTGAATGTTCTTGGGCAGAAGGGTTTCCGCACCAAAGGTGGCTACTGCAACTGACGTGAGGACAATCCATGGCACCGTCGTTGAGCCTGAACCCTCTACCGATACTCTCACTCCCACCCTGTCCCCATTACTTTGATGAGTTGCGGAGGAGCTGAGGGGGGTGGTCTGGGGTCGATTCAGTTTGGACATGAACTGGGATACCACATTGGAGGCCCAGTTCTCTGGGTCGGATTGTGCCAGCGAATCCTTGATCACTTGTACCAGTCCTTTGGCCTCTGTGGTTGTTTTGGATTGTCCTATAAATTTAGTGACCGCGTGGACGCATGACTCCGGAGATGTGATCCTTGACACATCAAACAGTGGTAGGTCCTCAGACTCTACGGCCAGCAGCCTCACTCCAATATCCAGTGCTAGTTTCTTCCAGTCCTTGACTTGTGATGACAGTAGGACCTCAAGGCACTCCTTCAGATGCTTCTGTTTGACTGACACCGTCAACTGGACCAAGTGGGTCTCTGTCACGTATTTTTGCCACGCCATCAGCGACTGCTTCACTCCTTTTGCCTCCGTCGAGGTAGGCCACGGGTAGCCCTCAAGATACGCCGCCACCTGAGCTGCTTCTTCTAACCTCAGGATATGGGTAGTCAGCTTGTGAGTGGAGCTGTAGGGGCCGAGTAGGTTGTTGAGGTATTTCACTGCCTTCGACAAATGCTCTGCGGGAATGTCTCTCATTAGCTCCGATGTTTGCCTGATCACTTCTGCCATTGATTGACTGGCTGCCGCGTCTGCAACAGATACCTTAGCAGGGTCGCTGGCACTTGCTGCCGCTCCCACTGCTACCGCAGGCGCCTGGTCGACTGGTTGAGGGGGTCTAGGAGCTTGAAGCTGGATGTTGGACTTCAGTTTGTCCTTCAGCTTGCTGACCCACGACTCTAGGATTTTCGCTGAGACTTTGCTGCCGACAGGGTCCAAGTGGTCAGTGACGGCGATTGCATACGCCAGAGTCTTCCTTTTCTTGGTTGCGGCCCATTTGGCCATGGCCACCCAGAACCAGAAGGTCCCTAGGACAGGTTTCTTAGTCCCTGGGAGGTTGCTGCCGTTGAGGACCTCGAAGATCACCGATCGGTCTTCTTGCAGGGATTTGCGAACGTCAGCTTGTAGGCCTTTGTGGGGGATGAAGTTTACGATCTCCACTAACGCCAGCTTGGACTCCTCCTCCGTTGTGTCGCTCAGGGCATGCGCCACAACCTCTGAGACCTCTGCCGCGGACATCCACAGATGCTGAGGGTAGTCTCGCTGGAGTAGAGGGACGTCGAAGGTAGGTAGAACCTCGGCCAGCACTGAGAACAGCAGGGCGAAGCTGGACACCCATTGCTCGTTTAGAGTCATTCCTGGAATCTCTTGATTGCCATGGAACACGGTGATCTTCTTGACTTCGTTGTCCTCCTCTAGCCTGGATATGCGCAGGACGTCCTCAGGGGACAGACCAGCTCTGATTTCATCCATGGACATGTTTTCTGCATAGGCAATTGCAGTTGACAGCACAGGTCCTGAACCTTAGTGTGTCTGGTTATTTCTTTCTCCCTTTGGGACCCTAGGTCCATGGAGAGAATTTCTCGTGTTCCTCTTTCGACCCTTGGTCTCTTAGAGGCGCCTCTTATCCCTTACCTGGACCCTGGAGTCGGCAGCAGATGGGAGCTTCTGTGGGCAAAAGGTCCCCTGTGGCCTGCCGTAAAGTGGCAAAGGGCCACCTGGTTCCCGCCCAGCAAGCTGTGGTCTGGCTGCTCCCTCTTGGCCCGTGACTTGGTAATGCTTTGATCACTGCACCTCAGTGCCGGATTTTGGACGCCAGTTTCACTTGCATTGCAGCTCAGGGCAACTCAACCATTTGGCCAGCAGCACCACCTGCTTCTGAGCCCACCGACACCATCAGACATGAGGTACAGTGCTCGTGGTCGAGACAGCACAGGAGGTACCAGTAAGTGAGCTGATCATTGCTTCTCTCGGCTAGTCTGCGGCGTAGCTCAAGCCATACCTATAAGCAAGAGGCAGGATATGTTAATCAGCTCGGAACAGTTTTTTAGGCTACCACTTTTTGTTTTCGTTGCGCCTGCTCTTTGTTACCTATGGGCGTGCGCCCTTTTGTTCTGACGTTGGCCTTTGGGACCTGTTGCGAGAGGGTAGGGGGCATGGGGGGCCCTGGGGAGCACTTTGTTTGGCAGTGGTGTGCCTGCCCCTCACAGGCTGCACCTCTGGCCTTGGGGGGTACCCAGGACTGGTGGCGGGCGAGCCCGGCCTGACTTGGACCACCACCACCACCACCACCACCACCACCACCACCACCACCACCACCACCACCACCACCACCACCACCACCACCACCACCACCACCACCACCACCACCACCACCACCACCACCACCACCACCACCACCACCACCACCACCACCACCACCACCACCACCACCACCACCACCACCACCACCACCACCACCACCACCACCACCACCACCACCACCACCACCACCACCACCACCACCACCACCACCACCACCACCACCACCACCACCACCACCACCACCACCACCACCACCACCACCACCACCACCACCACCACCACCACCACCACCACCACCACCACCACCACCACCACCACCACCACCACCACCACCACCACCACCACCACCACCACCACCACCACCACCACCACCACCACCACCACCACCACCACCACCACCACCACCACCACCACCACCACCACCACCACCACCACCACCACCACCACCACCACCACCACCACCACCACCACCACCACCACCACCACCACCACCACCACCACCACCACCACCACCACCACCACCACCACCACCACCACCACCACCACCACCACCACCACCACCACCACCACCACCACCACCACCACCACCACCACCACCACCACCACCACCACCACCACCACCACCACCACCACCACCACCACCACCACCACCACCACCACCACCACCACCACCACCACCACCACCACCACCACCACCACCACCACCACCACCACCACCGCCACCACCACCACCACCACCACCACCACCACCACCAGTTCAGTTCAGTTCAGGTTTTGGGGCCTCCAGCGCCAGTGAACGATTGCCACTGACCTCACGTCCCCACGGATTGATGTTCACCCCACGAGCACGTAGATGCAAAATCCAATTCAAGCCAGTTTCAGTGTATGCGCCAGTTCTCGGAGGTCCACTTGTCCTGGGATGTCGTCCCATTCCACTGTCCACGGTCCCAGGCAGATCCGAAAATCCCTGGGCCACTCACTCGGTGCATGTCCTATGGTCACTGAGAGTGGATCACGTGAACACTGACCCGGTTCATAGACGACGGTTCGGGCTGTAGGCACCACCCTCACCCATGGAGGACGCGACTCAGGAGGGTTGAGTTGAGCCGATGAGACCGCCCCCACCATGAAGCTGATGAACACCGCGAGACCCCAGGGCCTGGTGAGCCCAGCTGGCACCATTTCTGATTGCTGCAGTGGCTCTATCACGGAGTCAGACCAGAGCACGTGTTGCAGCGTATGCAGGAACACTAGGGAGAGAGATTGAACACGGGAGATCAAGGTTTTGGACTGCATGCTGTGTGGCATATAGATGAGCCCTGAGGTTGTAACCCACAGGATTCCCTCCCCTTGGCCCACATGATCATCATGCACAAGCCTGATCAGGAGGCTTACTGACTCGACTGCGACCCTTGCCTGTGTGAGACTTTGCATTTCCACTGTCCATCCATCTAATTGCATGTCTTGAAGCAGGTCCCAAAAAGCACGATGCACTGCTGCACACACTTTGAGGCAGTTCTGAAACAGATGTTGGCCCCAGTCCTGCACCGAGGCTTTGCAGAACGGGCAGTACGGAGATCGGGGGTATTCGCGCAGCCCCGTGGCTGACCGCAGCCACACACACGCCCTGATCACCTCATTAGATACCTTGGCTTCGATCACCAGGGGTGCCCATGCTGAGCCTGTCTGGCTGAAACACCTTGACAGAAATTGAGGCCTCGAGGCAAGAACCTCCGCATCATAGATGGCCGACAGGACATTGGCGGGTCGCAGACATACTTTGCCCGACTTAAGAAGCACTGCATGCAGTGAAAGGAGGGGTAGTAGGGGAAGGACAGCGCCTTGAGGCTGGACCCCCGGTGTTTGTGAAAGGTCGTGCGCCAGCGCTTGCGCCTGGGCCACTTCCGTTCTCCTGCCGGAGTCATGCTGGGCTTGGACATAGCCTTCCTCATAGCCCTGTTGGTTCACTATGGACACCACACTCCTGATGCAGCTGTCCAGCACATGGGAGCCTGACGATTTCGTCACCCCTTCATTTACTGCTGCACTCGTGCAGTCTGCCAAGAACAGGCACTTGGGCGCTCCGGCTTCCCTAGCCTTGTGAACTGCCAATAGTTTCCCAAACCATTCTGCCACTTGGGCATCAGGATCCTCGACACACCAGTGACACCAGAACGCACCACACACTCCTGAGGCATCCAGGAAGACCACAGCACAGCCCACTGCTGTGCGCGTCGCTGATCCATCGGACACAGCGACAACATGATGTCCCTGCACCTTCCGGTACCACGCACCATGCACAGGGGCTTCTGTCACTTCCAAGTCGGGAGACACACTGATGTACAGGCCTCTCCGCCGTAACTCGTCACAGAGCACCTGCGGGTCAGACCCTGGCAATCGTTGCCACTGGCTGTCATACAGAAGGGCCCTAACGATACCCCTGGTGTAGACGCTCCGTGAGCACGCCGCTTGCAAGGTAACGAGCGTTCGCTGCAGACTCAGCCTGATATGCAGGACCGGGAATCCTAACCCACCAGCTGAGATTGGGGCACTGAGCAGGACATCCGAAAACCAGGATGGCAGTGACAGAGCAGTGCGCGCACATTGCCGAACCGTTACTTGCAGGGGTTCACAAAACTCCGCTGGCACTGGTACCACAGTGAACTTGAAATCTGTGGAGGAAACCGCATACGCCATGAGACACCTAAGCGCCAGGATACGGGACGGCCTGTGCTGAGTGATGGACCTCCTGACTGCCCTCAACTTGTCCCCTACTTTATCTCTATCAGCTCGTAGGCATTCACCCATGACACACGGCACTCCGACGATTTTGAACCCACTCTTCTTCATCGGGAACTGCCCTAGCCGACAGAACACTTCATCTGCTGCGTAGACGAGGCGTCCATCTACAAATTTAATAAGGAAACACTGCAGTTTGGACGCATTCGGGGATGCGCCGGCATCATTGGCTAGAGAAGTACATTCATTCAGAACACACACAAAGTCTGCTTTGTTCAAACCGAATAACCTGCCATCGTCTGAAAAAATCAGCTCGGGGATTCTTACCCCTGGGAGACCCGGATGCTCAGGCGCTGGAACCTTGCGGTACAGCGCCAGAGACCTCAGGATTTTGGGTATCATGTACGATCCGACCCCCATGCTGTCTCCCTGTGTGCCTCCCTGTTTCAGCCTGTACGGCGGCGCCAGCCCGTACGGGGTCTGCAGGAAAACCCGGAAGGAAGAGAAAAACCAGTCCACCCACTCACCCACGTCCAGGGAGGGGTTTTCCTGCAGGACTTCTGAGAGACTGGGGCGGGAGACGTTGCAGAAAGCGTTGCTCTCGTCCCAGTCGCCACAGTATATGTGTCCGTTGTTCAGCGCCCAGTACGCGGTAAACCAGCGCACCAGGATGGCGAGAAAAAGGGGGGTAATTTCCTTTCTGTACGAAAATGTCCACGGTGGTATGAAACCCGTTGCCTCTCCGCGGGACATGAACCTCTGAAACATCGCTGATGATTCTTTTCTTTTTATATCAGGCTCCAGAATGATGGGCCTGCTGTTTCTTATAAGCCAATATGGCTCTTTTTTGAGTAAGCACAGATGTAGTGCCGCATGCAGGAAAAAACTGTGTACGCCTGTCCTGAGCTGTCTGGACCACTGCAGAACCACTTCAGTGGCAAAGCCGCTGAGCAGTTTCACTACGGCATTAGGGAACTCGTCCCTGGAGGTGGCCTCTGACCCCCCTTTTCTGCATTGGCGGTCCCACTCCTCACGGGATATGGGGGCACTGCAGGAACCAGACCCCAACACCTCCAGCGCTAGTTGAGACGGGAAGGGAGATCGCACACTGCAATACAGGCTCCAGTCAGACATCGACAGGTCATCCGTCGGAAAGGAAGGGTCGTAGACGCACTGGGGGGGCATGGCAAGAGAGCAGCTGTCCATTCGGAGATGCCTCAGCGAGTACAGTTCCATGGCCTGCTTCCTGGCCTGTGTTTTGAATTCCTGGGGGGAGGTGCAGAACACTTTCCCGTCACGACTCACTTGGGTCACCACTTTGAAGGATGATTTCTTCTGCTTGAAGAATTTCGAGGTGAGACCCGTCACCGCCACTTCACCAGCCAGCGAGGCTGAGAGACCTAGGTTATTTCTGCACGCTTGGTCCCTCTGCTGCTGTTTCCATTTTTTGACGCGCTCCGCGGCCACTGCGTCGCCCAGAAGGGCCTTGACTTCCTGACGCCTGAGGACGTCTGCTTCGGAACCCTCAACCCTGCCGACGTGGGGGGGAATGAAGCCCCTGGCCAGTTCATGATAGCCCTCCAGGATCGCGTCGGGGCGTAGCCCATGCACCCTCCCCAGCCACAGAAAAAGGGAGGCATGAGCTGCAAGCCTAGTCACTGAGGTAGGGCTGGCCTTTCTGAAATTGAATTTCTTGAGACTCCCGTTTTTCACGTAGTGAAAATTTTCTGGCAGGGAGAACTCACACACCACTGCACCATGGGTGCTGACTCCAGGCACAACTGCTTTGGCCGTTAGCTGCAGACCCGAATCAACTGGGATGAGGACAAAGTCTATTTCCCTCTGAGAGAGACTACCACTTCGCACTACAAAGTTGGTATACTGACCAAGCTGGTAGGGCACATGGAGAAAAGACCAACACCCTGAGGCGGCCAGGGCTCTGGCCACTCTGCCATGCCTGTGACCAGACAAACGTTCATTGAAGTCACCACCCAATACCATGGTTTCCCCTTTTTTCGGCTTGTGTTTGGCCACGAGAGTTTGGATGTGCTTCCAAACTTCGAGATCCTGCCCTGGCCTCAAGTAGATATTGGCAAATTTCAGAACTCCCCCAGATGCCAGGGAGAGCTCTACGATTAAGGCGTCCTCTACTGAGTGTCGCCTGATACTGGTCACTCCACCAGACAATTCAACCAGCCTATACAACAGCAAAATACACAGTCCTGCCGCTCTCTCACGCACTTCGTCATACACTACACAGTACCTGGTCCCAAAGAAATCTGAAGGATCGAAGCCTTCCCATAGTTCCTGCAGCGCCACTGCGTCGGCACCTTGACTCTCGGCAAGGGAGATGACGTCAGGAATTTTTCTCATGGCTCCACCACAGTTCAATGTCATAAAAGTTATAGCCTTAGACTCTGTCTGCGGCTCTAGCCGTTGATGGGAGGGGGGTTCCTCTTGACTTGCTGACACAACAAAGGGGCCTGTCCATGGCTCCTCAGCCGGCTGATGCGAGCAGGACATGCGCTTCCCAGCCGAAACCAGCAACGTATCATGCAGTGTGATACTGCCATGACAGATGACAGACCGGCTGGCCTGTTCCTTTGTCGGGGAAATACCTGCCAGAGACACGCACACTGCTTTCGCTACACTTGCACTCCAGTCAAAGGGCAGGCTGACTTCGCATGAGAATAAAAGAGGTTGCTGACAACTACGGCAATCCGGCCCTAGAATCAGCGGACACCTGGACGTCTCGTGCCAGATCTCTGCAACCGTGGAGACTCCAGCCACTGGAAGACCTGACTGAGAGACACCAGTCTGGCAAGGACTGGTCCAGGTAGGTTCAGAGATCACCCACACACAGAGATGGGAAGAGACCAAGAGGGGGGGGGACACCGCACAACTCCAAAGCCTGTGCGACATTGAGCTGAGTATAGAAGCCCAGTCCCTCACTAGCTGCACTGCCCACCTTAAGTGTTGTCTAGGCATACGGCCCACTATGCTTTTGGCAAGATCAAGGCTCCTGCATACCGATTTCGTAACCACTGAGGGGATACACTCCGCTGTCCAGCCCTTGAGACTCGTTCGGTTGCCCGAGCCACACTCAGGGCAGAATTCTTTGAAATTGTGGAAGAATGTTCCACAGAGACTACATGCCTCGGCAACACCACTTGACAGCACCGGCTGCTCTGGCAGTGACTTCAGTAACTCTGTGGACCAAGACAAAATGTCTGCCACAGCATCGGCCACACGTTCGGACCGTTTCACTGACATAAAGCCTGAAATGACGGCTGCAGGGAGCAGGGGGACAGTCGACAGGCTGGGAACATTGGGAGGATATCACAGGTTCCCGGGACCTCTCCAGCCATTGCCATCTCGGTGAGTGGCAGCGGATCCCTCCAGAGGCCTGTCCACATGATGTGAACCTGAGTGCTGTGGTCTGTCATACCTTGGGACTGACCGCTGGGAGGCTCGACTGTCACTCCTGCGAGGCCTATCCTCTGGACCAGCAGGCGATGGGCTGCGATTCGGAGAGTCTCGCCTCTGTCTCTTAGAGGGCCTGTCATTATACAGCGAGGGGGGCTCGTGTGAGGGACCTTTTCCCCATGACTGCCGTTCCCAGGGACGCTCCCACTGGCGTTCCCAGGTGGACCTGTTGTCCCAGGCCCAGGAGTCCCACCCTTGCTTGCCACTTTTACCTCCTTTACCGCCCTTGCTCGGCTCCGTCGGTGATTGCTGCACCTCACCCAAAGCCCAGAGAGCTGACATGTTGTGGGAGGATGGGGGGGTCTTGGGGGGATTCAGCGGGTTCTCGAGAATTTCCATGGTGACCGTGGAGCCGGCTCCTATGGGAAGCTGCCATTTCTTTCTGTGTTTCGCTACTGCCTGCAGCTGACTCGTGGGCACTCGAACTGTGAGTTGATGCACGCAGCGGCCTTTGCCTTTCTGGGACTCTGCCGAGGCCAGGGCCGGAACATTACACCCGACAAACACAGACACCGCCGTGAGGAACACAGGCCACGGCACTGTCCCTGTCCCATCAAGGGATACTTTCACCAGAGTTTGATCGCTCTCAGCCAAATCCGACCTCATCACGAGACTAGCATCTGTTGCCTTGGCATGACCACCGAGGGAGGCCTGCAGCTCCTTTAGCACATCTGCAGCCCAGGAGGGCTTATCGCCAGAGACTGTAACCTTCCTGGCTAGATCTACAAGCGCGCGCAGTTGGGGTGCTTGACTGAAGACTGATAGTGCTGGGATGATTGCGTCAGCAAAGGTGGGCCAGTCCTTCACTTTCTCAACCGGGAAGACCTTGGCCGCTTCCTCTGAGATCGCCAGCAGCCCGACTGCAAATTGACAAGCCAGATCAGGCCAGTCCAGCCCTTTTTCTGTGGCTGAGTTGGCTTTGTGCAGGATGGTAAGAATTTCAGAAAGATATTTGGACTTTGCTGCGGGGTTCGCCTCTGTTGCTCCTGATGTCTGAAGGTACTTCAGCCAGGCCAGCAGCACCGCCCTCACCTTGACGTTCTCCGCCCCAATCGGCCACGCAAAGCTGCTGAGGCATGAGGAGAGCTGTGCTGCGTCCGTAATCCTCTTCATAATGATCGTCAGTCCTTGCGTGGACTTGAAGCTGGATAATAGGGTCTCAAGGTGCCCTGTTGCCATAGGCATTTTGTCCTTCGGGACGTCCTCCACTGCTGCGATCACCTTCTTGAGGACCTCTGCCATGGTCAGGAGTTCGGCCTCTGCTGTAGGGAGTCCCATTTCAGGGCCGGCAGGCCCCCCCGACACGTCCTCTTCCGGGCGCTTTGGTAGGTCTGGGTTCATAATGGCCGCCACGCTCGGGATTGGAGCTTCCGGCTTGGGCCAGCACCCTGCCAGAGATGCCTGCAGCTTGGGCTCGGACACGAAGGTGCCAACAGGCACGAGTTTGTCCGGCTGAACTGCGAGCTGCCAAGAAAGGTCTTTGCCATTTCGCTTCGCCACCCATCTGGCAACTGCCATGTGGAACCACAGGCACCCCATCAGGACCCTGCCTTTGTCCACTGCAGCCACATCGCCATTGAGGAGGTCGACAATCATTTCTGGCTTGGGACCAAGCTTCTTGCGCAAACTGTCGGCCACATCCTTAGCCACCACTAGGCTCAGAATCTCGGCTACCATACGCTGAATGTCACTTTTGGTGGCCGTTGACAGCATTTGGGCGACTTGCTGCAGCACCTCACCGAAGGTCAACCATGAGTACTGGGGGTACTTGGCAATAAGCAGAGGGAGGTCGGTGTTGGGCGACATCCTGCCTTGCAGGACAGAGTACATCAGTGGAAATGAGTTCACATAATTGTCGATCTTGACCCCTGAGATCTCTTGCTTCTCATGCAGGACCACCAACAGCAGTCCTGACTCTCCGTCCTCCACCCGGTTGATATGCAGCACATCCTCAACACGGAGGTTCTGACGAAGTTCTTCCATACTCATGGTAGAATCACTGAAAGGCAGCACATAGCCAGTCCAGTAGACAAACGTGCACACCAGAGGATAGGTCCAGCCGGCGGAAACGGTTACTCAGGGCTCTCGGGCCCGCTGCCAGAGGGACTGGTCCCAGCCGGAGGTAGGTCACTGTCATTGGAATTTTCTAGTTCCACCCTTCGATCAAACAATCAGTTGGGGGAAGACGGACTTCAGTGCATCGATGGATACCATTCTGGAGGAACTGTCACCGGTTAGGAAACGAGGCCAATGTGCACCTGCATTTACGATGCACCAGCGCCGGCGATCACTCGACAGACTGACTAGTCCGGAGGATCGCCACACCGCAGTGATCAGCAGGGTGCTTGCACCGTCTGGAGCTCGCCTCCTGAGCTGGGCAAGCGATGGGCATCGGCCCAAAGCCCAGCTAGAGGGGCCCCAGACTTTGCTCATCGCAGGATTCGGTCGGGACGAGAAGAATTCTGTGTGTTATTTGGCTATCTCACAGGCAACCGTTCGGGGGATACTGTCAATGGAGGTTATCCCTGCACGACACTGGGGCGATGCGCACCTGCACTTACCCCGCCACTGGTTTGCTGACACGCTGAAATTTGGGCCTATATCATCGGAGCCCGTTTGTTTCCTGAGCAGTTTGCACCCAGCTAAACCTCACGGTGCCCGTTGCAGAGACTCTCAGATCCATCATTCCTGTACACAGGCGGAAGGGGGGGGGGGGGGGGGCTGGGCAGAGCGGGAGAAGTGAGGGAACAACTGAGAGAACCGAACTGTTAGCCGTTACTTTACTCTTGGGGTGTTGGGTTCTTGGGGGGGAAGGGGGGGGGGGGTGGCTCCTATGTTTTCCGCACACACCATCTCAAACAGAGATAGCTGCCCCACCGGATCCAGGAGCCGTCTTGGTCCGGGCTGGCGGGGTACTGCAGAACTAACCAGAGCTGGCCACGTCCCGTTAACTGGGCATTGGACAACCCCTGCAGCCCCCTACACCACCACCACCACCACCACCACCACCACCACCACCACCACCACCACCACCACCACCACCACCACCACCACCACCACCACCACCACCACCACCACCACCACCACCACCACCACCACCACCACCACCACCACCACCACCACCACCACCACCACCACCACCACCACCACCACCACCACCACCACCACCACCACCACCACCACCACCACCACCACCACCACCACCACCACCACCACCACCACCACCACCACCACCACCACCACCACCACCACCACCACCACCACCACCACCACCACCACCACCACCACCACCACCACCACCACCACCACCACCACCACCACCACCACCACCACCACCACCACCACCACCACCACCACCACCACCACCACCACCACCACCACCACCACCACCACCACCACCACCACCACCACCACCACCACCACCACCACCACCACCACCACCACCACCACCACCACCACCACCACCACCACCACCACCACCACCACCAGGGTCAGGGTCAGGGTCGTGTAGAGGCCTCAAGCGTCCCCTCTCGGCTGCTGGGCAGCGGCTTGGGGGCATAGCACGTCCTCTGTGAATCAGGATGGGTTGAGACGGGGCACCAAAGCTCTTGCCATCATGCGTTTGACGGGTCTCCTATTCGTGTCCTTCGCTGTGTCCCATGAATAGGAGCTGCTGTCGCAGGTTCTCGAGTTCCTGGTATGGGTGGTGGTCGTCCCACTGCAATGTCCATTCATCACTAATCCTGAGCACTACCCCTGATAGGCGTTCCGTGCCTCCTGTGAAAATGCGCAGGTCAGTGGCTGATTCAGGGCACATGGGTATCTCGTCTCCCGGCCAGCGCAACGCCAAGTGTGTTCCCTGTTCTACCCAAAACGGGCGTGACAGGGCGAGCGCTGGAACCAGACGCGCAGAGGTGGTACTAACTATCATGGCCGACATCACGCACTGACCCCAGGTGTACGAGTGTCGTGTGCTGATACGGAAGGCATTGGTGGTGAGCAGTTGGACGGGGTCGGGTGCATTCCTTGCCTGCTGCAGTCCTCGAACAAAGGCCACCGACAGCTCTGTGCACTGTGCCACGGAGAGCTCAGGTACCTCCTCCCCTCGTGCTCGCGCTGCATACACCATACCTGATGGCGTCAGTCCTACTGTGCCAGGCACTAGGGGGGGGCTCGACTCCCGCTCAAGAGCAACGTGTAGCTTACGGCCCTTGCGTACCATGCTGGCCGACCACACTGAGTCCTGAGACACTTGGAACCCTGAAGACCTTAGAGTTTCAAGCGCCTCTTTGAAGGCCATGGCCAACATGAATGTGCGTCTGATACATTGATGGAAGTGGGTTTGCCATGATGTCACACCTGTGTGACAAAAAGGGCAGAAGGCGGACCCTGGTACGGACCTCTGGTATGGAACAGTCCTCAGCCACAAGGCTGTGGCCACTTGTTCGGGGAAAAGTTTCTGACTCACAATGATGTCTTCCCACGAGCTCCAGTTGACGTCCTGAGTGGGGGTGCAGAGAGGGAAGTCCCTCGGCCTGGACACTGACGTGGTGTAAACGTGCTGAAGAACCCCTGCCGGTTTCACGCACACTCTATGCTGGTGCAGCATTATGGCCCTCATGGAGAGCGCTTCCACAAATGGCAGACCTGTGCTTGGTGAGGCATCAGGGGGGATGTGAGCTAGAGCATGTGCTTTGGCCTGCGCATTAGCGATGACGTTGCGTAGGTTTGAATCGTGTTGTGCAGGCACGTACCCTTCAGCGGCTTGACCCCTGAGCTTTCTCGCGATATACAGCATGCAGCAATCCACTAAGTGAGAGCCTGTGGTGCGCAGGCTTTGATACGAAAAAGCCAGAGATTGGACATCCCCTAGGAACAGGAAACGAACTCCTGGTCGCATGGGCAGTTCATGTACCGCGATAAACTTGGACAACCACTCTGCAATCCACGCAGAGGCATCGGCTAATTCAACCTGACAGGAGCACCACCACCACCACCACCACCACCACCACCACCACCACCACCACCACCACCACCACCACCACCACCACCACCACCACCACCACCACCACCACCACCACCACCACCACCACCACCACCACCACCACCACCACCACCACCACCACCACCACCACCACCACCACCACCACCACCACCACCACCACCACCACCACCACCACCACCACCACCACCACCACCACCACCACCACCACCACCACCACCACCACCACCACCACCACCACCACCACCACCACCACCACCACCACCACCACCACCACCACCACCACCACCACCACCACCACCACCACCACCACCACCACCACCACCACCACCACCACCACCACCACCACCACCACCACCACCACCACCACCACCACCACCACCACCACCACCACCACCACCACCACCACCACCACCACCACCACCACCACCACCACCACCACCACCACCACCACCACCACCACCACCACCACCACCACCACCACCACCACCACCACCACCACCACCACCACCACCACCACCACCACCACCACCACCACCACCACCACCACCACCACCACCACCACCACCACCACCACCACCACCACCACCACCACCACCACCACCACCACCACCACCACCAGTTCAGTTCAGTTCAGGTTTTGGGGCCTCCAGCGCCAGTGAACGATTGCCACTGACCTCACGTCCCCACGGATTGATGTTCACCCCACGAGCACGTAGATGCAAAATCCAATTCAAGCCAGTTTCAGTGTATGCGCCAGTTCTCGGAGGTCCACTTGTCCTGGGATGTCGTCCCATTCCACTGTCCACGGTCCCAGGCAGATCCGAAAATCCCTGGGCCACTCACTCGGTGCATGTCCTATGGTTACTGAGAGTGGATCACGTGAACACTGACCCGGTTCATAGACGACGGTTCTGGCCGTAGGCACCACCCTCACCCATGGAGGACGCGACTCAGGAGGGTTGAGTTGAGCCGATGAGACCGCCCCCACCATGAAGCTGATGAACACCGTAAGACCCCAGGGCCTGGTGAGCCCAGCTGGCACCATTTCTGATTGCTGCAGTGGCTCTATCACGGAGTCAGACCAGAGCACGTGTTGCAGCGTATGCAGGAACACTAGGGAGAGAGATTGAACACGGGAGATCAAGGTTTTGGACTGCATGCTGTGTGGCATATAGATGAGCCCTGAGGTTGTAACCCACAGGATTCCCTCCCCTTGGCCCACATGATCATCATGCACAAGCCTGACCAGGAGGCTTACTGACTCGACTGAGACCCTTGCCTGTGTGAGACTTTGCATTTCCACTGTCCATCCATCTAATTGCATGTCTTGAAGCAGGTCCCAAAAAGCACGATGCACTGCTGCACACACTTTGAGGCAGTTCTGAAACAGATGTTGGCCCCAGTCCTGCACCGAGGCTTTGCAGAACGGGCAGTACGGGGATCGGGGGTATTCGCGCAGCCCCGTGGCTGACCGCAGCCACACACTCGCCCTGATCACCTCATTAGATATCTTGGCTTCGATCACCAGGGGTGCCCATGCTGAGCCTGTCTGGCTGAAATACCTGGACAGAAATTGAGGCCTCGAGGCAAGAACCTCCGCATCATAGATGGCCGACAGGACATTGGCGGGTCGCAGACATACTTTGCCTGACTTAAGAAGCACTGCATGCAGTGAAAGGAGGGGTAGCAGGGGAAGGACAGCGCCTTGAGGCTGGACCCCCGGTGTTTGTGAAAGGTCGTGCGCTAGCGCTTGCGCCTGGGCCACTTCCGTTCTCCTGCCGGAGTCATGTTGGGCTTGGACATATCCTTCCTCATAGCCCTGTTGGTTCACTATGGACACCACACTCCTGATGCAGCTGTCCAGCACATGGGAGCCTGACGATTTCGTCACCCCTTCATTTACTGCTGCACTCGTGCAGTCTGCCAAGAACAGGCACTTGGGCGCTCCAGCTTCCCTAGCCTTGTGAACTGCCAATAGTTTCCCAAACCATTCTGCCACTTGGGCATCAGGATCCTCGACACACCAGTGACACCAGAACGCACCACACACTCCTGAGGCATCCAGGAAGACCACAGCACAGCCCACTGCTGTGCGCGTCGCTGATCCATCGGACACAGCGACAACATGATGTCCCTGCACCTTCCGGTACCACGCACCATGCACAGGGGCTTCTGTCACTTCCAAGTCGGGAGACACACTGATGTATAGGCCTCTCCGCCGTAACTCGTCACAGAGCACCTGCGGGTCAGACCCTGGTAATCGCTGCCACTGGCTGTCATACAGAAGGGCCCTAACGATACCCCTGGTGTAGACGCTCCGTGAGCACGCCGCTTGCAAGGTAACGAGCGTTCGCTGCAGACTCAGCCTGATATGCAGGACCGGGAATCCTAACCCACCAGCTGAGATTGGGGCACTGAGCAGGACATCCGAAAACCAGGATGGCAGTGACAGAGCAGTGCGCGCACATTGCCGAACCGTTACTTGCAGGGGTTCACAAAACTCCGCTGGCACTGGTACTACAGTGAACTTGAAATCCGTGGAGGAGACCGCATACGCCATGAGACACCTAAGCGCCAGGATACAGGACGGCCTGTGCTGAGTGATGGACCTCCTGACTGCCCTCAACTTGTCCCCTACTTTATCTCTATCAGCTCGTAGGCATTCACCCATGACACACGGCACTCCGACGATTTTGAACCCACCCTTCTTCATCGGGAACTGCCCTAGCCGACAGAACACTTCATCTGCTGCGTAGACGAGGCGTCCGTCTACAAATTTAATAAGGAAACACTGCAGTTTGGACGCATTCGGGGATGCGCCGGCATCATTGGCTAGAGAAGTACATTCATTCAGAACACATACAAAGTCTGCTTTGTTCAAACCGAATAACCTGCCATCGTCTGAAAAAATCAGCTCGGGGATTCTTACCCCTGGGAGACCCGGATGCTCAGGCGCTGGAACCTTGCGGTACAGCGCCAGAGACCTCAGGATTCTGGGTATCATGTACGATCCGACCCCCATGCTGTCTCCCTGTGTGCCTCCCTGTTTCAGCCTGTACGGCGGCGCCAGCCCGTACGGGGTCTGCAGGAAAACCTGGAAGGAAGAGAAAAACCAGTCCACCCACTCACCCACGTCCAGGGAGGGGTTTTCCTGCAGGACTTCTGAGAGACTGGGGCGGGAGACGTTGCAGAAAGCGTTGCTCTCGTCCCAGTCGCCACAGTATATGTGTCCGTTGTTCAGCGCCCAGTACGCGGTAAACCAGCGCACCAGGATGGCGAGAAAAAGGGGGGTAATTTCCTTTCTGTACGAAAATGTCCACGGTGGTACGAAACCCGTTGCCTCTCCGCGGGACATGAACCTCTGAAACATCGCTGATGATTCTTTTCTTGTTATATCAGGCTCCAGAATGATGGGCCTGCTGTTTCTTATAAGCCAGTATGGCTCTTTTTTGAGTAAGCACAGATGTAGTGCCGCATGCAGGAAAAAACTGTGTACGCCTGTCCTGAGCTGTCTGGACCACTGCAGAACCACTTCAGTGGCAAAGCCGCTGAGCAGTTTCACTACGGCATTAGGGAACTCGTCCCTGGAGGTGGCCTCTGACCCCCCTTTTCTGCATTGGCGGTCCCACTCCTCACGGGATATGGGGGCACTGCAGGAACCAGACCCCAACACCTCCAGCGCTAGTTGAGACGGGAAGGGAGATCGCACACTACAATACACGCTCCAGTCAGACATCGACAGGTCATCCGTCGGAAAGGAAGGGTCGTAGACGCACTGGGGGGGCATGGCAAGAGAGCAGCTGTCCATTCGGAGATGCCTCAGCGAGTACAGTTCCATGGCCTGCTTCCTGGCCTCTGTTTTGAATTCCTGGGGGGAGGTGCAGAACACTTTCCCGTCACGACTCACTTGGGTCACCACTTTGAAGGATGATTTCTTCTGCTTGAAGAATTTCGAGGTGAGACCCGTCACCGCCACTTCACCAACCAGCGAGGCTGAGAGACCTAGGTTATTTCTGCACGCTTGGTCCCTCTGCTGCTGTTTCCATTTTTTGACGCGCTCCGCGGCCACTGCGTCGCCCAGAAGGGCCTTGACTTCCTGACGCCTGAGGACGTCTGCTTCGGAACCCTCTACCCTGCCGACGTGGGGGGGAATGAAGCCCCTGGCCAGTTCATGATAGCCCTCCAGGATCGCGTCGGGGTGTAGCCCATGCACCCTCCCCAGCCACAGAAAAAGGGAGGCATGAGCTGCAAGCCTAGTCACTGAGGTAGGGCTGGCCTTTCTGAAATTGAATTTCTTGAGACTCCCGTTTTTCACGTAGTGAAAATTTTCTGGCAGGGAGAACTCACACACCACTGCACCATGGGTGCTGACTCCAGGCACAACTGCTTTGGCCGTTAGCTGCAGACCCGAATCAACTGGGATGAGGACAAAGTCTATTTCCCTCTGAGAGAGACTACCACTTCGCACTACAAAGTTGGTATACTGACCAAGCTGGTAGGGCACATGGAGAAAAGACCAACACCCTGAGGCGGCTAGGGCTCTGGCCACTCTGCCATGCCTGTGACCAGACAAACGTTCATTGAAGTCACCACCCAATACCATGGTTTCCCCTTTTTTCGGCTTGTGTTTGGCCACGAGAGTTTGGATGTGCTTCCAAACTTCGAGATCCTGCCCTGGCCTCAAGTAGATATTGGCAGATTTCAGAACTCCCCCAGATGCCAGGGAGAGCTCTACGATTAAGGCGTCCTCTACTGAGTGTCGCCTGATACTGGTCACTCCACCAGACAATTCAACCAGCCTATACAACAGCAAAATACACAGTCCTGCCGCTCTCTCACGCACTTCGTCATACACTACACAGTACCTGGTCCCAAAGAAATCTGAAGGATCGAAGCCTTCCCACAGTTCCTGCAGCGCCACTGCGTCGGCACCTTGACTCTCGGCAAGGGAGATGACATCAGGAACTTTTCTCATGGCTCCACCACAGTTCAATGTCATAAAAGTTATAGCCTTAGACTCTGTCTGCGGCTCTAGCCGTTGATGGGAGGGGGGTTCCTCTTGACTTGCTGACACAACAAAGGGGCCTGTCCATGGCTCCTCAGCCGGCTGATTCGAGCAGGACATGCGCTTCCCAGCCGAAACCAGCAACGTATCATGCAGTGTGATACTGCCATGACAGATGACAGACCGGCTGGCCTGTTCCTTTGTCGGGGAAATACCTGCCAGAGACACGCACACTGCTTTCGCTACACTTGCACTCCAGTCAAAGGGCAGGCTGACTTCGCATGAGAATAAAAGAGGTTGCTGACAACTACGGCAATCCGGCCCCAGAATCAGCGGACACCTGGACGTCTCGTGCCAGATCTCTTCAACCGTGGAGACTCCAGCCACTGGAAGACCTGACCGAGAGACACCAGTCTGGTTAGGACTGGTCCAGGTAGGTTCAGAGATCACCCACACACAGAGATGGGAAGAGACCAAGAGGGGGGGCGACACCGCACCACTCCAAAGCCTGTGCGACATTGAGCAGAGTATAGAAGCCCAGTCTCTCACTAGCTGCACTGCCCACCTTAAGTGTTGTCCAGGCATACGGTCCACTATGCCTTTGGCAAGATCAAGGCTCCTGCAGACCGATTTCGCAACCACTGAGGGGATACACTCCGCTGTCCAGCCCTTGAGACTCGTTCGGTTACCCGAGCCACACTCAGGGCAGAATTCTCTGAAATTGTGGAAGAATGTTCCACAGAGACTACATGCCTCGGCAACACCACTTGACAGTACCGGCTGCTCTGGCAGTGACTTCAGTAACTCTGTGGCCCAAGACAAAATGTCTGCCACGGCATCGGCCACACGTTCGGACCGTTTCACTGACATAAAGCCTGAAATGACGGCTGCAGGGAGCAGGGGGACAGTCGACAGGCTGGGAACATTGGGAGGATATCACAGGTTCCCGGGACCTCTCCAGCCATTGCCATCTCGGTGAGTGGCAGCGGATCCCTCCAGAGGCCTGTCCACATGATGTGAACCTGAGTGTTGTGGTCTGTCATACCTTGGGACTGACCGCTGGGAGGCTCGACTGTCACTCCTGCGAGGCCTATCCTCTGGACCAGCAGGCGATGGGCTGCGATTCGGAGAGTCTCGCCTCTGTCTCTTAGAGGGCCTGTCATTATACAGCGAGGGGGGCTCGTGTGAGGGACCTTTTCCCCATGACTGCCGTTCCCAGGGACGCTCCCACTGGCGTTCCCAGGTGGACCTGTTGTCCCAGGCCCAGGAGTCCCACCCTTGCTTGCCACTTTTACCTCCTTTACTGCCCTTGCTCGGCTCCGTCGGTGATTGCTGCACCTCACCCAAAGCCCAGAGAGCTGACATGTTGTGGGAGGATGGGGGGGTCTTGGGGGGATTCAGCGGGTTCTCGAGAATTTCCATGGTGACCGTGGAGCCGGCTCCTATGGGAAGCTGCCATTTCTTTCTGTGTTTCGCTACTGCCTGCAGCTGACTCGTGGGCACTCTAACTGTGAGTTGATGCACGCAGCGGCCTTTGCCTTTCTGGGACTCTGCCGAGGCCAGGGCCGGAACATTACACCCGACAAACACAGACACCGCCGTGAGGAACACAGGCCACGGCACTGTCCCTGTCCCATCAAGGGATACTTTCACCAGAGTTTGATCGCTCTCAGCCAAATCCGACCTCATCACGAGACTAGCATCCGTTGCCTTGGCAGGACCACCGAGGGAGGCCTGCAGCTCCTTTAGCACATCTGCAGCCCAGGAGGGCTTATCGCCAGAGACTGTAACCTTCCTGGCTAGATCTACTAGCGCGCGCAGTTGGGGTGCTTGACTGAAGACTGATAGTGCTGGGATGATTGCGTCAGCAAAGGTGGGCCAGTCCTTCACTTTCTCAACCGGGAAGACCTTGGCCGCTTCCTCTGAGATCGCCAGCAGCCCGACTGCAAATTGACAAGCCAGATCAGGCCAGTCCAGCCCTTTTTCCGTGGCTGAATTGGCCTTGTGCAGGATGGTAAGAATTTCAGAAAGATATTTGGACTTTGCTGCGGGGTTCGCCTCTGTTGCTCCTGATGTCTGAAGGTACTTCAGCCAGGCCAGCAGCACCGCCCTCACCTTGACGTTCTCCGCCCCAATCGGCCACGCAAAGCTGCTGAGGCATGAGGAGAGCTGTGCTGCGTCCGTAATCCTCTTCATAATGATCGTCAGTCCTTGCGTGGACTTGAAGCTGGATAATAGGGTCTCAAGGTGCCCTGTTGCCATAGGCATTTTGTCCTTCGGGACGTCCTCCACTGCTGCGATCACCTTCTTGAGGACCTCTGCCATGGTCAGGAGTTCGGCCTCTGCTGTAGGGAGTCCCATTTCAGGGCCGGCAGGCCCCCCTGAAGAATTGGAGCCCGACACGTCCTCTTCCGGGCGCTTTGGTAGGTCTGGGTTCATAATGGCTGCCACGCTCGGGATTGGAGCTTCCGGCTTGGGCCAGCACCCTGCCAGAGATGCCTGCAGCTTGGGCTCGGACACGAAGGTGCCAACAGGCACGAGTTTGTCCGGCTGAACTGCGAGCTGCCAAGAAAGGTCTTTGCCATTTCGCTTCGCCACCCATCTGGCAACTGCCATGTGGAACCACAGGCACCCCAACAGGACCCTGCCTTTGTCCACTGCAGCCACATCGCCATTGAGGAGGTCGACAATCATTTCTGGCTTGGGACCAAGCTTCTTGCGCAAACTGTCGGCCACATCCTTAGCCACCACTAGGCTCAGGATCTCGGCTACCATACGCTGAATGTCACTTTTGGTGGCCGTTGACAGCATTTGGGCGACTTGCTGCAGCACCTCACCGAAGGTCAACCATGAGAACTGGGGGTACTTGGCAATAAGCAGAGGGAGGTCGGTGTTGGGCGACATCCTGCCTTGCAGGACAGAGTACATCAGTGGAAATGAGTTCACATAATTGTCGATCTTGACCCCTGAGATCTCTTGCTTCTCATGCAGGACCACCAACAGCAGTCCTGACTCTCCGTCCTCCACCCGGTTGATATGCAGCACATCCTCAACACGGAGGTTCTGACGAAGTTCTTCCATGCTCATGGTAGAATCACTGAAAGGCAGCACATAGCCAGTCCAGTAGACAAACGTGCACACCAGAGGATAGGTCCAGCCGGCGGAAACGGTTACTCAGGGCTCTCGGGCCCGCTGCCAGAGGGACTGGTCCCAGCCGGAGGTAGGTCACTGTCAGTGGAATTTTCTAGTTCCACCCTGCGATCAAACAATCAGTTGGGGGAAGACGGACTTCAGTGCATCGATGGATACCATTCTGGAGGAACTGTCACCGGTTAGGAAACGAGGCCAATGTGCACCTGCATTTACGATGCACCAGCGCCGGCGATCACTCGACAGACTGACCAGTCCGGAGGATCGCCACACCGCAGTGATCAGCAGGGTGCTTGCACCGTCTGGAGCTCGCCTCCTAAGCTGGGCAAGCGATGGACATCGGCCCAAAGCCCAGCTAGAGGGGCCCCAGACTTTGCTCATCGCAGGATTCGGTTGGGACGAGAAGAATTCTGTGTGTTATTTGGCTATCTCACAGGCAACCGTTCGGGGGATACTGTCAATGGAGGTTATCCCTGCACGACACAGGGGCAATGCGCACCTGCACTTACCCCGCCACTGGTTTGCAGACCCGCTGAAATTTGGGCCTATATTATCGGAGCCCGTTTGTTTCCTGAGCAGTTTGCACCCAGATAAACCTCATGGTGCCCGTTGCAGAGACTCTCAGATCCATCATTCCTGCACACAGGCGGAAGGGGGGGGGGGGGGGCTGGGCAGAGCGGGAGTGGAGGAACTGTCACCGGTCAGGAAACGAGGCCAATGTGCACCTGCATTTACGATGCACCAGCGCCGGCGATCACTCGACAGACTGACCCGTCCGGAGGATCGCCACACCGCAGTGATCAGCAGGGTGCTTGCACCGTCTGGAGCTCGCCTCCTAAGCTGGGCAAGCGATGGGCATCGGCCCAAAGCCCAGCTAGAGGGGCCCCAGACTTTGCTCATCGCAGGATTCGGTTGGGACGAGAAGAATTCTGTGTGTTATTTGGCTATCTCACAGGCAACCGTTCGGGGGATACTGTCAATGGAAGTTATCCCTGCACGACACTGGGGCGATGCGCACCTGCACTTACCCCGCCACTGGTTTGCAGACACGCTGAAATTTGGGCCTATATTATCGGAGCCCGTTTGTTTCCTGAGCAGTTTGCACCCAGATAAACCTCATGGTGCCCGTTGCAGAGACTCTCAGATCCATCATTCCTGTACACAGGCGGAAGGGGGGGGGGGGGGGGGGCTGGGCAGAGCGGGAGAAGTGAGGGAACAACTGAGAGAACCGAACTGTTAGCTGTTACTTTACTCTTGGGGTGTTGGGTTCTTGGGGGGGGTAGGGGGGGGGGTGGCTCCTATGTTTTCCGCACACACCATCTCAAACAGAGATAGCTGCCCCACCGGATCCAGGAGCCGTCTTGGTCCGGGCTGGCGGGGTACTGCAGAACTAACCAGAGCTGGCCACGTCCCGTTAACTGGGCATTGGACAACCCCTGCAGCCCCCTACACCACCACCACCACCACCACCACCACCACCACCACCACCACCACCACCACCACCACCACCACCACCACCACCACCACCACCACCACCACCACCACCACCACCACCACCACCACCACCACCACCACCACCACCACCACCACCACCACCACCACCACCACCACCACCACCACCACCACCACCACCACCACCACCACCACCACCACCACCACCACCACCACCACCACCACCACCACCACCACCACCACCACCACCACCACCACCACCACCACCACCACCACCACCACCACCACCACCACCACCACCACCACCACCACCACCACCACCACCACCACCACCACCACCACCACCACCACCACCACCACCACCACCACCACCACCACCACCACCACCACCACCACCACCACCACCACCACCACCACCACCACCACCACCACCACCACCACCACCACCACCACCACCAGTTCAGTTCAGTTCAGGTTTTGGGGCCTCCAGCGCCAGTGAACGATTGCCACTGACCTCACGTCCCCACGGATTGATGTTCACCCCACGAGCAGGTAGATGCAAAAATCCAATTCAAGCCAGTTTCAGCGTATGCGCCAGTTCTCGGAGGTCCACTTGTCCTGGGATGTCGTCCCATTCCACTGTCCACGGTCCCAGGCAGATCCGAAAATCCCTGGGCCACTCACTCGGTGCATGTCCTATGGTTACTAAGAGTGGATCACGTGAACACTGACCCGGTTCATAGACGACGGTTCGGGCCGTAGGCACCACCCTCACCCATGGAGGACGCGACTCAGGAGGGTTGAGTTGAGCTGATGAGACCGCCCCCACCATGAAGCTGATGAACACCGCGAGACCCCAGGGCCTGGTGAGCCCAGCTGGCACCATTTCTGATTGCTGCAGTGGCTCTATCACGGAGTCAGACCAGAGCACGTGTTGCAGCGTATGCTGGAACACTAGGGAGAGAGATTGAACACGGGAGATCAAGGTTTTGGACTGCATGCTGTGTGGCATATAGATGAGCCCTGAGGTTGTAACCCACAGGATTCCCTCCCCTTGGCCCACATGATCATCATGCACAAGCCTGACCAGGAAGCTTACTGACTCGACTGAGACCCTTGCCTGTGTGAGACTTTGCATTTCCACTGTCCATCCATCTAATTGCATGTCTTGAAGCAGGTCCCAAAAAGCACGATGCACTGCTGCACACACTTTGAGGCAGTTCTGAAACAGATGTTGGCCCCAGTCCTGCACCGAGGCTTTGCAGAACGGGCAGTACGGAGATCGGGGGTATTCGCGCAGCCCTGTGGCTGACCGCAGCCACACACACGCCCTGATCACCTCATTAGATACCTTGGCTTCAAGCACCAGGGGTGCCCATGCTGAGCTTGCCTGGCTGTAATACCTGGATAGAAATTGAGGCCTCGAGGCAAGAACCTCCGCATCATAGATGGCCAGAAGGACGTTGGCGGGTCGCAGACATACTTTGCCTGACTTAAGAAGCACTGCATGCAGTGAAAGGAGGGGTAGTAGGGGAAGGACAACGCCTTGAGGCTGGACCCCCGGTGTTTGTGAAAGGTCGTGCGCCAGCGCTTGCGCCTGGGCCACTTCCGTGCTCCTGCCGGAGTCATGTTGGGCTTGGACATAGCCTTCCTCATAGCCCTGTTGGTTCACTATGGACACCACACTCCTGATGCAGCTGTCCAGCACATGGGAGCCTGACGATTTCGTCACCCCTTCATTTACTGCTGCACTCGTGCAGTCTGCCAAGAACAGGCACTTGGGCGCTCCAGCTTCCCTAGCCTTGTGAACTGCCAATAGTTTCCCAAACCATTCTGCCACTTGGGCATCAGGATCCTCAACACACCAGTGACACCAGAACGCACCACACACTCCTGAGGCATCCAGGAAGACCACAGCACAGCCCACTGCTGTGCGCGTCGCTGATCCATCGGACACAGCGACAACATGATGTCCCTGCACCTTCCGGTACCACGCACCATGCACAGGGGCTTCTGTCACTTCCAAGTCGGGAGACACACTGATGTACAGGCCTCTCCGCCGTAACTCGTCACAGAGCACCTGCGGGTCACACCCTGGTAATCGTTGCCACTGGCTGTCATACAGAAGGGCCCTAACGATACCCCTGGTGTAGACGCTCCGTGAGCACGCCGCTTGCAAGGTAACGAGCGTTCGCTGCAGACTCAGCCTGACATGCAGGACCGGGAATCCTAACCCACCAGCTGAAATTGGGGCACTGAGCAGGACATTCGAAAACCAGGATGGCAGTGACAGAGCAGTGCGCGCACATTGCCGAACCGTTACTTGCAGGGGTTCACAAAACTCCGCTGGCACTGGTACTACAGTGAACTTGAAATCTGTGGAGGAAACCGCATATGCCATGAGACACCTAAGCGCCAGGATACGGGACGGCCTGTGCTGAGTGATGGACCTCCTGACTGCCCTGAACTTGTCCCCTACTTTATCTCTATCAGCTCGTAGGCATTCACCCATGACACACGGCACTCCGACGATTTTGAACCCACTCCTCTTCATCGGGAACTGCCCTAGCCGACAGAACACTTCATCTGCTGCGTAGACGAGGCGTCCATCTACAAATTTAATA
The DNA here is from genome assembly GCA_964036045.1 of Eutreptiella sp. 'Long Island Sound 2002'. NCBI lineage: Eukaryota > Euglenozoa > Euglenophyceae > Eutreptiales > Eutreptiaceae > Eutreptiella > Eutreptiella sp. 'Long Island Sound 2002'. The sequence continues at coordinate 25,570,715 of OZ038396.1, read as the reverse complement.
AGGAAACACTGCAGTTTGGACGCATTCGGGGATGCGCCGGCATCATTGGCTAGAGAAGTACATTCATTCAGAACACACACAAAGTCTGCTTTGTTCAAACCGAATAACCTGCCATCGTCTGAAAAAATCAGCTCGGGGATTCTTACCCCTGGGAGACCCGGATGCTCAGGCGCTGGAACCTTGCGGTACAGCGCCAGAGACCTCAGGATTCTGGGTATCATGTACGATCCGACCCCCATGCTGTCTCCCTGTGTGCCTCACTGTTTCAGCCTGTACGGCGGCGCCAGCCCGTACGGGGTCTGCAGGAAAACCTGGAAGGAAGAGAAAAACCAGTCCACCCACTCACCCACGTCCAGGGAGGGGTTTTCCTGCAGGACTTCTGAGAGACAGGGGCGGGAGACGTTGCAGAAAGCGTTGCTCTCGTCCCAGTCGCCACAGTATATGTGTCCGTTGTTCAGCGCCCAGTACGCGGTAAACCAGCGCACCAGGATGGCGAGAAAAAGGGGGGTAATTTCCTTTCTGTACGAAAATGTCCACGGTGGTATGAAACCCGTTGCCTCTCCGCGGGACATGAACCTCTGAAACATCGCTGATGATTCTTTTCTTTTTATATCAGGCTCCAGAATGATGGGCCTGCTGTTTCTTATAAGCCAATAAGGCTCTTTTTTGAGTAAGCACAGATGTAGTGCCGCATGCAGGAAAAAACTGTGTACGCCCGTCCTGAGCTGTCTGGACCACTGCAGAACCACTTCAGTGGCAAAGCCGCTGAGCAGTTTTACTACGGCATTAGGGAACTCGTCCCTGGAGGTGGCCTCTGACCCCCCTTTTCTGCATTGGCGGTCCCACTCCTCTCGGGATATGGGGGCACTGCAGGAACCAGACCCCAACACCTCCAGCGCTAGTTGAGACGGGAAGGGAGATCGCACACTACAATACAGGCTCCAGTCAGACATCGACAGGTCATCCGTCGGAAAGGAAGGGTCGTAGACGCACTGGGGGGGCATGGCAAGAGAGCAGCTGTCCATTCGGAGATGCCTCAGCGAGTACAGTTCCATGGCCTGCTTCCTGGCCTCTGTTTTGAATTCCTGGGGGGAGGTGCAGAACACTTTCCCGTCACGACTCACTTGGGTCACCACTTTGAAGGATGATTTCTTCTGCTTGAAGAATTTCGAGGTGAGACCCGTCACCGCCACTTCACCAGCCAGCGAGGCTGAGAGACCTAGGTTATTTCTGCACGCTTGGTCCCTCTGCTGCTGTTTCCATTTTTTGACGCGCTCCGCGGCCACTGCGTCGCCCAGAAGGGCCTTGACTTCCTGACGCCTGAGGACGTCTGCCTCGGAACCCTCAACCCTGCCGACGTGGGGGGGGATGAAGCCCCTGGCCAGTTCATGATAGCCCTCCAGGATCGCGTCGGGGTGTAGCCCATGCACCCTCCCCAGCCACAGAAAAAGGGAGGCATGAGCTGCAAGCCTAGTCACTGAGGTAGGGCTGGCCTTTCTGAAATTGAATTTCTTGAGACTCCCGTTTTTCACGTAGTGAAAATTCTCTGGCAGGGAGAATTCACACACCACTGCACCATGGGTGCTGACTCCAGGCACAACTGCTTTGGCCGTTAGCTGCAGACCTGAATCAACTGGGATGAGGACAAAGTCTATTTCCCTCTGAGAGAGACTACCACTGCGCACTACAAAGTTGGTACACTGACCAAGCTGGTAGGGCACATGGAGAAAAGACCAACACCCTGAGGCGGCCAGGGCTCTGGCCACTCTGCCATGCCTGTGACCAGACAAACGTTCATTGAAGTCACCACCCACTACCATGGTTTCCCCTTTTTTCGGCTTGTGTTTGGCCACGAGAGTTTGGATGTGCTTCCAAACTTCGAGATCCTGCCCTGGCCTCAAGTAGATATTGGCAAATTTCAGAACTCCCCCAGATGCCAGGGAGAGCTCTACGATTAAGGCGTCTTCTATTGAGTGTCGCCTGATACTGGTCACTCCACCAGACAATTCAACCAACCTATACAACAGCAAAATACACAGTCCTGCCGCTCTCTCACGCACTTCGTCATACACTACACAGTACCTGGTCCCAAAGAAATCCGAAGGATCGAAGCCTTCCCATAGTTCCTGCAGCGCCACTGCGTCGGCACCTTGACTCTCGGCAAGGGAGATGACGTCAGGAATTTTTCTCATGGCTCCACCACAGTTCAATGTCATAAAAGTTATAGCCTTAGACTCTGTCTGCGGTTTTAGCCGTTGATGGGAGGGGGGTTCCTCTTGACGTGCTGACACAACAAAGGGGCCTGTCCATGGCTCCTCAGCCGGCTGATGTGAACAGGATATGCGCTTCCCAGCCGAAACCAGCAACGTATCATGCAGTGTGATACTGCCATGACAGATGACAGACCGGCTGGCCTGTTCCTTTGTCGGGGAAATACCTGCCAGAGACACGCAGACTGCTTTCGCTACACTTGCACTCCAGTCAAAGGGCAGGCTGACTTCGCATGAGAATAAAAGAGGTTGCTGACAACTACGGCAATCCGGCCCTAGAATCAGCGGACACCTGGACGTCTCGTGCCAGATCTCTGCAACCGTGGAGACTCCAGCCACTGGAAGACCTGACTGAGAGACACCAGTCTGGCAAGGACTGGTCCAGGTAGGTTCAGAGATCACCCACACACAGAGATGGGAAGAGACCAAGAGGGGGGGGGACACCGCACAACTCCAGAGCCTGTGCGACATTGAGCAGAGTATAGAAGCCCAGTCTCTCACTAGCTGCACTGCCCACACTAAGTGTTGTCTAGGCATACGGTCCACTATGCTTTTGGCAAGATCAAGGCTCCTGCATACCGATTTCGTAACCACTGAGGGGATACACTCCGCTGTCCAGCCCTTGAGACTCGTTCGGTTACCCGAGCCACACTCAGGGCAGACTTCTCTGAAATTGTGGAAAAATGTTCCACAGAGACTACATGCCTCTGCAACACCACTTGACAGTACCGGCTGCTCTGGCAGTGACTTCAGTAACTCTGTGGCCCAAGACAAAATGTCTGCCACAGCATCGGCCACACGTTCGGACCGTTTCACTGACATAAAGCCTGAAATGACGGCTGCAGGGAGCAGGGGGACAGTCGACAGGCTGGGAACATTGGGGGGATATCACAGGTTCCCGGGACCTCTCCAGCCATTGCCATCTCGGTGGGTGGCAGCCGATCCCTCCAGAGGCCTGTCCACATGATGTGAACCTGAGTGTTGAGGTCTGTCATACCTTGGGACTGACCGCTGGGAGGCTCGGCTGTCACTCCTGCGAGATCTATCCTCTGGACCAGCAGGCGATGGGCTGCGATTCGGAGAGTCTCGCCTCTGTCTCTTAGAGGGCCTGTCATTATACAGCGAGGGGGGCTCGTGTGAGGGACCTTTTCCCCATGACTGCCGTTCCCAGGGACGCTCCCACTGGCGTTCCCAGGTGGACCTGTTGTCCCAGGCCCAGGAGTCCCACCCTTGCTTGCCACTTTTACCTCCTTTACTGCCCTTGCTCGGCTCCGTCGGTGATTGCTGCACCTCACCCAAAGCCCAGAGAGCTGACATGTTGTGGGAGGATGGGGGGGTCTTGGGGGGATTCAGCGGGTTCTCGAGAATTTCCATGGTGACCGTGGAGCCGGCTCCTATGGGAAGCTGCCATTTCTTTCTGTGTTTCGCTACTGTCTGCAGCTGACTCGTGGGCACTCTAACTGTGAGTTGATGCACGCAGCGGCCTTTGCCTTTCTGGGACTCTGCCGAGGCCAGGGCCGGAACATTACACCCGACAAACACAGACACCGCCGTGAGGAACACAGGCCACGGCACTGTCCCTGTCCCATCAAGGGATACTTTCACCAGAGTTTGATCGCTCTCAGCCAAATCCGACCTCATCACGAGACTAGCATTAGTTGCCTTGGCAGGACCACCGAGGGAGGCCTGCAGCTCCTTTAGCACATCTGCAGCCCAGGAGGGCTTATCGCCTGAGACTGTAACCTTCCTGGCTAGATCTACTAGCGCGCGCAGTTGGGGTGCTTGACTGAAGATTGATAGTGCTGGGATGATTGCGTCAGCAAAGGTGGGCCAGTCCTTCACTTTCTCAACCGGGAAGACCTTGGCCGCTTCCTCTGAGATCGCCAACAGCCCGACTGCAAATTGACAAGCCAGATCCGGCCAGTCCAGCCCTTTTTCTGTGGCTGAGTTGGCTTTGTGCAGGATGGTAAGAATTTCAGAAAGATATTTGGACTTTGCTGCGGGGTTCGCCTCTGTTGCTCCTGATGTCTGAAGGTACTTCAGCCAGGCCAGCAGCACCGCCTTCACCTTGACGTTCTCCGCCCCAATCGGCCACGCGAAGCTGCTGAGGCATGAGGAGAGCTGTGCTGCGTCCGTAATCCTCTTCATAATGATCGTCAGTCCTTGCGTGGACTTGAAGCTGGATAGCAGGGTCTCAAGGTGCCCTGTTGCCATAGGCATTTTGTCCTTCGGGACGTCCTCCACTGCTGCGATCACCTTCTTGAGGACCTCTGCCATGGTCAGGAGTTCGGCCTCTGCTGTAGGGAGTCCCATATCAGGGCCGGCAGGCCCCCCTGAAGAATTGGAGCCCGACACGTCCTCTTCCGGGCGCTTTGGTTGGTCTGGGTTCATAATGGCTGCCACACTCGGGATTGGAGCTTCCGGCTTGGGCCAGCACCCTGCCAGAGATGCTTGCAGCTTGGGCTCGGACACGAAGGTGCCAACAGGCACTAGTTTGTCCGGCTGAGCTGCGAGCTGCCAAGAAAGGTCTTTGCCATTTCGCTTCGCCACCCATCTGGCAACTGCCAGGTGGAACCACAGGCCCCCAATCAGGACCCTGCCTTTGTCCACTGCAGCCACATCGCCATTGAGGAGGTCGACAATCATTTCTGGCTTGGGACCAAGCTTCTTGCGCAAACTGTCGGCCACATCCTTAGCCACCACTAGGCTCAGAATCTCGGCTACCATACGCTGAATGTCACTTTTGGTGGCCGTTGACAGCATTTGGGCGACTTGCTGCAGCACCTCACCGAAGGTCAACCATGAGTACTGGGGGTACTTGGCAATAAGCAGAGGGAGGTCGGTGTTGGGCGACATCCTGCCTTGCAGGACAGAGTACACCAGTGGAAATGAGTTCACATAATTGTCGATCTTGACCCCTGAGATCTCTTGCTTCTCATGCAGGACCACCAACAGCAGTCCTGACTCTCCGTCCTCCACCCGGTTGATATGCAGCACATCCTCAACACGGAGGTTCTGACGAAGTTCTTCCATGCTCATGGTAGAATCACTGAAAGGCAGCACATAGCCAGTCCAGTAGACAAACGTGCACATCAGAGGATAGGTCCAGCCGGCGGTTACTCAGGGCTCTCGGGCCCGCTGCCAGAGGGACTGGTCCCAGCCGGAGGTAGGTCACTGTCAGTGGAATTTTCTAGCTTCACCCTGCGATCAAACAATCAGTTGGGGGCAGCCACCACCACCACCACCACCACCACCACCACCACCACCACCACCACCACCACCACCACCACCACCACCACCACCACCACCACCACCACCACCACCACCACCACCACCACCACCACCACCACCACCACCACCACCACCACCACCACCACCAGATCAGATCAGATCAGGTTTTGGGGCCTCCAGCGCCTGTGAACGTTGCCACAGACCTCACGTCCCCACGGATGTGCGTTGGCTGAAACCACTGAGAGGCAGCCCAGCAGTCAATGGTGCGTGCCAGAGGACAAGTCCAGCCAGCGACACCTTCATCTCAGGCTCTCGGGCCCACTTCCAGAGGGACTCGTCCCAGCCGGAGGGGCGTCGCAGACACTTGGTAAGGCAGTGGTGTGTCTGCCCGTCACAGGCTGCACCTTTGGCCCAGGGGGGTGCCCTGAGCTGGTGGCAGGACTTCCTGGCCTGACGACGACCACCACCACCACCACCACCACCACCACCACCACCACCACCACCACCACCACCACCACCACCACCACCACCACCACCACCACCACCACCACCACCACCACCACCACCACCACCACCACCACCACCACCACCACCACCACCACCACCACCACCACCACCACCACCACCACCACCACCACCACCACCACCACCACCACCACCACCACCACCACCACCACCACCACCACCACCACCACCACCACCACCACCACCACCAGATCAGATCAGATCAGGTTTTGGGGCCTCCAGCGCCTGTGAACGTTGCCACAGACCTCACGTCCCCACGGATGTGCGTTGGCTGAAACCACTGAGAGGCCGCACTACCAGCCCAGCAGTCAATGGTGCGTGCCAGAGGACAAGCCCAGCCAGCGACACCTTCATCTCAGGCTCTCCGGCCCACTTCCAGAGGGACTCGTCCCAGCCGGAGGGGCGTCGCAGACACTTGGTAAGGCAGTGGTGTGTCTGCCCGTCACAGGCTGCACCTTTGGCCCAGGGGGGTGCCCTGAGCTGGTGGCAGGACTTCCTGGCCTGACGACGACCACCACCACCACCACCACCACCACCACCACCACCACCACCACCACCACCACCACCACCACCACCACCACCACCACCACCACCACCACCACCACCACCACCACCACCACCACCACCACCACCACCACCACCACCACCACCACCACCACCACCACCACCACCACCACCACCACCACCACCACCACCACCACCACCACCACCACCACCACCACCACCACCACCACCACCACCACCACCACCACCACCACCACCACCACCACCACCACCACCACCACCACCACCACCACCACCACCACCACCACCACCACCACCACCAGCATCAGCATCAGCATCAGCATCAGCATCAGCATCAGCATCAGCATCAGCATCACCATCACCATCACCATCACCATCACCAGCATCACCATCACCATCACCATCACCATCACCATCACCATCACCATCACCATCACCATCACCATCACCATCACCATCACCATCACCATCATCATCATCATCATCATCATCATCATCATCATCATCATCATCATCATCAGTGAATCTGTGAATCATCATCATCATCATCATCATCATCAGTGAATCTGTGAATGGCTCATTACACCGGCGACAATCTGATGACTGTGCACTGGTTGCTTGGGGCCCTCGTGGTCCCCTGTGACAGCGGTCCAGATATTCACCTCAACTGGGTGGCTAATACATGGAAGCTCAGAGCTCTGGCCCGTTCAGGGTCACTGGCAGTTGGCCGATATCAAGACCTGCGCCCGTACAGGGCAGCGTGCAAGGGTGATTCAGGCCGTTTTCTGTGATGGCAAAGATGGTTCTACCATGAATGCTCCACAGTGTGAGTCTCTGACCTATCAGCTCTGGTTGGTGGTGTAGTGGACCACCATGGCTATCACGGGTAACGGGAAATCAGGGTTTGATTCCGGAGAGGGAGCCTAAGAAACGGCTACCATTGCCAAGGCGAGCAGCAGGCGCGCAAATTGTCCACTGCCGACACTGGTCTGGCGAGACAGCGACGAGCCATAGCAGCCCTGCTCACCCTGTGTGGTGGGTGGGACTCCGCAATGAATGCTATCTGAACGCAGCAATGAGTATCAACTGGAGGGCAAGTCTGGTGCCAGCAGCTGCGGTAATTCCAGCTCCAAGAGCGTATACAAATGTTGCTGCTGTTGAAAAGCTCGTAGTCAACCCCTGGGCATTGGGCTGCAGGGCGTCCGGCCGCTCTGCTGGGGCTGTCTCCCGGCCGTCAGGCCGGGTGGCGGCCTCCGTGGATGCGCTGCTGGATTCAAACCCCCTGCAGATGGTCCCCGTGCCCGCTTTGCATGGGTTCGGACCGCTCCGGCAAGAAGCCTCCTTCAGTGGTGGCTGATGCGGTCATGCCTCTGACATGGGCGCGGGTCGCTTGCGACCCGACCTCGGAGCCGTCCATGGATGCCACTTTGAACAACTCAGCGCGTCCAAAGCAAACGTGACTTGATTGCATGATTCAGCGCGGGATCGCAAAGGATCGACCATATGTGGACACAGCTGTTCTGCTGAGTCTCAGGGTCCGCAAAGGGCAACGCAGTGCTGGTGCCCCCAGATGGCCGGAGGCTATCCGCTCCGGCGGTGGCCTTCACCGGGCAGCTGGGCGGTGCTGGCTTTGAACGGCAGTGATGGGTCTGTTCGTCGTGATGGATATTGACACGCCAGAGGTGAAATTCTCAGACCGCTGTGGGATCAACTGCGGCAAAGGCGTTCCACTGGAGCATGTTCGTCGATCAAGAACGAGAGTGTGGGGAGCGAAGATGATCAGATACCATCGTAGTCTACCGCTGTAAACTATGTCAGCTCGGTGTCGGTGGGCCATAATCTCCTCAACAGGATGCCATCGGTTTCACTCCTCTGCAGCGAGAAATCAAAGCTTACGGATTCAGGGGGGAGTACGGTCTCAAGGCTGAAACTTAAAGGAATTGATGGAATGGCACCACAAGGCGTGGAGTATGCGGCTTAATTTGACTCAACACGGGGAATGTTACCAGGTCAGGACGCAGTCGGGATTGACAGATTGAGGGTTCTTTCTTGATCCTCTGGACGGTGGTGCATGGCCGCTCCTGATTGGTGGAGTGATTTGTCTGGTTGATTCCGATAACGAGTGAGACCTCTGCCTCTGGATAGTCCCCGGTCTCGCATTGATGTAGGACGGAACACCTGACCCGTGGGTCGGCTTGCCAGTCCCACCGGGGCTCGTGGATTACCCGTCTGAGAGTGCCGGGTATGCTGCTTCTCTCGGGTGCCGTGCATGTTTACCAAGTGCACGCAAGCCAGAGCCAACAGCAGGTCTGTGATGCTCCTAGATGTTCTGGGCCGCACGCGCACTACACTGGTCCAGTGAACAAGCCTTGGTGTCCCATCCATGGGACCGTCCTGCCCAGAAGTGGGCGGGCAACCTTTGCAGCTGTGAATGCGTGTTTGGGATTGATGCTTGCAACTATCTGTCATGAACAAGGAATGCCTGGTATGTGCACGTCATCAGCTTGCACAGATTATGTCCCTGCCATTTATACACACCGCCCATCGTTGCTACTGATGGCAGAATGATAAAGTCCTCAGGAACGCAAGCTGATTGGCACTCGTGCACTTCAATGTCTTGTCATGGAATTTGGGCGATGTTCTGTTGCTAGAGGAAGCAAAAGTTGTAACAAGGTTGCTGTAGGTGAACCTGCAGCAGGATCATTGTCGAAGCTTTGCAACGCCATCTGCTGGTCAACCAGTGGGTGGCGGCGCTGAGGGCTCTCGGAGCAGAGATGGTTGATTCATGTGGGCTGTGATGCGAAAGTTGTAACAAGGTTGCTGTAGGTGAACCTGCAGCAGGATCATTGTCGAAGCTTTGCAACGCCACCTGCTGGTCAACCAGTGGGTGGCGGCGCTGAGGGCTCTCGGAGCAGAGATGGTTGATTCATGTGGGCTGTGATGCGCATCGGACCCCTTCATGGGGTTCGATCGTCCAACCTGCTGCAGTGGATGCCTTGGTCCATGTGATGTGGAAGAACGGAGTAGCCTTCGATACGGGAATTGCGAAATGCAGAGACTCGTGAGCTTTGTGCAGATGACTACCTTTGGGCTCTCCCGCGCCAGGGAGCAGAGATGGTTGATTCATGTGGGCTGTGATGCGCATCGGACCCCTTCATGGGGTTCGATCGTCCAACCTGCTGCAGTGGATGCCTTGGTCCATGTGATGTGGAAGAACGGAGTAGCCTTCGATACGGGAATTGCGAAATGCAGAGACTCGTGAGCTTTGTGGAGATGACTACCTTTGAACGCAACAGGCAAGTGGAGACCAGCGGTTCAATGCCGGTTTCTCCCTTTCGATGCTTCAGTGTCTGAGTCGGAATCGTTATCCAATACGGCTGCAATGATGCCACGGGATCCCATGTTCATCATGGGGTCTTGGCTTGCAGAGCAGCGCGGAGGGGTGTCCTTCACCTCTCTGCGCGCAGAGGCTTGATCATGGAGCCCACGGACCGCGGCCGCCCAGCCGCGACTCCGCGGGCTCAGAGCGGGGCGGTGCCAACGGCCTCTGGAGACAGAGACCCGTGGTGTTGCCCTTCGATTGGCCTTCGGACGCCCGTTGATGAGAACCGTTGGAGCATGCTGCATTGTGGAGTGATTTGAACCGTTGCATCACCCGCGGCCAAGCCCTGCACAGCGCTGGAACCATCATGGCACGCGGCGCTGGTGTTGGGCCTTCTCCGGCCGCGGGTGACGGGTTTGACACTCCCGGTGCACGGCTCTGATGGATGATTCATCGGGTTGCATTGCTTCGCAATGCCATCGGCTGGCGACCTGAATCACAGAGAGCTACCTGCTGAATTCAAGCATATCACTTGGCAGAGGAAGAGACAGCAATCGCGATGGCTTCAGTAATGGCGAATGAACCAGATTGACACGGTCTACCCGTATCGTTGTTGGTCACCTGATGCGGTGAGCACTGGGTGCACTCCGGGATGCAATGCTGGCATGGGGATGGCTGTCACGGCTGCACAGACCTACTATGGCGCCGATCCAGAGTCAGAGTGGCCTGGGATGGTCCGCGATACCTGGGCTACAGCCCTCCTGTCAAGAGGACTAGTCGGTGTTCTTAGCCATGGTGTGCACACACGCTAGACCCTGGAGTAGAGCTGCTTGGGACTGTAGGTCAAA